>KZ309315.1:61622-82429 GCA_000376725.2 Ladona fulva | reverse complement strand
AGGTCTTCAACCAATGCATTCTACCAGTTTTGACATATGGAAGTGAAACATGGGTGTTAAATGCAGCAATAACCCAGTGACTTCAGACTACACAAAGAAGTATGGATCACGCAGCAACGATGGAACAGAAAGAACGACGTATGCTTGGAATCACAAGAAGAGACAGGAAACGTAACACCTGGGTTAGGAAGATCACAGGAGAGACAGACATTATAGATAAGATAAGATCACTGAAATGGATGTGGGCAGGCCATGTTGCAAGGAGAAACGACAACCGATGGAAATCAGCAGTCCTCAACTGGACACCAAGAGATATGAAGAGGCTAAGAAGACCTAAGAACTGATGGAACAGAGACATCATCAAGTATGTACATAGGGGTATCATGGCAATGAGAAGTTAGAATATAGGGAATTGGAAAGCACTCGGGGAAGCCTACATCCAACGTCGGATTAAAAATGGCAAATGATGATAATGATATTAAAGCAGTTACATATTTTAAAGCAATGATCGCATTTTATATTTCATTTTCATTCATAACATCCAAGTAAAATTAATTTAAATTTAAACAAATAAAATTGTTACCTCGCATTGTATTCTGTGGTTTTTTAGATGCTTCGATTGTAAGAATTAAAAGATAAACGGATGCGATAATGCTTTTGTTAAAAATATTGCCTGCTGTCTGGACCAAGATGCTTTCTCAAAAGTTAGGTTTCATTAAAAACTGTTTTTGGGCCCTGATTCCAATCGTTTATCGTATTTTACTTTTGTTTTCATTCTTGTATAGGAATAAGTAATTTTTGTTAGCACTGAGTAAGTTGCTCTTCACATTAATTACTTGAAGCCACTGCTAATTTTTTAATTGCTGAAAGTGTGATTTGTTTTGTATTTATTATTAAAACTGAAATGGGGGTTATGCCTTATCAGAGTACATTGAAATCCCTACGAAGTTACATAAAAACATTACTGTTTAGGATACTCAAATTGCGCGGCAGTACGAATTCCGCTCTTTCTCTTTCATGAAAGTTACAATTGGCTCATAGAGCATGTATTTCCCTCCAACCTCTCCAACCTTAAATTGAGGGGATTGAGGGTATCCTGTCGTTTGCAATCGGCTCTTCTTAGGAGTAATCTTTAAAAAAATTACAGTATGCAAAGTTTCTTAAAGACCGGAAAACTAGGTGGTGAGAGTAGTGGAAGCAGCAAACCCAATACATCGAAACCTAAAAAGGGGGCTGTAATTCCTTGGGTGGAAAAATAGTGAGTCGGTGATAGATAAACTTTATTTAATTGTTAATGATAACATTTTCCTGCGTATAATTTGAAAATGCTGTTATTCCAGCCGGCCGCGGACTATTGATGAAGTTGTGGAACAAAATGAAGTGGTTTCTGTTTTAAGACAATCACTCACTGGAGCAGATTTTCCAAATCTTCTATTTTATGGACCTCCAGGTACTGGAAAGACGTCAACCATCCTCGCTGCTTGTCGGCAACTGTTTGGTGATGCCTACAAAGCTAGGTGAGTGTACATGTAGCCAAATTCCTATCCTTAGATTTAATTTTATTCTAAAAATAATGTTGACTCTACGCTTGATGTTAATTATTGTGTGATAACACTTACGTATTGGAATCATTGATATTTATAATATTGCTTTTTTACCGTAAACTTCATCAATTAATATCTTTAATTGCTAATGAATTATAACAAACTTCAGAAAGTCTTCTAATGACATGCTTCGTCACTATTGCATCAAATGTTTTGCAGGATTTTGGAGCTTAATGCCTCGGATGAAAGAGGAATCCAAGTTGTTCGCGAGAAGGTGAAGAATTTTGCACAGCTCACAGCTAGCGCCACAAGACCCGAGTACGTAAAAGGCAGTGAGCTTGCTTGCTGTATCGCTTCACAGTTTATTAAATACATTTATGTTACTAGGGCGCCAATTTTTAGCGTACTAATGCGTTGAATTGAATCAGAGTTCTTAGTATTGATAATTCGAAGCGCATTATATGTTGTATGACTAGCATTGTTCTGAAGGTTTCATAACGCATCGCACACATTCTGCTCCTGATAAATAAATAAATACATATTTTTTTTCTTAATTCCCACCACAAATCATGAATGTGCTGCATTTAAAAATAATGTTGATATCATGGATTGAGGAATATCCATGTTGTCTCGGTCTCAAGATTCGGTTATTTTCTGTATAGCCTACCTCGGTGCTCTTTTACATTTGATTTCAAACTTTGTTTTGGTTTATGTAACGGATAAGGGGACATCCTTGAATGGTGTCTTAGCATTTCTGAGGTTTCTGAACTTCCCTGTCCCATGAGGCTCTTTTCCTTATGTGATCAAGTGTCATCAAGGACAGCCCCTAAGGAGTAGTTATGAGACAAGCAGAAATAATGGATAAGTATTTCATACTCAAGATATTACTTACTTACACTTCCATATTGGTCCATAGTTTGATGCCAGGGCAGGTTAAATATTCCTCCTTATAAATTTCATAGTAAACTTGAATATATACTAAGCTTTTTCCCAATATGATATATATACTATATACTTAAAACCTTAAGGATATATATTGGAGGAGCTCCTGAATCGTAATAGTAACCAGACGACTACCATAAATCCTGGGTTTGATGCTAGAACAGTTAAAATTTGCCTGTTCAAAATACATGGTGCTGCTAAAAAGCATATATCTTTATTCAGTATTTTCCATAGAGCTCATTAGATATTACTTGGCACGTAAAAAGTTTGTGACCATGTGTCTATTTTAGATAGTCTACTTCCCAATTGTTCCATGGTTCAATGTTAGGGCACATAAACATCAGATTTTGATTTTTGGCACTTCCTGAAATTAAACCTATGCAAAACTTGTATCTATAACTGTAAAGCTTGCAGTATGCAAGCAACTTTTACTCATGTATAAAATTAGAAAACATAATTTAAGAGCATTGAAGGATTAAAAATATACATTATAAAAATGGTCCAAGCAGAAGAGTGAAAGAGAAAATTGGAGGAGCCACATCAGACAACCTTCAACTCTATTAAAAGGCACAACCTGAATGAGAAAATTCTAACAATCAATCGTTCAGATTCATCAAAGAGTGTATTCAAAGACTAGCATTGCCATACATGCAGTAGAAAATGTTCTTGAGACCATTTAGTACAAATTAAATGACTGGAGAAATAATCTAGAAGATTTTGGTTATTTATAAGGAGAAATTAACAATTAATATTAAATTTAATGTAATATTTCTTCGAACAACTGGGCAGTTCCACACCAAATTTACTTAAATGTCTGAAGACATAACTTCAAAAATTATACAATTACTATTAACATCGAAATTTTCCATCGATGATTTACAGTACTGGTTTAGCAAGCATGCTTTCATCTTTTTGAGATTGTGAAATCTGATTTTATCACCACATTTACGACATAATAGTAATATATTTACACGATGTAGAAGCTGAACTAGGAAACTGAGTGAAAATATCTAACTTACTGGTACAGTTGGTTCTCTTTAAAATTTTCTAAGCTGTCTGAACTTCCACTGCAGACAGATTGGAAGACACCGACTTTATAGAACTTGTTCAGTAGCTGTGCTGTTTTTTCTCTATTTATATCAGGCCCAAAATTAGGATTTTGCCGCAAAGTTTGCTGAAGCCAGTTGATGGCTTCTCCGCCGGTGAAGCAGTTATCATAGTGCTTAATATGTTTTCTGTGTCTTTTCAAAGGCATACCATTTCTAAAGATGGATATCGCCTCGTTCCACTGAAAGGTAAAGAATTTTGTTAAAACCACGTTACTATGACAAATCGACATGATTGAATTTTAAATTTAAAAACCGTTCGACTTTTAATCGATACCTTAACATGATTTCTACATGAGTCATATACTTTATAATGCAATCAGTACAAGCTTATACAGACTCGGATAACAATCATAAGGGATGGCAATCATTATTTAAAAGCGATAAGTTTCTAACATATTCAAACACTTGCACTAGCTTTAAATCGATGACAAAATATTATTTCGACCAACCAGCTCCAGCATATATGGCGTATGTCTAACAACAAAAACATTCCCAAAAATTAACTCAGAAACCAAAACATAAAGCGTGGGATTTAAATTATGTACTCGTCCACCTGTCTGTATAAGAAATCTTTACCATAATACTCACCAGTTTTGTTGCTCTGTATGGTCCAGGATATTTGTTATCATCCATTGTAAATCACTCCACTTGTTGGATTCCATACATGCCCTGTACTTACACGTAAATTATTTCTTACAGCCTTAACGGTCAGAGTTAAGAGGAGGGTTAGGAGTCACAACAATCACCGAGAGTTGAGCCAGATTTGAAATGATATGCGAACGTTATGATTGGGTCTGCTAGGAATTTCTCGGCCAATGAGCAACTCGGCTCCCGAGTTGCTCATTGGTAGCAATGTAACTCGAGTAACTCGAGATTTAAGTTGACGTTGTTCCTGCGTACTACGGTGATTAGTGAGGGAAATCGTGTTTTAACATTATCCGCATTACCATTTTTTGGGAAACTTTCCAAGTAATAACGTTAGAAGAACAATACGTGATGGGATGCATTCATGAACCCACCGAATCGTGAATAGGAAGTACGGTACACAATGGAGGTTCAAAATCTTAATAAGATACCGCTGACAGTTACGGATTAACAAAGATATTATGTTATGGACGTATGAACTGTTAGGACTATGCTTATGTAAAAAAAGGGAAAACAAGATTATAAATGAAGAAATGCAACATTATCACGTTAAGACTTCGTTAAAAATGATTGACGTTTAGAGAAAATTATCAAACTATGTTAGAGTAATTTCTAATGCCAGAAATATTAGGCACAATGGTTGTATCTCTCTCGTAATAAAGCGCGACAAGCCTTGTTATTCGCAAGGAATGAAAAATAAATGGCCAGTTAATTTATGTGGAAATAAAACCACAAATAGAAAACAGAACTAAATCCACAGTTTGTGGATTTAGTTCTGTTTGAACCTGACGATGGTATTACACCGAAACCGGTAGTTCTGAATAAATATTTTTGTGGAAAAGTACAAATCTATTATTAGTTAACTAGGAGTTTCTAAATCTTGAGTTTGTCCTTGCATTGCTGGGCCTACAATTATGACTGTGGATTTATCACATTGTTCAGGTGCATTCAATCTAACAAAAGAAAAATTATTGGAATGTTAATATCACCTTTATGGTGCAGTAATGATNAGATTCCAACCAGTATTTCCTTTTTTACTCCCCAGTTATCAAGGGTCACATAAAAATATGTAATCATAAGGAAAACAACTTACTACCCCACACAAAACACCAAAAAGTTACCAAACATCATGCAGCCCGTGGACACTCCTGTAGTACATTCATGAATAAAGGAGTACAAAATAAAATACTTGACAAGAAAGACTATACCTGCCAAGTACTACTGTTTTCCAAACTTCCTCTATTTCCATTAACCTGAGTTGGTTTGATGCAGCCCTTGACTTCACTCCTTCCATGAAATTACTTTGGAATGAAAATGATCTCTTGGGTGCTTTGTCACTGCATTTGGAAGCTGATCTTCTTAGTAGTTTTCCCTTTGGAAGTTGTTGGTTATTGACAGATGCCAAAGCGGATAATTTCAAAGTCCTTAAAGGTGATCTACTGCAAAACCTACCAAACAATGATAAGGAAATAATCAGATGATGATGCCTCCATCCATTACTGGAGAGAAAACCTATAAAGCCTAGTTATGAGGTAAAATAGATATAATACAAAATATTGGTATGAACGAAGACTTGTTCTGGAGAAGAGGTAATTCTTTTCCATTAATTCATTCATATACTTGCATTCTATTGGAAAGAAAGATTACACGTTTACTAAATGTGTGTAGATTTGCAGAAGTGATAGCACAAATTAGAGATGACAAGATGATGATGGGAAACTTACAGTCTGTAGACCTCAAGCAGTCTAATCAGGCATTTCATATAACCTGGGGCGAGGAAAAAATGTTCCCCACCCCAGAGCTAGAGCATGAAATAATACAATTTAAAAATCTATTGGCCATAGGTGGGCAAACTTAAGACTTAAGGTTTCAGATGTCTTTTCTTGGAAATAATCTTTATGCTGGCCACTTGGTGAGCCCCTAAAATTTTAGAAAGTAGCTAGAAATTGTTAATAAAATAAAACTCATTCTCATCATTCTGAGTGGATTAAGAGATTTTCCTGGAGTTCTTGAAGTCTTGCCCAGGAAAGATAGTTGCTATTTTCAATGCTTGAGGAGCAAGGAGCAGAAATACACATGCAAAACTAAAAACATTAAGCTGTGAAATTAAAGTCACACAGGAAAAATTATTACTTAACTCAGCAGAAATTTATTCTTAATGGCAAATATTACTGTCTATTATCTTACAGGTTACAAAAACAACTACAATTTGGCCAAGGATTTTACCATTGCCTCTCTAGAACAAGTTACATATCTCTCTCATAGTAAACATTAATCCATGTCTCTTAGGTTAATAATCTTAGATTAATAATCGATGGTAATACCTATGAATTTAGATAAAATTAAGGAGGAAAAAAAGAAAGTAAAAGAAAAATACTTGGTTATTAATTTATAGAATGATGGCAATCAAATTTTTTAAAAATATCTCACAATTGATCCATTCCTTGCAGCAATGAAAAAAAGAATATGTTTCCTAGTTATTCAAATATCTAAATTTTCATAGATTTCTCTTTTTGGAGAAAGTCATGACAAATTTACCACTCACTTGTTTATTCATTTGAGCTAGATGCAAATCTACCTCAGCTTTCAGACCTGAAGGCACATCGAAGAGAATCTCATGGTTATCAAGGAAAAAAGCAACAATATGTCTTGAAATATTCTCATCACCTTGCTGAGGCAATTCAGGCCGAAGAATACTGTTAGTGAAGGTGTCTAGAAGCTGAAAAATAATTTAAATAAACTCCAAATTCNCTGCAAGCTATGCGGTAATAGATTTTTCTAACTCTCTTATCTTGCAGGTTTCATTTGAGGAAGTGCTGAAAATCATTACGTGCTCTAACAGTGAACAATTGGGAATGATGGAACAATAATTTTTTTTTGGGCACATACCAAAAAGCAAAATAGCTCAAATTCAGCAGGTAAATTGTATTTGTGGCTGTATTTCATATAAAACCTTAACAACTCCTAAATTGATCCTTGGTTCGATGCCAGGGTGGTTTAAATATTCCTATATAAGAAATATACAGGAAATTCAAAGCCTTTTTTGAGGTGCTTTCCGATATGTAATCACTATTAAACCTGAGAGAGGGTTACTGGGGGAGCTTTTAAACCATAATAAGAATGGACTTCTAATGCAAATGTACTTTGCTTAATGCTAGGACACATCAAACTGTGCCTGTAAGATTTACATGGGGTGGCTTTTTAAAATTCTTTTTAGGGGCACTTTCGAAAAAGCTAAAATACGGTAAATGAATAGGAATAATGGGTATGGTTCATATTAGGGAACTTCTGTATTGAACCTTGGTTCGATGCAAGGGCACATTAACTTTTACTCCATAAGAAATGTACAGAAGAGCCAGATAATATTTTGAGCTACTTACCATTTCGATTATGCCTTGATACCTGAATATTAGTTACTAGGGAGCATCTAAACCATTATATGAATGGCCATCTACTGTAAATACAGTGATGCATGGCAGGGAGTGTATTAATACCTTAACTAACCTACCCTATATGATACTTTGAATATGGTGTTGTTATGAAACCCAAGTATTAGATATAAATTCGTAAGTTGCCACAAACTACGAGCAGGGTATGGAAGGGGGTGTATTAATTCCTTACCTAATCAACAGAATATGTCCATCTTTTACGAGGCCTGCCTCTTGGTCTTCCCTCTGTGGGTCTCCAGTCATCGATTTTCTTAATGGATCTTGAGGGTTCCATGCGGTGTAGATGTCCAAGCCACCTGATCCTCTGGGCTTTAATGAATCGAACAATGTTCTCTCCTTGAATAAGATAATTTATTTCTTCATTTTTCCGAATCCTCCACAGTCCGTTTTCATTTTGTACTGGGCCATAGATTTTTCTCATCACTTTCCTTTCAAACACATTGAGCATATTTTCCTGTTTCTTTGTAATAGACCATGCTTCACACCCGTGGGTCACAATGGGTCTTATGACTGATCGATCTATTTTCATCTTGCTATGTCTATACAGTAATTTTGACTCCATAAGCTGTTTACAGACTAAATAAGCCTGATTTCCTGCGGTAACTCTACTCCTAATTTCTTCAGTTAAATCATTATTCTGATTGACAACTGAACCAAGGTATTTAAATGTCTCTACTCCCTCAAAAGTACAACCATCAATATTTATCTCGTCAGTTATATTATCTGGACCTCTCTTCATTTTTAGGTATTTACTCTTTTCTTCATTTATTACAAGTCCTAGTTCCTTTGCCTTTGGCTCAATATTTTGAAATATCTCTCTTAAAGCTCTTTCACTTCTGGCAATCAAAACTATGTCATCTGCATATGCCACTATTTGTTTTGTTCTGGTATTTATAGAACCCTGTTCTATATCTTTCATTGCTGCTTCAAGTACAGGGGGTGTATTAATGCCTTACCTTACCTATCCTTATGGTAATTCCGAATATGGTGTCGTCTTGAAAAACAAGGGATCTGCACTGCAAGAAGTCACTGCAAGTTGTCACTGTCATACGGCAGGGGGTGTATTATGGCCTACTTAATGTATCCTATATTAGGTAAGGCAGTAATACACCAGTTGCTGCTTGTGATGACTTAAAATTCTAAATCCATGTTTTGGGTTTGAAGGTAACACCATATGAGGGTAAGGTGAAAATTTCTCTGCCTGACACAGAGATGGCGTCCCAATCAGCAAAACTTTATGATCCCCGCCTGGGCGCACGTGTCATTAGTTCGTAAGACAAGTTTCAACTTGTTCTCTCAAGTAGTTTGTTTACACGTATTGTTGCAGTAGACTTCTTTCGTTTGTGTGAAAATATCCATCTACGGCCCTCTCAACTTCTTCATTGGAAGCGAAGCACTTCCCAGACAAAAATGTTTTCAAGTTTGGGAACAGATGGAAGTATGAGGGTGCTAAATCAGGAGAATAGGGGGATGGCTGAGCAAATCGTACCCCAAATCCTGTAGTTTTCCCATCACCAACGCACCTTTGTGAACAGGTGCGGTGTCCTGGTGAAAGATGATTTTTTTCTTCTTCATGCCAGGCCTCTTCATGCGAAATTTTGACATCCAGCTGATCAAGAAGGTTGGAGTAATATTCGCCTATGATTGTTCTGACTTTTTCAAGGTAATCAATTAACAGGATCCCTTTTGCATTCCAAAACACACTGGCCATGATTGCATCTGCATTCCGGCAGATGCGATCGACTTTGCTCTCTTTGGCACTGAACCACTGGCTTCCACCCACTGTTTCGACTGCTGTTCATTTCTGGTGTGTAGTGGTGGACCCATGTCTCATCCTTGGTGACAAATCGCCACACAAAATCGGTCAGTGCCCTATTGAATCAGTCCAAACATTGCTGCAAAAATTACTTGTGCATTTGCTTTTGATCGGCATTCAGCAAATGCGGCACCCACCTTGCGCAGAGCTTTCGCATCCCCAATTCTTTGTGCAAGATGTTTTGCACTCTTTCTTCTGATATCCCCACAGCCGCAGCTATCTCACTCACCTTCACTTGCCTATCGTCCAACACACCGTGTACGTTTTCGATGGTTTCCGGTTTTTAGCTGTCCTTCACGTGGGTCATCTTCGAGGGATGTGCGACCACATTTAAATTCAGCTGCCATCTTTTTAACGGTTGACATTGAAGGAGCAGAGTCCCCATACACTTTTGTCAACTTCGGATGAATTTCCTTAGGGGTTATTCCATCCAAAACGAAGAATTTTATGACCGCACAATATTCAAGTTTATCCATTTTAACGAAAAACACAAAAGACGTCTACTGCAACAATACGTGTAAACAAACTACTTGAGAGAACAAGTTGAAACTTGTATTACAAACTAATGACACATGCACCCAGGCAGGGATCATAAATTTTTGCTGATTGGAATGCCATCTCAGTGTCAGGCCGAGAAATTTTCACCTTACCCTCGTATTGGGAAGTGCCAAACAGGGTAGATAAGGTAGGACTTTAATACACCCCCCACCATATGCCACTGGTGACACACAAATCTAAATTTATACCTTGGGTTTCAATACAACACCATTTTGGAAAATATCATATAGGATAGATTAGGTAAAGAATAAATGTAATGTCTGTCATACACTGCCAACCATACACTGCCAACCATATACTGCCTCATGACAGGAGCTTATGAGGAGTCCCTAAGTAGCTCTCTATCTCTTCCATTTTTATGCAGGTATTACATCCACTTATTCCTAGTTTCCTGCATTTAAGTACAGTGAGCTCTTTATTATTCAGGCCAATGATAGCGAGAGGATGTATATATAAGCAGAAAACACACAAAATCTAAACTTTCTTGTCTGCTCATGATTCACTTAAATAAACAATTTTTAACTATTTATGGAAATATTCTGTTTTTTTTGTTTGTTTCATTGACTCGTTAAGAGTTTTCTTCACCCAACTAGAAATAATTTTAGCAGCAATAATGGCATTGGAGATGTATTTTCACTTTTTTATAAAAAGGTCTTATGAAAGTCCTGTTATTAGAATGTGGACATACTTATTCTCTGTATTTGAATCTGTTAAAAATTGCAGAAATATCAGCAGAGTAATAAGGCATTTTTTGATATGCCATCGTTGATCAGGATTTCAATGTAATTTGTATTTATTTTATTTCCAATGTCATCAATTCTCATCTGGTTTCATTGCAAACCTGTTTAAATTCTGATCTTATCTTACATTTATACTACGTTTGTACATATTTGCTATACATTTTTGATTTACATATTTTTATATTTATGCAAATTTTGCTTTCATATGTAATTGTTGTGACGGCAATAAATTCATGCACATTTTACTGTGTGCCTTGCTCTATTTTACTATTCGTTGATATATTTAGTATCCCATTTATTGCACAAATTGTTTTGCTTTTATGTATTGACAAACTAAATTGGTTGAAAACCCTTAGATCTAAAGCTATTATTCGATAATATTTTACTTTTAATCGGCTGAGGCCCCAATGAGCATACATCTTTAGTTTAGTCTGTAGATATTTTTAATTATGCCCTGAGCTCATTTAATCCAATAAATTGATGCAGGATTCAATGCCACGGCGTTTAAAACATTCTTCTGTATGAAATGAATGGGAAATTCAGATTAATGGAAATGAGATGTGCCAAATGTCTGTCACCATGTGTATATTGTATTTAGGGCTCCTTCAGGTCGGTAATACCTACTTCCTCCTTGCATGAGTTCCAAGGACCTACCGAGAGCCTTCGTCAAGAAGCGGCGACGTTTTATTTGGGGCCCTAAAAATGGAATTTGTATAATATGTATTTAAGTGGTCATGGTTCACAAATCACAGTAACTGCGTTCTAAGATACTCCCAAGGACCTACGATTATAAAGTATGAAGAGCAACTTTAAGGGCCCATTTTCTTCTTTGTAATTTGTTTATAACGTAAAGAATCATTGTTGATTCACTTCGGAGGTCCCCCTCTTCACTGATATGATGTCACGTTTTAGAGAAACGACATCTACCTGTGGTATTTATACTACTAATGAAAGGTGAAGTGGGCGGAGTCAATGGCGATAGTGGCGACGTATCATTTCCAGCGTTAATAATGTAAATCATCTGCTGTGTACGTGGGTTACGTCTGTAGCTGCGTCGTTAGCAGGAGTAGAAACTTACAGGACTTATACAAATTCGGTGCTGTGGAATAGTGGCCACCTGAAGAAAATATCATAGGACCTTCAGCCATTTCCTAATGAAGCATTTTATGGATGTTTACATTTCAACGTGGCATCATTTACACCTTTAATTTATTGTGAGTGTGTCTCATATTGCTTTACGTATTGCTGATGTTTTATATCATTTCACCTTCATTGTGTTAATGAATGAAAGATCGGATCAGCTGTTCCCTGAGGGCTCCTTCGATTACTTTTAAATTAAAGCAACTAAAGTTTGGCCTTCTTCTTGCAGTCACTTTGTTCAATACTTGTATATTTGGCTTGATTTCTCAATGAAACGGGTCATGTATCGTTGCGGCGATTAATTGACATTCATTTATGGGCGCGGCCTCCTTAGCGTTGACTTCGTGGCCATATTGGGTCTGCATTCCTGACACTCGGATGTTCACTGGTTATCCGAATACTGTTGAACTTTAATGTTGAACATCTCTGGGAACGATAACACTTTAGGTGATTGAAGTTTTTCCAGTATGTCTCATGTTATTGCTGATAGTCTCTCCAAAGATTTAGCTTACAGTTAATCATGTTTATCCTTCAGTTAGCGTTTGATATCCTACGCAATCGAGTTGACGTGCTGATGGTAACGTCAAAAGAAGTGCTATCATTCCCTTGTTCAAGATAAACATTGGCTCTAAACATAAGATGTTGTATATTGTTTATTTATACTGGTTAGTTTACTAACAGCGTTGCTAGTTCATATTTTCGTTATTACGAAATAATCATCCCCTTGTTCAAGATAAACATGGGCTCAAAACATAAGATGTTGTATATTGTTTATTTATACTGGTTAGTTTACTAACAGTGTTGCTAGTTCATATTTTCGTTATTACGAAATAAGACATTATTTTGTTTGCATTACAATGGAATAGATATTTAATCAAGGTGTAGTACTTCCGATCGGAGACAATAGCAATTTCATAGCGTGTGATCTCAAGAAATTCCTTCCTGTTAAGGGAGAAACTTCGGTTTGCTTAACTTTTTAGGAAATACAGTTTTAGAGAAACGTAGAAGTCATTTTGACGAACGAACTTGATCTGCATTCTTACAGGTAAACCTGCCTGAGATCTTCGGGTGCCAGTGACAGGGGAATATGTCAGAAGTGGAGAGTTTATATGCTGTTTGTGATTTCAAGACATTGCTACAATTGCAGTAAGTATAAATATAAATTTATGTAAATATATTTGTCATTTCCGTTAGAATTGTTTAATTGCATTTTGAAAAGTCTTCAAAAGAAAAAACTTACATATGATATAACAGGTACATCGTTTGCTAAGATTATTATTAACTGTATGACAACTGGCATTGCTCCTGCATATAAAGTGTTTTTGACTTCGGTTAAGGAACTTCAAAACTGCCTTTGGTTGATGGTGAGAACTTTCTATTTCTAATCTCCCATGAAAATTTGACTGGTGGATTTAATTTGTTATCTATTGGAATAATTAAGGTTGGATTCGGCATCTTACCTCTTTAAGGTAAGCAATTACTCTCTTATGAAGTTGAGTAATAATGGATCGGACTTAAATTTTTGAACTTACCTATCGTTTTCCATGATCTCGGTACGTTCTTGTTGCTGTGATACACAATAAATACACATAATTTACTTACGTTGTTGAACTTAGAATGCAAATTGAAGAAGATATTTGATTTATTTTGTATTAGCTTCATTCAAAGCTGTAGCGATTTCAGTAATCATGATATTTGACTATATTACCGTAAATTTATGCTGGTAAAAATACCTCCATCCACCTCTATTGGTATCAGGTCTATTTTTTACTATTTGAGGTATTAAAAAAATTTTAACTCATGTTTTTTTCGAAGTATCACGATAGTTTGGTCTTATGTCTGATGCCGGTACGTATCCTAACCGTTTTCAGTAAATTTAAAGGGTAAATCATTTCTGTGGTTATAATCGTTATTCTTCATGATCATACTTCTACGTAGCAGCCACCTCAGTCGTATTTTGTTGTCAGTAACTATGATTCCAAGGATCAACTTAGACCAAATTAAAATTTTTATTTACGTATTTGAGATAGCGCCCAGCAATATGAATAACGGTGCATTTGCATTACAGAAAATTGCATACCAATTAGTATTATCTACTATAAAAGTGCCTTCAAATTTATTTGAAACTGGTTATAGTTTCTTGTAGCTATTTTCAAAATTAAAAATTTTTAATTCAGAATGAAATGTAGGAACCAATGAAATTGAAGTCTGCAAATCAAATTGTTATTTTTTGCTGACTGAATATGATGTTAGTAGTTGTGGAAGCATTGTTAAATTCGTGTGAATAGTTTTTGCTGAAAGAATTATATTTCGTCTGTTATGAAATAGTTAAGAGTTTAACTTTAGTTTATTATGAGTTAGTTATAATAAATGAGAGTTATACTTAAGTTAATTACGACTGTCTCTGCTTATTACAAAAAATAGTGATGAAAAGCTGCTGATCAGTGCATTTTGATGTTATAAATATCATTCTTAATGATTGATTGATCTAGCTCGTGTATTTCTTCATTCTAAGATTGAATTTGATTGAAATTTGCACTTAGGAGGTTATTAAAAATTACTACTTATTGCATAATGGTGAACACTTTCTGCTGCCGGAAGGTACTTATCCATGCATGGTAGTATGATGTATGGTACCACGCATTTTAATTTTATTTATTTATTTTTTACTTTTGATATTGTGTACCTAACAAGTTATTGTTGACTAAAAATGTTGAATTTTTTATTTCTTCTGTACTGCTGCTAAAATAAATTTACATGATTAATAGAAATTTTATGCCATGATATGTGTAAAATGCTTTTTTCTTGACCTTTCAGAGTTTTATATGCATTATTGGTTTTTAATTCAGTCTAAAATCATCTTGGCTCCACTGGAGAAGATGACTTTTCTATGAAAATAGTGAGGATTATTTCCAATCACTGATTGAACAAATGATGCTTACCAGAAACTGCTTCACTGACCATTAAAAGCTGATATTACTATTATCATAATACCATGAAGCTTTAGTCAATTTGGATTAATTTGTAACAGTACAATAAAATGCTGAAATAATGTCCATAGTGAGTAGCTTAGAATGGTCAATGACATCAGGAAAGCATTGCTGATTATATAAAAGGCCGCTTTGGTTTTCCTTATGTCTTTGCTTTGATCATTAGAGCAAGTTTATATCAGAAAGTAAATTTTTCTGTAAAAATTGCAACAGTATTTGTGTTGCTTGAATCAGCAAGTGGTTTTAGGAATTTTCTTCTTATGGAGGATTGATAATATCAACTAAAAGGCTGCTTTGTCTTAAATTATATTTTTTATCTCTTGTTGTATGGCTTGAGAAAATTTGAAAAGGTAATTAATAATTATATAAGTATTATAAATAGTTGAAATCTAGACTTTTCTATATCTGATGATAGAGTTCAAGGTTGTCATTTTATTTGTACGTGTGAAAGCCTATTGATTTAAAAATGAGCATTGTGGAATGACATATATAATCCTTTTATTTTTTGGCCTACTTCTCTGAAGTTTTTCACTATAAAAGTTTGAAGTCCATTGGAATAGTTAATTTTAACTGAAATTGAAGTGCCTATTGTCACAGTGGATGTGAATCATTAAAACTTTGCATCCCCATGGTCATTCATGCTGAAGGAACAGACAGCCATTTTCATGGCGATTTAAGAATCTCACACACTTTTTTGTTTAGAAAACAAAAGGAGAGACTCATTTAATTGTTTTGTGAGACTTGAAGCATTATAATTATATCTGTGTTTGCAGTTTGAAGTGGTTGTGAAGGCTGTATTGTAACTCTACTTGGTAAGTTGAATAATATCTGTAATCATGGACAGCATGTACGATAGGACTCTATATAAGTAAAGAAAGCAGCAAATTTGTAATTGGCTCTATTGGGAGAGTTTCTTTAATAAGCATTTAACAAAAATTTTCTCTTAGATTTAGTTAAATTTGATTGTACAATATGTTGTTAGTGATTGTGAAATGCTCAGAAATTTAATTTTCTTTGAATTAAAGAAATGTATGCAGCTGAATGATGGCCAATAAACCTAGTTTATTTGTAGAACCTTTCTAATGGTGTATTGAAATTAGAAGACTCCCATATAGCCAAGTGAGCAACACGTTTGACTTCAGTGAAAGCAGTCCTGGGTTCCATTCCTGGTGGTAGCCTATGTGCAAAATGACCTCGGCTGTCAAGGCTCTTTAACAATAGTACTATACTGAAATTAGAAGCATAATTTTGAATGAGAGCCTGTTAGTTAGGTTTAATGGATGAATGTAAATAATTGAAAATTGTGCATTGATTTTGTTTGGTTGTTTGCAATACTGTCAGACCAAAATAGTCCTCTAGCTTAGACAATTACGAATGTGTTTGTACTGAGTGATGAGTTGGGAACAAACAATGATTGGACAAATGCGATGTTTACCATTTTCTTGGGAAACCCTGTTCTATTGCACAGTTATCCTTTGTCTATCTTTATTGCAGATTATATTTGTGGCGGTGAAGTCAATTCATTATCTGTTATTCTTTGAAGAATGTTAATATTAGTAAATTTACATTTTCTTCTGTATAATTGTTTAGCCTTTTTACTTTTGGTAATAGGGAGCATTATTTAAACATTTTTATTAATCTTTGATATATTTTGCCTAGGAAAATTTAGAGTGGAACATAACTTTCTTTAATGCAGTACTTTCTGTTTATAATTGTCTCACTTAACAAGCTTAAATGTATTGAGTTTTTAATTTAAACAAATTCATAAATCCAATTGCAACTTCATTTACAAAAGGAAGTCAAGTAATGAGACACAGAGAAATTCTTATATATCTGGAGCTACTCAATTCATGTTTTACTATGTAGAAAATCACTATAACTATATATGTTTAGAAATCAATTTTTCATCACGATGGATTAGCCAACCAAATGTTTTCTTTTCTTCTCAGGTAACTGGATAAACTTTACTTGAAGACAACTGAAAGGTGCTCACATTTATTTATCTGGTCAGTATTACATCGTTTGTTTGCTCATTTGATAGATGTATTTTTTCAATTATTGATTCAGTATTGAAAGTATTACCTCTTTCAATTTGCTCAGACTTTCACATTGATATTTCAAATCATCTTTTACCTCTGATATCCATTACATTTTAATGTACTCATGAAGATTACACTCTTTTCATAAAAATTTAATTCCTTGAATAAAACCAATTATTATTATTACATAATGACTAATAATCTGGTTGTAACTTATTACTATTCTACAATAATTACAATATTACACTATACAATTATGGCAATTAGAACAATATACAATGCTTAACTTTCCCAACCTCTTTTAGAATCTGTGTTACACTACTGGGATTTTCATATATGCCTAAAACAAATCTTGCTGCCTTTCTCTGTACCTTTTCAATTTTCTGCTTTAGACCTATCTTTGTGGATCCCATAAGCATTCCCCGTATTCTAAGATTGGCCTGACAAAAGATTTGTATACAGACTCTTCAACCTTCTTATTTGACTTCCTAAGTGTATAAATTATTAAGTTTAAGGTTTTATTAGCTTTCAATATTGTACATTCTGTATGTTCATTCCATTTTAAGTCCCTTTTGAACAATACCCCGAAGTATTTAACCATACCTTAGCTAGGTAAAACTTTCCCAGCCAGGTGATGTGCATATTGAAATTTTCTTCTATTAAAACTAGTTAATTTGCATGTCGGTAAGTCATTGATAAAGATTAAAAAGAATAGGGGCTCCAGTACTCTACCTTGAGCAACCCCTGATTTTATAGCAATTTCATCAGAAAGCTTATCACCAATTCTTACTCTTTGTCACCTACCTTTAATAAGAGACTCCATCCTTCTTACTACTCTTGGATTTAACCCCATTCTATTCACTTTCTGCAGCAAAATGTCAAACACTTTTACTAAATCAATCACCACTGCATTGACCTGTTCTCTGATTTCCTTAGCATTTACTAAGTCATGCTGTAATCCTAGCATTGGTGACTTGCATGAATATCCCTTTCGAAAATGATACTGATATAGGTTAATCCACCCTTCTTTTTTCCAATAATCTTTCAGCTATCATTTCCTCAGACATTTTACTGACTATGCTCGTTAGACTAATTCTTTAGAAATTTCTACTCCCTTTAAGTATCAGAACTACTGTAGCTGTTTTCCAATCTTCTGGAACTACAGTAGAATCCTGGTAATCCGGACACGCGCTAATCCGGAACCCTCAGTAATCTGGACGGTCCATGGGAAGTTATGCTAACCCGCAACAATAATGTTGTGGTAAATAACTTGCTCAGTTTGACTTGAATTTAATTTGTTTTGAATTGAATTTATTTGATAGTTTTTATTTTGACTATATTAAGTTATAACAAATTAAAAATTATAACANTTAACACTAAGGATAAATTTATTAAATAAGTTCAGAGAAACCACGTTCTCGGAAGACGTCGCGGACATAATGCGCCCTCCCTGCTATATAGGCCGCTCCGATACAGCAAGGAAAATAAGAGAAATAGATACGAAAACTCACCGATTCAAGAATTCGTTTTTTCCACAAACGATACGCGAAAGTAATCTACTAGGTAAATAGAGTCTTGGTGCATGCACCCCCTGCCACACGCCGAAAGGTGGCTAGCAGGGTATACACATAGACATAGACTATAGAGAAGGCTATTTTTCTGCTAATTTTTAGATGATATTTTAAGTATTGCTATGCAGGCTTGTTTTTAATTACATCATGTTATTTTTTACAGCCTCCTGTTGATGACAGCATGATGCCATATCGAGGAGAACATCGCACTAGTGTCCATTCAAATGGATACACTTCTGGTTAGTTAGAAACAATCAGTGATGGGAAAAGTACTGAAAAAATGTAATCAGGCTCAATTACAATTACACTGTCAAATTTGTAATGAATTACAATTACAAATTACTCTTTNTCCGGACACGCGCTAATCCGGAACCCTCTGTAATCTGGACGGTCCATGGGGAGTTATGCAAACCCGCTACGATAATGTTGTGGTAAATAACTTGCTCAGTTTGTCTTGAATTTAATTTGCTTTGCATTGAATTTATTTGATTTGATAGTTTTTATTGTGACTATGCTAAGTTATAACAAATTAAAAATTACAACAAAACCTTCGGACAAACAAAAGTGTGTGCGGAGTCCGATGACGGGCCATGAATGATGATTTTAGCGAGTGAGATGAGGGGTGATGAAGCCGAGGGACTGACGAGTGATTGAATTTGTGAATGAGATGTATACACTAAATTCTATTGTGAGGTACCTTTGTATTAGTGGTGCCGAGAGAGATGGCTGGTCATGTGACATGAGGATCCCTTCCGTGAAACCCCTTCCATCCTTCTCCGTTCTTACGAACTCCCACCGCCCTCAATGTAACTCGGTTCTTCCGATTTTCTGTACCTTCGTTCAGTTTTCACCGTGTTTTTACAACCTTAAGTTACATCTTTTTGTTCCGGTCTGACTTTAAATGATTAATGGTGTCTCAATCATTAAAGCCTCACATTAGAGGACAAAGTGAAAATCATTAAATTGATAAACAGTGGTCATAGCTACGATGCGATTTCAAAGAC
This sequence comes from Ladona fulva, assembly GCA_000376725.2. Lineage (NCBI taxonomy): Eukaryota > Metazoa > Arthropoda > Insecta > Odonata > Libellulidae > Ladona > Ladona fulva. The sequence continues at coordinate 62,882 of KZ309315.1, read as the reverse complement.
GTTCAGCATCGGAAAGTCAACAGTTGGTGACATCAAGAAAAATAAGGACAGCACAATGAGATTTTTCAGCATTACAGAAAGTGGTTCAAAGGTGCGTAAAACTATGAAAACGGCAGATAACGTTGCACTAAAAAATGCCATTTACTTATGGTTTATTCAACAACGGCGGCTTCGCGTACCGCTAAGTGGTGAAATGGTTTGTGAAAAAGCTCTATTTTTTAACCGACAAGTGACGGAAAGTGACCAGGGTTTTGTTGCCAGCAAAGGGTGGCTGGACAGATTTAAACATCGTCATGGGATCAGGCGACAACCGGGGATATAAATAACCCAAACAACCAGGGGAAAGCTTTCTAGTAATGAAAGTGCAATTGAGCCAATTTAGAATCGAGTTACTACTGCGTGTAATCAATGAGAAAAATCTGAGTTCTGAACAAATTTACAATGCCGACGAATCAGGGTTGTTCTGGCGAATGTTACCTGACAAAACTCTAGCTGATCTTAATGAAAAAATGGCACCAGGAAGGAAAGAAATCAAAGCAAGGATTACATTCATGCCGTATGCGAATGTGGCTGGCAAACATAATCTTCCTTTGATTGTTGTCAGAACAGCCAAAAAACGTAGAGCCTCCAAGTCAGTCACGCTCCCTGTATGCTATCGTGGGCAAAAAAAACGCTTGGGTCACACGAGAATTGTTCTTGGAGTGGTTTAAAACAGAATTTGTTCCAGCAGTTCGACAAAATATGAAATCCGTCAATCTACCCCAAAGAGCTTTATTTTTGTTGGATAATTGTCCTGGCCATCCTTCCGCAGAAGAACTATGCACTGATGATGGTGAAATTTCCGCAATGTTTTTACCCCCTAACACGACTGCACTGATCCACGAGCATTCTCAATGATCCTGTGCACAATGAAAACTTGGAAAATCCACTGAAAAAAGTAAATTTAAAAGATGTCGTGTTCAGTCTTGCTGACTGTTGGGCATCTGTGTCTACATTATTGATTGACATTTCGTGGAAAAATTTGCTTCCCAATTTTATTGATTCTGAAGTTGAAGAAAATGTGCAAACTGAAGAAATTCAGCTTGCACCACTCATTAACCAATTACAAAACTCGAACCCGATTTCTAATCCTGAAGCCCTCCAGTGGGCTGCTGAGGCTGACGACAGTTTGGCTCGAAACGAAATTTTAGCAGACGACGAAATTATCAGGACGGCAACAGCAGAAGATGATGATGATGACGACGACACCCCTATAAACTC
>KZ309314.1:95379-127159 GCA_000376725.2 Ladona fulva | reverse complement strand
AAGATTTTTGGGTCGAATAAAGCTAAAAACTAACATGGGAACCGGCAAAGTCGAATGCTTTTAATGGTGTTCGTTTGCAACACTCGGAGTATGTTGAACCGCCCGAAAAGCTCACGTCTGTTTGATGATTGTGAAGTGCGACATGGCATCGCGGGGTTTTCAGTCACGCTCTAGTTCGCAGTTCTTCCGCTCGGAGAGAATGTAACCGCGTTTCAAATGAGAATTGCTAATCCCGTGCAAAATCAAACTTCGAAAGGTTACTCAAAAAAGGAAAAGAAAGAAAATAGTAGAAACTTTTATTGTCTTTTTATATGTTATATATTATTTTATATGTAGAATTTAATTTTTCAGCTGATTGACAAAAGTTTGATACACGATATATATCTGAGGATGGTTATTGGAGGTATCCATCATAAACCACCAAGGTTCTAAGGTTAAAACCTCGAATTAATAATGAAAAATCTAAGTATTCGAGTTTGAGAAAAGCTGCAGAAAGCAGTGATTGACGGCTATGGCTGCCAAACTACGCCTTTTTGGAGCTTTTCTCAAACTCTTATGTATTATCACAGCCGTGTTCCTTTTTGCTTGATTTGAAGCTTTTCACTCGTTGACTTTTAACTGTGAATGACAGATGAGCGATAACGAAACAATTTACCTTTAAAGCTAATCTGAAACAGGTTTTTAGAAATAAAAATATTACTCTCTCTCTCTCTACTCTGTACAAGGAAGAAAAATGAAATGGATGGTCTCGACTGGAGTTGATCAAAATCCATTACGAGCTGAAAATTATTTGTCATTATAAGATTCATTGAGCTATTTTAAGAGAAATTATCACACCTTAAATAGCTTAATGCCATGAACAAGTGGTGTGAATTCAAATATTGTACCATAATCCATTATTACATCCTTTCATTTTCGCAACACATAAAGTATCCCTTTCTTGAGACCGTTTCCAAACAACCTGCGATGAATAGTCAGTTTCATCGTTTACTAATTGGGCCCTTGATATGTGCAATGAAAGCTGCCTTTAGTGNTTAAAATTCCTTCCTAAGAGGGTTTCAGAAGCGCAATTTCTCTTTAAGGAAATAATGTGAAGATAAAAATTCATTTCTTTTCACAGCTGAGATGATTTTTCCAATTCGGAAATAAGAATAATGACTCCTTAAAAGAGCGCTTAATGATCCAATTGGAATGTTCTAGCAAATTTCTGGTGAATTCTTCATAGATAGTCAGCTATACCAGAATATTTGGTAATTACTGCGGCCACCCTTACCTTAAAAGCCGTTTCCTGTAACTAAAACCGTACTTCAATATCAACAATTACCAATTATGTGCGTACTTAGATTTTTCTGCATGTTTGTCGTCTTCTTATTACATTGGTATCTTATAATTGCTTTTATTATAACCTTCCTATTACTCTTTTTTTATATTCGGAATGTTTGTATTCACTACATCGTTTTAATCGGATCTGATACGGCGACCTTCTTGGTCAGACGTCCTTGGCAGTTACCTCAAAATCCATGGTTTGATACGCCATGCTCTAAAGGCGCCCATGTATTTATCATTGCGGGAAGCTCTTTCATTAAACTTCACAGGAGATCGTATCTTCATTCAGCACGCCTACTTCATCGACCAGGCGTGTCTAAGTGGAAGGCCATTGCCCTGTTGTCACCTAACACATCTTTTTTGACAAAATGCTTTTACACACTTGTTTTCTGATTTTCTTTAATTCCGTCCGATTTTTCATGTGGAACATTTCATTCCGCCATGTAAAAAATGTAAGGAATAAATGTCATGAGACTTTTATGCAGAGGTTTGCAAGAAAATTGGCTTAAAAATTAACATTTTTCAATAAATCTTCGCAATACATATCTTCTTTATATGTATAAATATAGAGAACCACTTGATGTATGTTACCAGCATATATCGTTAATGACTTTCTCATTGCAGTCTTAGTCACTAAAAAATTCAGCCCCAGCGTAACAATTATTGTTGAATTTTCTTTAGAAAGAAACTTAAATATTGGTGCGAATCATGTGAGATTTGTATTTTGAAGTGACTAATATGAAAGAAGGTGGAAAGCCGATATCAGTATCAAGAAAATCCAGCCATTCCCATTGCCAGTAAAGTTCAATGAACATCTGAAATGTTTTTAAGAAGAAAACGAAAAAATCTAGATACTATTTACCTCAGTTTCAGCTAATATACTTGTAATTTTGCTGCATTCCTGCATTTTGTATTGAAGTTATGGAAACGAAAACTAGAGATTTTGCCGTGCACAACCATTTTGTTCGCTCAGGTATTTGATATGATCGTATCATGTAATGGGTGATACTATATTTAATACTTTCATTTGATTAATAATATTGATTATTTGCACAACTTAATTTTAATCCTAAAATAAATTTAAATCCTCAAATCCATAATTTTTGAGTTATTTGTAAGGCAAAACCATCCATCCCTTTCTTGCTTGCATACCAGGCAAAATAGCAAAGCATAAGGTCTTCGTTCTGAAGGCTCTTCTTTTCGAAACCCTTCATTCATTTTCCGAAAATGAAAAAAGTAAATTTTCAAAATAACTCTTTGGAAATACTTCCTTAGAACATCCCTTAAATATACAACAAGGTTAAAATGTTTTTACGATTCAGGCTATCAAAAATATGGATATCATAAGAAATAAGGTTTCTATATTATCATCAAAAAACCGCTGTCATTTGCCTGGGTATCTTTTTTTCCAAATCGACAGCTATCCAAGAATATTTCATTTAATATTTATTTCTCAAAAGACAACAAATTCCAATTGTTCATGAATTTTCATAATTTACATTGATATAGTTATCTAAGTAATAGCCATACAATAGATTCATCTTGAGGTGTACATATTTTCCATAGGTGTGTGGTCTCCATCTAAGTCTGTAGAAGATCTGCGCACACAGTCATCTTCTGATCAGACAAGTCACAAGGACAGAAAGAGTGAGCCACCCAAGGAAACTGGAAGTAAAGAAGATGTGGCCCCAGTTTGGGTTCCTAAGAGCGCTGGACCAAGCCCTACTTTGGAAAGGAAGGAGTTCAGACCAGTGAATTTCGATGTGAATGTAATCAAGACCAAAAAATCAGAGGTATCAAAAGTTTTGGAGGTTCAAAAATCGAGTATAACATCAGTTTTGGTAATGAAATTTTCATTCAGTTGAAGCAGAAATATTGTCTATTTATCAAGACAAGAGAAGGTCACTTTGAATGTATTAATAATGTCAGGAAGTTAACTTTGAATGTTAAATGTTCACATTCACAAATTTATTTCTAGAGGTTTGCAAAAATTAGCTTCTCTTTGATGGCTCTAAGATTGGTGGAAACCTTTTAACACATTTTACTTATTTTGTATGAATGTTCAATTCAGGAATTTGGCTCCAGAAATTTGGCGTCTCCAAAACCAGAAGATTCTTTTGCTTGGAATTCAAGATCAACAGTTGAGTCAACGACCACAAGTTCCAGTACAGAGCGACGAAGTTTTATTCAAAGTCCGACTTCTCCTTCATCAGGATCATCCATACCTCCATTTTCTTCTCGGCTTCCTCGAGCTCAGAACCCAACAATAACTTTACTTCAGAAAGCCAGAGGTATTTGCATAACTACCCAAACTTTCTTATGTGCATATCATGTTTTCTTTAATAACAATACCACTAGTTATCGATATAGTCTGATACTGTTATAAATTATAAGTCAGCATATAAAGATTCTGTAGAATATGCAGTGAAAAAAAGCACAAGAAAATATCATTTAGAGTCAAAATGAGGTCTAAAAATGAAAATAAATTGGAATATCGTGGGAATAAGGCTCTAAATAAATGCAGGAAAGCTCTAAGTGTGTCATACTGATATCTTATAGAATAAATTGAGAGAAGTTATTGGCATACTAAATTATAATTGCCATAAGAATGTATATATAGATAGGAGGGGTAAGAAGGAAATTATGATTCTCAACAATAATTAGGTGACTGATATAAGGTCAAGCCAAGATGGTTTCAGAGTTATACAATAAATTGTTTTCTTCAGGTATTCCTAAAGTAATTTTAGTATAAATTTATGCCCATAACATGAGATTGTTCAAAGACTTGATATCAGGACACATTTTTAAATTAGTGAAATACACTGCTTAAATGTGAATAATATCAATGGGAGAAATTTTGGGCTTTATCGATGGGCTTAGCTTCTGATGATAGGTAAATACTATCAATTGATATACAATATACAATAGAAAACGGGTAAGGGTGACTTTGCGCAAGATGGTGCGCACCCAGGAAAAATCCCAAGGAAGAATGGACTTGAAAAAAGTCTTACGAGACCGGGAACCTTCTGTCTGACAGGACCGGGGCAGGACCTTCCTTCAGACTTATTTCAAGTCCATTCTTCCTTGGGATCAATTGATATTATTTTGAAATTGTTATCCTACTTGTCATTACTTGTTATTGATGTGCAAATACTCAACGATAATTATAACCTGCAATAATTGAAAGATCAAATAGTGGANATACTGCAAATGTTCTTATTTATTGAGTGGACCAACAGTAAACTTTTGGGTGTTATTCCATGTGATTCACGTAATAAGAGATTCTACTGAAATTTTAATGCCTAAGATTTTTAGTTTCAAAAGTGATTAAATTCCTGACAGAGATATTGCAATCAAACTTTAATACCGTATTTTCTGGTAAATAACACGCACCTACTAGATAACACGCATTTTTTAAATCTCTTCACTGTGATAATATATAGATAACACGCAATTCAAAAATTTCTTCTGTGATAAATGCATTGATAACACGCATTTCAATTGTTACTATGTTGACGAGAATGTTTTTTCACTACTGTAATATTTATGATAATTACTCTTGTGTTTCGAATAGAATTATTTGATTACATTAACATTTACAATGTGTTGGTTGAAATAAAATTGCCCTAGTACTAAGTGAGTATATATTCCGTGACTTCCGTGATATATGACGTGTGTTGTTTAGTAATTTGTTTCCGAGTTCAATATTCAAGATATTCAATGAAACGAGATTTTCCATATCACGCACTAATATTTTTATCATTTTTCTATATTTTTTGTATAGATAACATGCAGGTGTTCTACCAGAAAATACAGTAATTATGTTTCCATAATGCTGCTCATGTAAATGAAATGGAAGAACACTCTTTGGGCATAACAATGAATAATGTTCACAAATATTATTTTAAAGTTGCTTTTTCAAAGAAATATTACCAAATACCTAGCATATTTCTTTAAGATTGCTCATCCCTATGTTTTAAATTTAAATTTTCAGAGGGACAACTGCCAAGAGGTGCTCACTACCTTGATGAGAAGGAGAAGATGATATCTAAAGATAACGAAACAGATCTAAGTAAGTCATCATTTGTCTATGGAATATAGAACTGGTATTACATCAAATGACAAATAAATTGAGTAACTGTAAAGTATTAATCTGCCTCTGCTGTAATTCAAGTACATACTTAAGTAAAGCATGACAAGAAAGAATTAAATAAATTAGATAAATCAAGATAAATATCCTACCAAAATCAAGATAAATATCCTACCAAAATCAAGATAAATTTCCTAATATTTTGACTTTTTGTTGTAACAATAGATGCATAATAGATTAAATTCCATTATTTTATGCTTTAAAATATCACCCTTGTTATTTTATTCAACCTTCTCTCAAGGTATAAGCTCCATGTCTGGGTAGCCATATAACACTTTTATAGGACCGCTCAAATAATTTTTTGCATACCTACTATTTATTAATAGATTTGGCAACCTTTAGATTAAATTTTCACAAATACAGTGAAACCTATCTATAGTGAAACCTCTATATAGTGGAAACTGGTCCATCATGGAAAAATGGGCCCTATCTGTGAGATAGGAACCCCTATCCAGTACTTCAATCCTCTATATTACAGAAACCTCTCCATAACGGAAATTATTTTGGCACCAAGTGATTCCACTATAGACCAAATTCACTTTAAATCAGTGACTTTGAATATTATGAATATTAGGGGGCCTCTGGATAGCCATTAGGGAAACACATTTGACTTCAGTGAAGTGGCTCTGAGTTCAATTCCCAGTGAGGGGTCATGCCCAACATGTCCTTACCTGTCAAAGCACGTTTAAAATTACTACTATTATTATGAATTTCAAAGTGAGATTACATGGTTCATTTCATAATTTAAGTGAAGAAGATCAGAGAAATTGCAGAACTCTCCTTCAGAACTAGTGCAGCTACCATAGTAATTTTCTTGCTGGCCAAAGATGGAAAATATTAGAGGGAACTATGCCCACAATACTCAATTTTTATTTTCCAGGATCAATGTCATAAATTGTTAATATCATGTATTTTAAGTTTGCATTTAAAATATAATTTATTAATTGTGTAATGATATTCCCAACACTGATAATATTTTAAATACTTCTTATCATATCTGATAAAAAAAATCATTGTAAGAAAGTAAATGAAGGGGAATTCATATGTGATGATTATTTCCTCAATTTCAAGTGTACGTGAAGAAGGAATATGAGACTGAGGATGAGAAGAGGAAGAGGAAAATTGTTGAACTTGGACCAAAGAAGTTTGAAGGAATTGGACCGACGACAAAGGAAGGAATTCCGATAATTTTAAGATCTGTAAGTTTTGTTGTAGAAATTAAAATTTACCAAAGATAGATAGGTTTTTCAATTATATTTTCTTAATATAAAATTTCAAAGCTTTATGATATGCCAGTGATAATTATTTTACTTATGTCTAATATAATTATGTACTCGTCACCCAAAATATAAATTAAGAAAACTGGAATTTATGTTATCAAAATATAAATATATGCAGAAAAATTCTCCATAAACTAAGCAAACTTCTAGAAATTAAGGTTACTTTTAGACTTCGTTCCAAAATTTAACATAAAAAGTAAAATAAATTAACTGGAGATTGGAAATTTTTTGACATTTTTGTCTATTTGAAATATTTCTAATTAATCTTAGATATGAAAGAATCATATTATTCCAAATGTGATTAAAATTTGAATAAATGGACTACTTTGGATTTTAAAATAATAGAAGCAAAAAAATTCATCGACTTAAAAAATGGAAATGAATTATGTTAGATGATAAAACAGTAATGACATTCAGTAGGCATAAACAATGATAAATGATTTTTGTCAATGTGTTTTCTTCTCCTGTGTGTTTGATGTTTAGCAAGTTTTGGAAATCATTTATTTCATAGTTTCCTTAATGTCATATGTATGAGAATTCTACCACTATAATAGCTAGAATAAAATTTTTATTCAAGAAGTGTTAATTAACAAGTTTTCAATGAATTGGCTCAGTAGAAGCTGGGTATGATATCCTTGGATGATAAATTAAGTTAGAAGGACTAATGTATTAAACTCTAAGTAATACAGTTTTTTCAATCAATGATGCTTTCCAATCTCTCTACCTTATTAGTTCCCTTGAGAATACTTTAATTTATGGTAACTTCTTATAGATTTATTGCTACCATAATTTAAACTTAAGTATTAAACTCTAAGTAATACAGTTTTTTCAATCAATGATGCTTTCCAATCTCTCTACCTTATTAGTTCCCTTGAGAATACTTTAATTTATGGTAACTTCTTATAGATTTATTGCTACCATAATTTAAACTTAAGTATTAAACTCTAAGTAATACAGTTTTTTCAATCAATGATGCTTTCCAATCTCTCTACCTTATTAGTTCCCTTGAGAATACTTTAATTTATGGTAACTTCTTATAGATTTATTGCTACCATAATTTAAACTTAAGTATTAAACTCTAAGTAATACAGTTTTTTCAATCAATGATGCTTTCCAATCTCTCTACCTTATTAGTTCCCTTGAGAATACTTTAATTTATGGTAACTTCTTATAGATTTATTGCTACCATAATTTAAACTTAAGTATTAAACTCTAAGTAATACAGTTTTTTCAATCAATGATGCTTTCCAATCTCTCTACCTTATTAGTTCCCTTGAGAATACTTTAATTTATGGTAACTTCTTATAGATTTATTGCTACCATAATTTAAACTTAAGTATTAAACTCTAAGTAATACAGTTTTTTCAATCAATGATGCTTTCCAATCTCTCTACCTTATTAGTTCCCTTGAGAATACTTTAATTTATGGTAACTTCTTATAGATTTATTGCTACCATAATTTAAACTTAAGTATTAAACTCTAAGTAATACAGTTTTTTCAATCAATGATGCTTTCCAATCTCTCTACCTTATTAGTTCCCTTGAGAATACTTTAATTTATGGTAACTTCTTATAGATTTATTGCTACCATAATTTAAACTTAAGTATTAAACTCTAAGTAATACAGTTTTTTCAATCAATGATGCTTTCCAATCTCTCTACCTTATTAGTTCCCTTGAGAATACTTTAATTTATGGTAACTTCTTATAGATTTATTGCTACCATAATTTTAACTTAATTTATAATTATTTAAACTTGATCAATGTTGAAATTTAGTGCAAATATAAACAATAAACAAATATATAATATAAACAAATTATACATTTCTCTTTTTTTTTTAATGCCTACAAGAGTGACTATGAGGTATGTATCAAAACCGGTGCAAGGATATGCAAAATAAGTTAAATTGGTATTTTTTATATATAGTAAGTACTGTGCCAATATTTTTACTCAATTTATTGCATTGCAGGGTATAAAAGAAGAAAATCAAGGAAAGTGGTATCGAAAGATGTATGATTCCTTGCACCGCACAGGAAAAGATGGTAATTAGTGCTCGATGATATTTTTTATTACATATGTTGTCATTAATTTGAAGGTTTATTATTTAGATATATTATGATTACTTCATTAAACTATTATTTCCTATCATTCCATGATAATATATCTAAAGGGCAATGATTTCTCAAGATTATTTTAACATTCATCATTTTCTTTTAGTATTGAACTAGGGATATAATAGGGATAGAGAAAGACACACCACCCTAATTCTGTGCTAATTGTTACTTTTTCAGATGAGTATGTCACAGTTCGGTACAAGACAAGGAGAGGTACACATTCCTTATTTTCATGACTTTTCTTAATTGCTTTTAGCAATAAAAGACACCTGTAATAATGATGCTTTTGCACATAAAAATTTTAACCATTTCTTATTACTCATGTGAACATTAATTTATTCTCAGCATGTTTATGTATGATTAACCACTAATCATAAAGGAATGATTCAACTTTGAATACCCAATTTATATGGTGGCAATATATTTAGCATGGATGTCTAAAAAAAATACACTATTTATTTGAATACTTAAAAAGTTAATATCTCCACTCAAATCAGTTTTACCTCAAGTTTGAAATCTGGATGAAATTTTGAAAATTAAATATGTCAACCAGTTCAACAATTGAGTTACTAAAAAATTCCCTATTCGAAATTAATAATCCCTCACAAACTCAAAGCCATTTTTACCTCTTCCATTTAATAATGCCAGTGTTAAGCAATTTTTAAATTAAATTCTACATTTTACATTGAGCCAGTCAAAGAGTTTCAAGTGTTTCTCTTCTGTAAACACTCTTCTTTCACTTTTTTGCTCTTAACATTCATTATTTGTTTGATTTAACAGATGTATTACATTCTTAATTTATACATTTAAATAAAAAATAACTAAATCCTACTACAACAGATGGATGCAAAACAACTTTCAGAGATATTATTAATCAGTGTTAAAATATTGAAACAAGGATAGAAATAAGATTATTAAAAATGAGAAGTTAACATTAAAATAGGGAAAATACATTGATTGGGGAAATATACACTGGCAAAAAATAACAAGTTTAAGTTCTAACTTTTACCTGTATTTTTTTTTCATGTTAGAGACTGAAAAAGTTTGTTATTCTATGAAAGAGCATAATACTTCTAGTACCTAATTTTGAGGGTTGATTTTGTAATTTTAGAATCTATGAATTTTTTGTGTTTTCTTGGGCAAAAAACACATTATACAATTCAGTTGGGATTGTCATAGGTCATTTTGGGTGAGTAAGAGGAATGAATAAATTTCTAAGGAGGAAATGAACTAATTAAAATGCAATTTATATGAATTGGATAAGAAAATGAATACTAATTAAATGTCATTAACTTTGCATGTTCTGCATATTAATTTTACTGTGAAGGAGAAGATGAAGATGAAACATTTTCATTGCTTTTCTTGAGATGTCACTTTTAACCATTCAGCAGTTGGGGTAAATTTTCCATTCGTTTGTAAAAAAAAGACATTATGATCATTGAGTTATCGAGATGACACAGCCTCGCTTTACAGTTTGCTAAATATGTTGTTGGCTTTGCATGTGATCAATGATTTTTTCACAAAACCTTTTGCAAAATTCTTGATCCGATGTAAATACACTATTACATGCAATTAAAAAGATGGGTGCAACAGACAACTGTTTTATGATAGTTCAAAATTTCCTTAGCCAATTTTTTTTCATAACATTTTCTTACTTAAGTGATTAATTTTTGTTGTGTTTAATATGAAATAATTTCCTTAAATCTGAATTAAAATGTGCTTATACAGTATTAATTATCTTTGGTGTCATACAACTCAATCACAACCTTTTTACCATGTATGTAAAAAAGTTAAAATGCGATTCTAAATTACCCAAATAATACATACACACTAGTTGTTTTAATCAATGTTTTAAACTTTATTTTGTTCATCACACAACTCACCATTACTGCTTTTAATTGTAATGGCCTCTTTAACTGTCAATTAAGTACATCTATATTCCATCACTGTATCATAACATTATTATTCTACTTAATTTTTATCAAACAGTTTGCAGTTTTTAAGCTTTCTAAAGAAAAGAATTATGTAAAATATACTGCTGTAAATTATTTCTTCAGTTCTATGCAGTTTATTATTTCTGTAATTTTGCTTTAATCTTGAGTATCCAATGAAATTGCTCTATCATGATTTATTTTGAACAATAATTAATTGCATAACATATACTTCTTCTAGGTCAGTATCCATATACCTCAGCAGAAGGATACCTGTCTGAACCAGATCCTATTGGATATGATTCTGATATGGGTTATTCTGCCAAATATGCAACATTAGACAGAAGACGACTAAAGAACAAGGATTATAACTTTTCTACATGCACAATGCCTCGTTCTAAGTAAGTAAAGGAAGTAATCTGAGAGTTGCTTTAATTTTACCATAAAAAGAATTTATACTGGAGAATTTATGCAGTCCAGTATATCAGAATTTATGCATTAAACCTTAGGTGGAGATTTTTTCTATTGAACCAATTCTGTCATGCTTCTCATATATATTTTTCAAGTATGAAAATGACATTGTAATTCACTGAGAATAAGAATCATTAATGTCTTGAGGTTATTAAAATATTCAAAACTAAGGAAATAAATGTTCACCTTTGTTCAAAAAAGGATCAGTTTCAGTAATGCATGAAAATTATATCATGCTATTTAGATAAATAGTTCAATAGTTTTAACCATAGCTTCAAGCTATGGTTAAAATAAATTCAGTAAATATCTATGAAACTCTAAGTCACCTTTGGGCATATCCCATAAATTCTTATCTAGATCATTATGATTACATAATGAATTTTTCGTCCATCAAATTGTGAGAATAATCAGCCTTACACAATTAGATAGATCATGACATTCCTAAGTAATATTTTACTATAAGATTATCCATGATTGTAAATTGTATTGTAATTTTTTAAGTGCTACTGTTTGATTAAATTCTTTTCAAACCTTATTATTCATATAATAGCCTTTATTTATTTACAAATGTCACCATGTAGGTATGTACCACCTCCAAACAAATTTGGGACAACTGATGTTTATAAAAATCAGCCTGGTAGGATAGAAGATTATGAACCTGGTCATTCCTCAATAGCAGAAAAAGAAGCCAAGCTAGTAAGTCTTTTTAGTTTGGTCTCATAGAAATGGACCATTTTAGTGAAAAATGAAATATCTCAAATTTTAAAAATTAATAATATTGCTGAATTTATTTTGACAGGAATATAGAGAAGTTCTATCTCATTGACATCTTTTTTTCATAAGAGAGCATTCTTCACCATAAATGTGAAAGTCCCTAACAGCATTAATCTTTTTGAAATTGATTTCATCATTCATTTTCTCCAGTAGTACTGCATAGTGTTCTCATTGAAATGAATTAAGGGACCTAAAACTGTTACATGTCTTTAATGTAGATTTATTCATTTAACAAAATAGTATTTGTTTGCATTATGCTCATTAGTGTCCTTATTGTGCATGTGATGGCTATATTGATTGTTCTGTTGTAATTTTGTGTAGAAATAATGTCTCATTAGAAACTTAAATCTCTTCTCTTTTTTCTAGTGGTGGGACGAGGTTCTGGATATATTTGATGGGGTACGAATTCCTTATTCACTTAGTAGCACCAGGTGTTTTATTCTTTTGCATCAAATCACATGAAGCTGTTTTTGAATGTGCTTGGAGTTTAGTCAACTTTCAAATTTACTTTTGTGTTGAGTTTACTTTTAGTATTGCACTTAATAACACCTTGTGTTTCATTTTTTGTCTAAATTATAGAATTATTTTAGTATGTGACATTTTTTAACTTTAAGTAACAGATTGCTTAACATTTTATGATTTTCATGCTTTAAAGATTCATGGGTGTTGATGATAAAGATTTTAAATGAAAAATTTTCAAGAAAGTCAAGAACTGATTTTTAAGAGAGAAAAATTTTGTCACATCTGAAAATCTTTTAAGAAGTAATCAGTGCTAACTTACATGTATACTCTCATCTAATTTTGAAGGTTTTATAATTTAAGGAGTATTATATAACCCAACTAACATTTTAATATTCTGATGGACAATTTCTTTGCTCCCCAAATATAAAGTGGCTGGATAATCACTCTCAAGAGCCATACCGCTTCTTGTTGGACTGGATGCAGGAGAGAGTAAGGAAGAATTTAATGGCCTAACAGGCCTGGGAAATGATTCCCGTCTTTTAGCTAGGAAATAGTTACTGTTAAACATATTGTCCTCCAATGCTCAATTCATTTGACCTCATTTTTTTCATTTTCAGCATTTAATGTGTGATTTAAGCATGGCAAAAGAAAAAAAGCATGATGTTTCTTTTTCTTCTGTACCTATTGATCTATCTTTCCTCACAGGCTACTTTTTTTAACGCATGGGTGGAGGAAGAAGTGATGTGGTTTCTCAAGTAATTCTCCACTGCTTACCCACTCCATTGCACACATTTCTTTTTCATAGCTTACTATGCACTTGAAGGTGAAGAATATTGTTTGGAGGAACAGTTAAGTTCCTATCTATGGTATGTCAAACTGTGAATAACATTTTTCAATAATGTGAACAGAGTTTTTCCTTTTCTTTCTTCATTTACCTCAATTTTTCATTTGAAATGAATGCTGTCTATATTTTGATATAAACACTATGTTTAATGTATATATATTAAAATTATTCTAGTATGTAATTGTGGATATATAACTACAATTTAGACTTGTACATATTGTTAAGACCTTGTCTCTTACTAATGCTGGTCCAGGATGAGATGGGATCTCAAAACAAGGTAGAATAATTACAAGCCTTTCTAACATATTTTTCTTTTGAACCTTAAAATGACAATAATAAGATATTGAAGCCAAATTAAGCCGCATGCTTTCTCTATCTTTGTAGACATTTTATACAGTAAAACCTGTTTAAGATGCTTTTGAGGGGACCGACTGAAAACTGTGTTTTAACCAGGAGTTGACAAAACTTCATTTCTTGCACATTGCAAAACAATATAGTATTGATCTTTTGGCTCTTTTATTCTTAAAAATTTGCTTTACACTTTGAAATGAATTGGGATATGTTTTATTTTGCTTTCATTGAATAAAATTGCTCATTTATGTATAAATATTTACAAATTTTATTTCTTATATTTACAAATTGAGCAAAATTAATGTTCTTTAAGCTATTGATGAGGCAATTGAGATGATAAAAACAATTTTTGGCCTAACAAATGAGGCAGACAATTGACCATAGATGGTTGAAGTGCACCTGGGGATGAGCAAATTCCACCTTATAAGCAGTTAGCAGAACATCTTAAGCAGTATTTTTATTATATCTTTTATGTAAAAGGGATTAGAACCTGGTAAAAAAGCAGTCATTAAGTGGAAGAGGGTCTTCAGTGGTCGCATTTTAACCAGGTTTGACTGTCATAAACTGGCTGTACTTACATCAATAGCAGACCTCCTAATTACCATCTATTATAACTATTGTATGTACATTTAAAATTGATTTTTTCATATACAACATTAAAACCTTTTCATTAAATTTTATCTCTATATAAATATTTTAAATTTCTGAATCTTTCAAAATGTATTTTACTTCTGTTTAATTCATGGCTTTCTTTTTCTACAAATTTCTCATTAGGCTAATTTTTCATTATACCTTGTATATAAATGCTAGAAAAAATGCTATTTAGAGGATAATTTAGTGCACCTACTTTAAATTAAAATTAACTGAAATTGAAGATGCAACTTAAGCACAGTAAATTCTACAATTTGTTGTAGTTTGATAAAGAAATAATGTACATTTTTCAATTCCATTTTGAACGTGTCTTGTCATATTGTTCATTCCCTTTTTTTTGAAAAATTATTTGCAAGGCATGTCTTTTACAGGTAGCTCATACTCTTATGTCTACTGGCACTACTGATTTAAACATGTACTCACTATTTTTTACTTGCCTATGTCTATAACACATGTAATGTGATGTATATTTCTTACTTTTCAGCATGCCAATCAAACCCAACAACCTGTTAAGCCATACATGACTCAGTGAGTACAATTTGTGATTCATTTATGTCTTAAAAGTAAAGAATTTTAGTGTATATGTTAACTCATTCCAATTTTATTGTAAAGTATTCATTGATAAGAAGATAAAAATCATATGAGTTTGGTTTTATCATTCAGAACATTAGTTTTATCCATAACATGTATGATATATTATGTTATTTAGCTCTTCATGAAACGCGATACTCATGATGTTATTTGTGTGGATGAATTTTCTGTTTGAGATCCCTTCAATGCACTTTTCATAATTTTATGAATACTTCTTGAGATATTGAATACTTCTTGAGTAATTTCAAGACTATAGAGGAGAAGCAGTCTATGTTTACACCTTTAAATAATAATATACGTAAAATATAAATTAAAGTTGTAATTTACATTGCATTTCTACACATTTTATTCCAAAGATTTTATGAAATCATTATGTATGAATTAATATATTATGGTGAAAAAGACAGTTAATGATTACATCCAGAACCTGCTGATCATATTTGCCTTCTGCAACCTTTTACTTTGCTATAAAATTACATTTATCCTAGCCATAATTTCTTGAAATATTCTATGACAGCTCTAATTTTTTATCAAATATAATCTTGAATGAACCTGCTGCATAGAACAATTGTTACTTTGCTCTTCCATAACAACATAATTCACCCTAGTTTACAGATTAATGTGAACTGGGAAAATAACAATTCATGATGCTTATTATATATGCTTTTCCTCTAAAATATAAAATAAAACATCAATTTGTACTTTTTACATAGTTAAACAAAAATAGTTATACCATCCAAATGTAACAACTGATATCCATTATCTGCTTTAGTGATGTTGTTATTCCTGCTAAAAATCTTATTATCGAAACAGTACATTTCCTTGCATTGTATTGGCAGAATTCTAGTTGATGTTTGCATGAATCCTTTTCTCAACTTCTATCATCCCTGAAAATAATCTTTCATCAGTAAATCAGTATCAGTAATATTTCAGTAAATTATATTTTAAAATTGAATCTCTAATGTTTGCAAACTGCTCAAACATTGCACATCACTGTGATTAAAAGGAGAGAGTTTTCTGTTTTCATTAATGGACGTGTCATTTTTTTCCATGTGTGGAGCTAGTGCTTTAAAAGAGTCAGGTTATGAAAGTGACTCCACTTTGCTCTTCAAGCGGCGGGAGGAGAATATCCAGAGTCTCAGCCCAATGGAGCAGAAGCAAGCTTACAAGACTATCCAAATGGGAGGTGAAGTTCCCCTTCATGGTCTGCGTAAACCAGCTCCTGAGCGGCCAAAAGGTTGGTAAAGGCACTTATCAGTCTTTGGTGTTTTCATTATTTTTCAATCAGAAATATTTTCAACTAATTAGCAGAAAATGATTACAACTTGGAAATAGGAATATACATATCCATGCAAAANGTTCTCGTTCCCGTTCACTCCTGCCAGAGAAAGGAGGCAAAACGGAAGGAAGACAGAGTAGCAAAGATTGCAAACGTTTCCGGTATTGCCAGGCGCAAAGAGGTTACACAGAGCCAAAAGAAAGAGGCGGAAAGTGAAATTGGCAGGGGGCGCACTGGAGGAAAGGAACTGAGTCCTTGCAATGTGATCGGCATCAATCCCAAGATTAAATCCGAAGAATCCTCGCGGGTCAAAGTGCAGACGCCGGTATTAGGCATCAGAAAGATCAGTGGAAGACGCAACGGAGCGACGAAGTCAAAATCAGTCTCGGATCAGTCGAAAATAAGAATTAAATCAAGCACAGAGACCACTTCTGTGGAAGTAAAAGATTCTCGCAAGCGTCAGAAGGAAAAGAAACCAAAAGCTCCCAATGGAAAGGTGACAGAGAAGCCGAGAAAGGCGGAGGTTACGACCAAGGATATAATTGCTGCTCCTGCGGTTATCACCTATAATGCACCAAAATCGAACCCGAATGTTCCGCACCCTTGCAGCCAAATGGGAGGGACAGTCAAGGAAGCTAAAGATAACAAAGAACTTCAGTTGAAAGAGAAGATCAATGCTAGCATCTTAGACTTGGAGCGTCAGTAATTTTTATGCTCTTTGTATGTGCTTGTTATATTTTTAAACAGTTCAATGGTTTCAGTTATTTTTCATTAAATAAATTATATAGGAGAAGTTTGGGCACCTGTAAAAAATAAATAGTGATGAAAAAGCTGCAATGTTTAATTCAGAATGTTAAAAATTGTATGTAGTACTAGTAATGTTAAAAGTGCTAGATGGGGTCATTTTGCACATAGGCCCCCACCAGGAGTAAAACCTGGGACCATTTTCACAGTAGTCAAACGCATAGCTCATTTGGCTATCCGTGAGCCTATAAGATGTTTTCTTGTTCTCTGGTAATAATTTAAAATCTATTATGTTTTACCTCTTAATCGATAATCAATAATCACAAAAGATTCTTTTTTGGAGTCATAATTGCATCTTTATTTTGTTTTCTTCTAAAATAATCGTCTGAATAAATGCCTGTAAAATTATTTTTCCAGGATTAACTTTATTTCAAATTCTAAATTATTTTGATTTAAACTATTCTGAATAAATAACCTAATGCTGGATTAGTTTACTGTTTATTTAATTGTAACTTCATTTATGAAAATGTAACTAAAAATTAATGATCTGAGTAATATTTAATGGTTTGCCTGAATTTTTTTTTACAAAATTTAATGGAAAATTTTATAATAAGAAGTTAATTAACTTTGACTTTTATATCAATTATTATCAATTAATTAAAAGATAAGATCAACTAACTATCTTTGAATATAAAGTGGTATTTTTGTCCAAATAATTAGGGGAATTAAGGCTTAAGATTTGACTGTATGCTGTAGTTTATATACCTGGCTGAAATTTGAAGAATTACTAACAGTAAATTTTAAAAATATACACCATTTTTATACTTTCAACAATTTGCTTTAACACTTGCACCATGGGTAGGATTCTTCAATTACTATTAGTGCGTTTAAATGCTTTTAACTGTTAGGTTGAGCGTTTTGAAATATATGATCATTGGGACCCTTCATAAATTATATGAGGCATGCTATTGGACATCTAATCAGTTGTATCTAGAATATTAATTAATGTCAAAGTGGGAAAGAGTTATTGCTATGGTTTTTATGGGTGTTATTATTACTGATACCAAAATACTGATTTGAATTGTAGAGAAAAGGTTTTATTATTTCATATTTCACAAAATTTATTCCAAAATAGCTGCCAACTAATAATCTCTCTTTGAGATATTTTTAAATCAGGAAAATTTTACTGCTAAGTGGAAAAGTGATCTCATCTTCCTAGTAAAATATACTTCATATCTATATTCTTATACACCAAAAAGCCTTTCATCTTTAACAGAGACTCAGGAATCAAGTTTCTGTTAAGTTGAAGGGATCTTTTTTCTCCGACCTTCTGATCTGTATTGTAAATTATGATAGAAATCTTTCTGCAATATCAAATCAGCAAGATTAAATTACTCACTGCATTTCTCATTATTGACCAATTTTCATTCATAAAACTGCTTTTATAATTTTTAGGTGAACTTATATTGCATATGCTGGCTGGGATTTAGTTTAAGTATTTGAAGATATGATATTTATGTACAATGTGGTTGTGTAGAAAATTCTTGGTGCATGTCTTATAGCTTATTTTCTTGTAGTGTAGAATGCATTTTCTTGTTTTCTTGTAAGGGAACTGCATATGAAGATATTATTCGTAATTTGCGATACTCAGAAAGAAATGTGTTGAGAATTTTGGTATTGGTTTGTCTCTCATGGTGTTGGTCTTCCTTTTGAAAGTAATGACTTTTATGCAATGGTAGGTACTATTTCTTAAGGACACCTCAATTTCTCTCCTTCTTTAATCGCTCTCTGTTAAATGGATTTACCTTACATCTTGACCCACATCCTTCCTTTCAAAGCCTCAAGCACATTACTTCCCTGATAGCACTGCTTTCTCTCACTGGTCCATTTATTTCGTGTTGCACAAAATTACCTCATGAAAAGGCTTTGTCTTTTTAGCATTGCCACATGTTTGTTTTTAATCCCTCACCCTTCACTTAAAATCATGTTTTGTTTTAAAGTTTCTCTGGAACAATTAACTATGGGATTTATTTTTCAACAACGGGTTATAATTTTTTTAGAGAATTATTTCCTTCATTACATAATCTAAAATTACATCCTCCATCATTCCCTATCTTTCCAGATGATTCTGAAATAGAGTATTTTCCTATTTCTCCTCACCTCACAAGGATACGTGTTCACAAACATCCCACCAAAGTGAAACCTATCAGAGGAATAATGTGCTACCCTGTCCATCCTCCACGTCCCCCTCCTCCACCCCCACTATTCTCCCACTTTAAAAGGACAGCTCCCTCCTCCCTCCTAAGGATCCCTTGCCCCCCCACCCGACGCTCATCCCACTGTAATTCCACCCTTAAATTATGGTCCAGGATGATGCTTTCCCCCTCCTCTTACCCTAGGCCCCTCCCAACTCTCCCCACTGGGCCCCACGTTCGCCTACTGAAGGAGAGACTGAGCCAGAAGTTCGGAGTGGTAGAATGCCCTAGGGCTGCGAGGACAGCCTCTCCAGTCCACCTCCGGAGACACTCATCCTCTCCCATAAGAGAGTCCACGCGCTCCCCTTTTAGAGCTTTAGACAAAGGAGTATCCCCCTCCAGAAGGCGTGGGGTGGAGTCCATCCTCCGCAAGCCGACCTCCGCCCTGACCGCACCCGGTGAAGTTAAGAGGGCGATTTCCAAACAAAAGAATGTCGGGGAGTGGTCTCAGAAGATCTCTTCTTATTCCGTTCCGAAGGAAATGGGGACCAAGCGATCCGATCGTTCGAGTCCCTCCCCTATCAGGCCTGCCCCAAAATCCTCCCTTTCGGTTCTCGTTCCCGTTCACTCCTGCCAGAGAAAGGAGGCAAAACGGAAGGAAGACAGAGTAGCAAAGATTGCAAACGTTTCCGGTATTGCCAGGCGCAAAGAGGTTACACAGAGCCAAAAGAAAGAGGCGGAAAGTGAAATTGGCAGGGGGCGCACTGGAGGAAAGGAACTGAGTCCTTGCAATGTGATCGGCATCAATCCCAAGATTAAATCCGAAGAATCCTCGCGGGTCAAAGTGCAGACGCCGGTATTAGGCATCAGAAAGATCAGTGGAAGACGCAACGGAGCGACGAAGTCAAAATCAGTCTCGGATCAGTCGAAAATAAGAATTAAATCAAGCACAGAGACCACTTCTGTGGAAGTAAAAGATTCTCGCAAGCGTCAGAAGGAAAAGAAACCAAAAGCTCCCAATGGAAAGGTGACAGAGAAGCCGAGAAAGGCGGAGGTTACGACCAAGGATATAATTGCTGCTCCTGCGGTTATCACCTATAATGCACCAAAATCGAACCCGAATGTTCCGCACCCTTGCAGCCAAATGGGAGGGACAGTCAAGGAAGCTAAAGATAACAAAGAACTTCAGTTGAAAGAGAAGATCAATGCTAGCATCTTAGACTTGGAGCGTCCCGGGTCCCGAGGCTTTTCCTTCCAACGTCTTTTGTTAGATGGTGAAGATAAGGAAAACATCGGTCGTCTTTTCACAAAACAGATTCCGTTGGTTTACGAGCGCGCACATCATTCACAGATCAAGCCCTCAAATAAGTCCGAGCCTTCCCTTCATATATTCCTCACCCAAAGGAGAGCGGTTTCCGACTCGAGGTTTCGTGCAAGGGAGAGAGAGGAAGGGATACTCGCGAGGTCAGCCCCTGTCAGCCCTCAGCGTTACGCAGCTCTCTCCCCACAGAGGTCAAGGTCGGTGTCTTGCAAGGTCACGATGTTCGCGGAGCTGGCACCGACTATCATATCGAAGGCAAAGCCGCGATCGATGGAAGTCGACCAGAAGGAAAGAAGTGCGAGCGAGCCTCCTCCAAGTTCCAAATCGTGTGCAGACAAGGAGAGCGGCCGTCAATCAAGAGAGAAGAAGCGTATGCCCTCACCTCCAGTTTCTCCAAGGGTTTCCCCTGTGAGATCGGCAGTATCTCGGCGAATAAGAGGAGAAAAAGCCCGCGTTATGGCGAGGGCGGCGGACGGAGGGGCCAGCGAGGATCTCCTAAGCGAAGAGGAATCGTCTACCAGTACATTGCGTGCATCTGAAAGGAATGCTAAAAGCCAACCAGAGCAATCCGTCAGCGGTAGCTTCCTCAACCTCCGCCACAGGCCAGATTATCAGGAATATATCGCGGACAAGCTTCACTCGAAGAAAAAATCTGAAAGGTTCAAGGACCTTCACAAACTGTATGCAAGCTTGGAGAGAGTCGCTCAGTTGGAGAAGACTGCCAGTTCTATCGATCTTCATCGTCTAAAAGGTGAGGAAGTCGTCGATTACGATAAATGGAAGAAATTAAGAGCAAAGGAAAAGGCGGAAGAAGAGTTGCACGCTTTGTACGGACAGCTTAGGGCTGCGCAGAGAGACAAGAGATTTCTGTTCCGACCAAAGGAGGTGGAATCAGTTCGATGGCGTGGGGATCGTGGATTAAGGATCAAGGAGAAATCGGTGGAAAAGCTACGTGAATTATTCCGTCGCAGAGCAATCGAGGCGGCGAAGGCTCATCCACCAAGATCGAGGGTCCTAACGGAGAGACAGGATGTTTACAAACCTCTTTGGAGAGCTACGTCTGTCATGAATCTTGCCGAAAGCTTTTCAAGTCTTCAGGAAAGAGGCGAATCTCCAAGGCCAGAGGACAGTTTTCCCTCTCTTTCGCGGCTGACGAGTCTAATGAGAGATTCCTCTTCAGGAAGAATCCCCAGCACTGGCAGCGGACGCCTATGGAGTAGCCTGTCCATGGAGCAAATGACTGCTCTAAAAAGTCAACTCAGCGATATCTATGGTTCCATGTCCAACGTTCGCAGGTCTTGGAGAGGAAAGCCTTCATCTACTCGACGAGAGTGCACATCGATGCCCGAAAAACCCTTGGAAGATAGATACGGGGTAGAGGTGACATCCAAATCAAAAGGGGAATCGAAAATGGGAGTTCATCTGGAAAGAGACAATTTGCGAGTTCGGTGCAACTCCGTTTTAGGTAAAGACCAGCTTTATTCGCCTTTCGTGAAGAGAAAAGAGGCAAAGAGAACTGGGAGCTTAAAAGCTGACTCCATCGCTTACATTCCAGCGGCGACGAAGTCGACGAAGCACCACTTAATCTCTGTGGGTAAAGAAGGGGAAGTGGATAAAGAGATGAGGGGTGAGGACAAAACGAAAACGGGGAATCACAAAGCTCTGCAAACTCCTCTTTCCGAGACGGATAAGAAGCGACTCTCCATGACTCTTGGGCAGGAAGTCATGGATCGGATGACGAGACAGACCGAAGGAGACGGGGAAAAGGGCAAATCGCACCCGAAAGCACCTCCGCCCCCCTCGAGCCCAACGCAGTCGGAATTCTCGCCGAGGACGTGCTACTCCCTCGAACTCTCGGATGATTCGGAAGCTCGGGGAGACACTCGCGGAGGGTCGAAAGGGGAACTTCTTCTGGTCATAGAGCCCGTGGAAGAAGAGGAAAAGCCTAAAAAGAATGGGAAGGAAAAGGGGGAGAAAAATGGAAAAGCGGAGTCACCAGGCGAAAGCTCTCCAAGTCGGAGGAAAGTTAAAACTCCACTTTCGACGAGTGAGAGCGACAGCGTGAGCTCGGATGCTTCAGCCAAAACGGTCATCCGGAGAGAAGTTCTGTCGAAGGTTGATTATTTTGAAAATAAACTGAACGCGCTGGATGATGGGGGGTTGAGGAGAAGTGTTAGTGAGAGAGAGTCTCTTAGAGGGTCACCGGATCGGAAAGGAGAGACGGATGCGGGAGCGAAAATCCGCGCCAGAAGCGCTCCTGGCTCTTTCACTTCGGCCTCGGATCCCTCTAGACCCCGTAGTATCCACCCTCTAAGATCCTCTGAAATTTATTCCCGCTCGTACACAAATCTCAAAGAACTCTTCGGGGAGCGCTCGAGACGAGAGACCCGTTCGTCCTCACCCGTTTGCAAGAGTCGTCCCTCTCGGTCCCCCGCAAAACGAATATTTTCCGCATTCGACTGTGGGTTTCCATCAACATATTACGCGAGGAACTACAGCCCAATATCCAGGACATGTAGTTTGCCTCAGCTGCGTTCGAGAAGCTCTTCTCCCGACCCCACCAAATACTGGAGGTCTTACCTGAACGTTGTGAAGTGTGGAGACGTCAGACGTCTTAGGGAGAGATTTGAGAGTGTCGAGAGTGGGCTTTCCGAAGACGGGAAAGGGAGGAATAAAAGGGAGAGCAAGAAGTCCACCCTTCCCCCTCCAGCGAGGTACAGAAGCGACCCGGAGCTGTCCCGCCGCGGGGCGACATCCCGCAGGACCGTGGTGAGAGAGCGAGAAACGGGAGACGTGAGCGGTCTTCGGCGTCGCTACGAGGGCTCTCCCCCCGGAGGGTCCCGCGGGAGGAGGACCCCTTCCCCTCCGGTCCCGCGATCGCCCCTCCGCGCCGGCGACCGCTTCATGCCGCGCCTCAACGTCATTAGCAAAACCGCCGCGCTGCAGAGACGGGGGCGCGGAAGCCTGTTGCATTCTCAGCGACGTCGACAACCCACAGATTCCGTCCCTTCCGCCCCCATTGTCTCGGGAGACGTTGATCGCATACGGAGGCAGTTCGAGTGGCTCTCGGCTCGCGGAAGACTGTCCCTCTTGGGACAGATGTTCACCTCGACTCCGAATGTGAAGGAAATTAGCGACCTTGCCCCGTACCTCGGATGGGCGCCGCCCCCGCCTCCCAGACCTCGTTCTACCGGAAGAAGCTGCGCCTCCACTCCTGACCTCCGCTCTCCTTCCCTTCGCGAGCCGAGGGTTCGCCCTCGGCCTGCGTCCGCCTCCCCGCAGCCCCGTCATTCCATCCTAAGGCAGCAGCAGGAGAGGACGGGTCGCGACGGCGATCTCTGCCTTCTGAGGAGTGGGGTGTTCGCCGGTCAGACTTTCGACCCTTCGGCTCACAGGCCGAGGCACAGGTATCTTCCAGGAGAGGAACCCGAATTCAACCCGCTCCCTCCCCTGCCTTGGACCATCTGCGACCATCCTCCAAGATCGGCCCGCCCTTTGTACTGCAAGGAGCCGCGGTATCGTGATTACTCGTGTCCACTTCCGAGGAACGTCACCTTCAAAGGTTGTGTGCATTAATGTGACGTTTATTTTGATTGCAATGGAAGCCATGAGCGGAATACAAGCCAATACCAAAATTTTATTTTTTACTCTCTAACCATAGAGTTTGCGGGTAGTGGATATGTTACAGCTTCAGAGTATTTTCCAGGTTTCACATGTGTGCGTCTTGCATAAGTTTTAGAATCCTTAGAAGTAGTATTTTATTATAGTGCATCGGTGAAAGGCAATGCTTCTTGACCTTGTTCGAAGTACGAGTACATTAAAAATCTTTAAAGGAGTCTTTCCTAATAATATACGAAATTTTTCGTTGTCTCACTATTGATTTAGCGGTGAAAATCGGTTCTGAATTATTTTTATGCTGAATATTTTTTATAAGACAATGGTGAAATCGCTGTCGCTGAGGGAAGAATTGTTGCTATTATTTATCTAACGATTTTGCTGGTGCAAAAGAATGGCATGTCTCGCTTAAGGTTATTTTTCAGCAGTTTCACAGCCTATCTCGCCTTCAAATGGAACGCTTGGACGCATTAACTTGGTTGTATACGTGATGGATCGCTCATTTTGCCACCGTTACTGCATGCTTGGTGATATGATTTGCCTAAACCGCAGAAAGGTCCTCTGTTTTGGTTTTATGCTGGTGGAGATCGTTGGAAAAGTGGTGGTGCCAAAAGTCGTTTAATGTTGGGAAAATCTAGCTATCCTGAATTTCGTGTGAAACCCCATTATCCATTTTCTATTGCCTTTCATAAAATCACAGAGCCAGTGATTGGACCGGTTCCTATACCAAAAGGCAGCGATACCATCGAACGGGACATGGCCAAAGGTATGGTATCAATTAGCCGTCCTTATTCTGCTATCGTTGTGAAGGGAGTAATAAAATAACCAATTTGTAAAAATTATCGTCGTTTATCATTCGTTAACTTATCTGATGGAGCTTTGTAATTTATTTCTCACTGATCAAGAAATTGATTTGTTTTAGTTGCTGTATTTCTTTCTTTTTCGATTACCATTAATTATGTAACACTCGAAACTAACATTATTTAGCGATTAATATTCTGAACTATTAAAGATTAAAAGTTCGCTATTTGTGTACTTCAAAATTCAAACGCAGAATTCTTAAAGATGTGCGATAGGGAAAAATATTCCTAATCCGAAAGATCAAGTCCCATTTCATCCATTGTATCAATAATAAATTCGTAAATCGTTAAGATGAAATGTTCGAAAGAAAAAAATCATACGTTCTGACTGAAGTTGTTTAGGTTATTCATTCAAAAGTTTCTCATACATATTTTCTGATATCTGTAAAAGGTAGCTCATGATAATGATTTCTTGAGGATCTTAAGTATGATTGAAACTGCCAACAATTCGAATGTCTTGTTTGCGATTTTCTTGATTTTGATAATTTGTAAATGAATTTTTATTTTTCTTATCTAAAAAGGTTCATCGCTTTATTTTTTCATATATTTATTTATACCTATTGCTAGTGGTGTCAATTATATCAATAAATCAAAGTGCAACCATTAGTTACGCTATGTTAATCTAGGATTTTATTTCGAAAATATGGAATCGTAATCCTTGTCAAAATCAGTGTAATTTTCTTCTACTTTTGAACCCAAGTTCTTTTGTCTTACACATCGTTGATTCTCTTATATAATTGTACATTCTTTCTTCGCTTATAAAACATTTCTTTCCTCTTTCGGATCAATTTAATCCTTAATTGAATTTTCATTGCCGATGTAAACAAATAGGCGCGCCAGGTATTTTTGCTCCGTCCTCAGTAGCAGTTCCGTTCAGTTATTTGGTGTACATTCCTCGGCGCGAAACCTCGTTTCCCTAAAATACGCTATATCCAATGCATTACATACTAAAAGAATTAACATAGGATTTCACACTAAAAGAAATAGCTGACGTTTCGCGCACGATGAAATTGGAACACGTGGTGATTTGCCCCATCTGTATTTTATATTTGAAATGTTAAGCTCATTTTCGCCTGGGAGTGGAAATGGTTCGGTCGGAATAGCTTACGAATTTACGGCTTCTGCGCAAGTGGGCATCTGCGCCGACAGGAAAATTTTCTGGGGCAGGGTAAGTCGTGGAAGCTCAGTAAATTGTTCATTTTCTTGAGAACTGTTAATTAGTAGGCTATGAATCAAGTGAGGCAATGACGGTACCTCTTGTTCTCATCTCAATCTCTTCCTTCGTATTGATTTCACATTCTTTTCGTGTCGGACATATAGGCTATATAGTATTTTCCCTTCTTATTTTATTTATACGTTCAAATCTGTTATACTAATATGTCTTTCGTCATAAGTAAATGTCTAAGTCATAAATCTGTATAAGATACTTCTAGCTTCGCTTTTGCGTGGACACTCATTTCCTTCCATAAACTTACATCATACTATTGGTTTGCAGAGGATTCATACCAAAGAAAGCGAATTATCATGGGAGAGTTTTGGTGAGGTTATTGAGGCTCATCGCGAGATACCTCGCATATAAATTTAAGATAAAACCGTTGAAACCGTATTGAAATTGGACTTTGGAAAATACGAATTCCATTCACTCAAAAATTCATACTTATTTATCCGAATCCTAGGTGAGAGATCGAAAAATTCTTATTTGTAATTAATTCGTATTGCTCAACATTTTATCTTCTCTTTGTCTGCTATTTCACTCTAATGCCTCCGTCGACTTAGATGAAGAATGGGTGTTCTCTGTTGGCTTTGTAAGCGTGGTATGCGAAACAATCTTTATTCTACGGTTCATGGAATGTTTTATTTCGTCATATAGGCACCTTTGGTTAAAATTTATGGTCACTATAATTGATAACATCGAACTAATGAATTGTACTTCGGATGTTATTATGTCATAAACAATCGGAAGAGTTCGATACGAAAAACATTGAGTGCAAATGTAACCGGAGTCGAGACTTTCCATTGGATCCTTAGATTTTAGAACACATATTTCGTCGGTGGCTGAACGGCCTAATTTCGGCAACCTAACCAATTTCATGGTAATCCTCTGGGGAACATGGAACTACGCGGAATTTTATTGATATTTTGTAAAGTAAAATACCGCGGAGATTTAAACGCGGTGTTTCTTTGGCTTCATGTCATAATCAACGGAAAAAATCCATCCGTTCGGAGCGACAGTTAGAGCAACTCCTCCCTGAATCCTTACGCGGCGAGGGCGTTCGTGAGGTTGTACTTGCAGTTGTTGAAGAACCTGTTCTTGACCTACTTTCCGATTCAATCGGCCGAGGATCTAGGATAATTAATACTAATCTGTTCTTCGAAGACGAGGTGACATAGATTTACCTGTCGTAACCTACACACTAGAATCGTAATACTTCAAGATGGAAGGAAATTAGCCAAGTGAAGAAGTTGATGATTCGTGACCTTTGAAGAAACCTAATTATCGATTTATTTTTTTCAATGTTGAGTCATTCGAAACCGAAAAAGTGCTGAAAGCTCACTTTTAACAATTAGTAGCATTGTTTACCTAGTTCTCATGGAATTTGCAATGTTGCCGAATCATATAAACTTTTATGTAGAATGATCAATAGGATATGAACTTTTCCCACATGTTAAGTATATACTGCAAAAGTATATAATCTATTGATCATTACACTATGTGGTTCTCCATAAGATAGCGCCTTTCTCTGCGTGTTTTATTACATTTGCGTTTTTGTGTCTATAATCAGGACGCGTAATTCACATCGTAGTTGAAGTATTGTAGTCATAAAAACTATCACATACATTCGCTCTTAAGCTCTAAGACATTTCTTTTCATAATGCTTAAATGAAAACTTAATTAATTTTACTATCTTCCATAATCGGCATCTTCCATATCGCCCAATTTATTTGTCTGAATCCCAGGTGAGAGATTCTTTTTTGGAATTCGACCGGATTTTGCTTACTTTTCGTCTATGCATAACTTTCAAACAACCACAAATAATTAAAAGATTTTAAATAAATGTTAGGGTATTAGGATATCCCCTTTTAAAAATTCGGAAACACGGAAAATGTAAAACGTGAAAAATTATAGCAGTTACGAATATGGACTATTTGACAATTTTGTTCAGCAATTGAATGTTCACCATATGACTATATCCTTATTTGGCACATATTACCTAGGAATAACTTCACTTACTTTAGGAATAAAAACAAATGCCAACGAACACTAATTTTTACTGAATTTATTTTCCTCTTTAAAGATTAAAAATTAGTGTATTTCATTTTGAATCATATTTTACGCAAACATTTTCTAAATATGTAATTTAATGCTCGTAAAATTAAGTAATTCTCATTTACAAAAAATCCTCCCAGTCATTTGAAAAAGAACTGAATTTTAATGAAAATTATTCTGAAGAAGGAAAATATTTGACCTATCGATTGTATATTAGCCGTTGTTCCTAGTTGTTATTAGCAACCTCTTGCTTTGCGGAATGCAATGTATGTATTCGTTGCAAAAAAACAAAGTTTATGCTGATCCATCATATAAAAGAGATTATCTACGATCTTCACTATAACTCAAACAAAACATAATACTGAACGTAATAAAGTGAACTTCTGTTGAAGTCCATTTTAAGCATACATTATAACAATGGGCCTTTGAGTTTTATATTTATTTTTATAAATCAGCACAATTGAAAAACGCTTTCTTGTGTCGAACTTAGAATAATTTAAGGTTTTTCAGCAAAAATTTTACAATAAACAAGTGCAGGGAATGATCGTTCAGACAAATGGAGCTCTTAAAAAATTATTTTGCTTTCCGCCATCACATGACCTGTAGAGTCACCTCTCGTTTTTATAAGCAATAACACTGAGGATATGTATACGTACTCTTGCTCACTTTGAGTACTCTTGCTTACTTTGAATACATCTTATAAAGTTTACGTAATTCTGAAATTGAGCCGCATAAGTTTAGAAATATATTGAGGTATGTACAGTGTTTTTGCTTCAGCAACCATACGATATGGTGTTATGCGACCTCCTGTAAACCGTTCCGGTCGTGCGGCCGCACATTCCTCTCCGCCAGTGAAGTCATGCGGCATCTCGCTAAGAAGTTGCTTCACGTCATACGTCGATAATATTATAAGACTCAACATTTTATTTACAATTTCCACCTTTAATAAGGGCCCTATACATTTCCGTAATTGTAGATTGAACACTTCGCTGAGAGTCCAAATAGTTTCTTTCACCGCGCGACAACTGCTGGTTTACCTTCACGCAGACTTCGATGATTCTTCGAATCGCACAGCGTCCCCTATCTACCCTAACTTCTTCCCCTCCGTTACGACAAGGCATGCTTTCCCGTTACAAAGGCTTCCTTTAAGGCGGGAGCATCGTAGATGGCTGAAGCGCACGCCCAATTATTACGCTTTGCGAGCTGAATTGGAGGGAAGGCAAACGGCGAAGGGACATCGTCAAAGCTGAACAAGAAGTTGTTAGGAGCGAAGGATGATAGCGATTTGAATGGGATTATCGGAATTCGACTAAAAAGAGTGCACTCTATTTAAAAGGTGAGCTGTAGACGTGCTGAACTTATGTAGATGTAAAAGATTCCTTGGGTCTAAAATTAGCCGTTTACCTTCCGATTCTCGGTCTATGTGTGAACCGTTGGAAATACTAGACTTTGTTGATTCTATTGAAGTTCCTTGCATATAAGTTCTTACTGTGCTTTATTTTATACACCTAGTTTAATATTTTGCCGCTAAGTATCAAGAAAAAAATCGGATATTTTCAGTGTATTTGATTTTCAGTAATTCGATACAGGATTTTCAGGTTCTGAACAGGGCGCTTTCAATGCAGATCGTTTTCTTACAATAAAATAGTGCGATGCTACAAAGACTACTAAATTAGAATATGTACCATAATCTTAATGTCTGAAATTCTATTGTACCCCTACTTAACTCGCGTAATTTTATTGATATTTTGTAAAGTAAAATACCGCGGAGATTTAAACGCGGTGTTTCTTTGGCTTCATGTCATAATCAACGGAAAAAATCCATCCGTTCGGAGCGACAGTTAGAGCAACTCCTCCCTGAATCCTTACGCGGCGAGGGCGTTCGTGAGGTTGTACTTGCAGTTGTTGAAGAACCTGTTCTTGACCTACTTCCCGATTCAATCGGCCGAGGATCTAGGATAATTAATACTAATCTGTTCTTCGAAGACGAGGTGACATAGATTTACCTGTCGTAACCTACACACTAGAATCGTAATACTTCAAGATNTCCTAACAGTTTGTTTGAAAGATAATACTGGTGTTTATCATATCAATACAGATGTCTTTTCAAAATTTTTGTGGCATTTCCATAGTTTATGATGCCCTTATGTCTGCCATAACAGCATTATTTTCCAAGTAATTCTAAATGTTACAAGTGAATAGCTTGCCTGAAAGAGAATGTTGATTACTTGCATGCTGTTTGATCTGCATTTTGCTTTGAAGAGACTTCAGTTATTAAACTGTATCTTGTGTGATTTTGTTTTGAAAAAAGGTCCTAAGACAGTAATTTTTATAGCATGTGTAGTTTTAAATACTTTAAACTGCTCAACAACTTTAGGATTAATGTTTCAGTGCCTATGAATTGGTAGGGAATTTAATTAAAAGGTGATAGAAAGGTAAAATATTTGAGTTGCTTAAGTTTTTGAGAATTCTCATGAAAATTGTAGGACAATATTTTATGATGTTGATGAATTTTTAACCTATTCATCTTTCATCATATTAAACTAAAAACAGGCGCTAATTTTCAATTTTATCATTATTAGACAAAATGTTTATTAAATTAATTCAAAAATGTAAAAACGTACATGCATATTAGTACACTAACATAGGAAATCGTTTTAAAATATCAATGCAAAAACAAGAAGGTATTTGTTGGAACATAAGGATTGATAAAAAATCATATGCAATTTTTAAGAAAAAGCAAATGTTAAAATGAAACATCTTTAAAGATGTCATCCCCATTCTTTATCATAGCACAGAACAAAAGTAGTTTATGATAACCAATTTATATTGAAAATGTAATGCTTCCTGCAAAGTATGATTGATGTCAATAAAAGTGTCACTGATGTAAAAATTTACCTTTTATACTCATGTATAAGTAAACTAAAATAAAAATTTCAGTGAAAAATATCTTGAGTCAAACAATACTGATGACAGGTATTTGTTGTCTGATAAATAGAAGATAATAATTCTACAAAATTTATCTATAAACTGTTATAGTCATCATATGTTTAAAAATTTAAATAACTGCGTAGCTGTAATTTTGTGTACTACTAGATAGTAGCTTGTAAATGTTGAAATATAAGTAACAGAAATGTAAAGGAATAGTGTAGGGGCCAACCTATACAAGAGTACGTACATAAAGCAGTAAAATTGTTACAATTTCTATATAATTACTTGAATTTTATTGACATATTAATTGTTAAATTCATATATTGTAAGTAAAATCAAGGAAATAGGCATTCTGTCTAAATGCTTTAAAAATATAGTCTTTATGATGATCTTCTGCATGTCATTATTAATGATGTTATGATCATTTCTGTTATGAAGTCTGGTAAAAAATTTTTTTAACTCCCATATGTTAAGTTTATATTGCATCCATTTCAATTACTAAAAGAGACATGAAAGAAAGCAACAAATGAAAGACCAAGTGGTGAATGTATATTATACACAAGTATGCATACTCAGTAGAGATTCAGTCAGTAGAAGTGTTTGTCCGGCAATTATTCCCTAT
>KZ309314.1:59264-71413 GCA_000376725.2 Ladona fulva | reverse complement strand
TGAGGCTGTGGCGGCACTCAATACTTCAGTACAGTGGGCTGAAGAGCAAAATTTTGAAGTACACGAAATTATGCTCCTCAGACGTTTAAGAGACCGCGCATTTGATTTAAAAATAAGAACGGCCGCGCAAAAGAAAAACACGGACTTTTTTGGACACTGATTTCGTTCATTTACTTTAAATGTTGTAATTATGAATGTAAAATATGTATGTAGTACCTATAAATACAACTTTTGAGAAAAATAACGTGTTTTACGTTATTTTTTAAAAACCTCGCTAATCCGGAATTCCCGCTGATCCGGACGTCCGTGTGCCTGAATTCGTCCGGATTACCGGGATTCTACTGTAGTATCTTTATTTATACCATCCTTAGATACAGAGTTAAACTCTAATTGAGGGTCTTAAGAGAATTGTGGTACCGAATGGACTGCAGAAGGATAGAAGAATATTTCTCTTGAGAAAAATTAATCCATTAATAGGATACTAGGAACATCTTTTTCCACGTGATAAATTGAAAGTTTTTATGGTCAAGTATATCCTTGGGAGTCAATCATGGTACATGGATCATTATGGATACATTAACATGACATCTGTGATGTAGCATAAAATTAACTCATCAAAAGTTAGACAAACACTAAAATTAATGAAAACTGCATATCAATTATTACATATTTTTGTTAGAAAATAATGGAGAGAGTTGGTCTCCCTTAAGAGATAACTTTTCCATTTGAATGGATAAGGAACAGAATAAACTAACACAAATTGGACTAAATGGATTAAAAATAAAAATCTTAGTAGAAAGAGGCTTAATAGCAAAAATAAACCAAAAGTTAAATTCCGGTTAAGACCTATGTTTGGAGTGTACTGTTGTATGGTAGTGAAACATGGACTATAGGAATACTAGAAAAGAAATCGCTGGAGGCTTTCGAGATGTGGTGTTACAGAAGAATGTTAAAGATCAGTTGGACAGAACGACTAACAAATCAGGAGATTCTGAGAAAAGTAGATGAAGTGCGGTCTCTGTGAAACACCCTGAAAAGAAGGAGGGACAAGTGGATTGGACATCTACTGCGGCATGAGGGATTGGTGAAGACCATAATTGAAGGAATGGTGGAAGGGAAGAATTATGTAGGAAGGCCAAGATTAGAGTATATGAAACAGATAATGGAGGACATGAAATGTAAAAACTATTTGGAATTGAAGAGGATGGCAGAGGACAGAGAAAGGTGGAAGACATTCACCAACCAATCCTGAGGGATTGAAAACCAAAGAAGAAGAAAATTCAGTACAATGATATTCCTATCGACAACCCCACTAAAATTGCAAACTATTTTAACCTGCATTTTATTAATTCAATGAACAACATAGATAATTTCACTAATCGCAACAAATATTTTGAAAAATTTAAAAGTTATTCTTATACTAATAGAATTATTTACCTCTCACCTACCAGTACATATGAAGTTAACTCAATAATTGACACTCTAAATCTTAAAAATTCAACTGGATGGGATATTGTCCCTTGCTCCCTTCTGAAAGGGAACATTAAAGACCAACTTATTTGTCCTTTAACCCGTCTAATAAATGAATCTTTATCTTCCAGGATCTTTCCTGATAAACTAAAAATTGCAAAAATAGTACCTGTATTTAAAAAAGGTAAAAGGGAAGACATAAATAACAATCACCCCATCTCTGTTTTACCTGTTTTCTCAAAAATATTCGAGACTGTAATTGGAAGGAGAATTTTCTCATATGTAAATAAGTATAATAATATAACGGAATCCCAATTTGGCTTTGTTAAGGGCAAATCAACAGAACATGCAATATATAGCTTTATACATTCTGTTCTTGAAGGTCTCAATAGACATGAAAATGTAATTGGTGTTTTCTATGGCCTCTCTAAGGCCTTTGACTCAGTAGATCATTGCATTCTCTTACAAAAATTACATTCCTATGGCACACCAGAGGTTGCTAACAACCTGATAAAATCTTATCTCTGTAATAGAAGACAATATGTTACTATTTACTCTAAAATAGAACAAAAGAAAGGATTTTCTACTCATCTTCCTGTCATCAAAGGAGTTCCTCAAGGGCCCATACTAGGACCTTGACTGTTCCTATTGTATGTTAATGATCTTCCTGGTTCTTTTCTAGGTAATGTCTATATGTATACTGATGACACTAACGATTTGATAAAATGTTTAAATGATACATCTGATTCCGCACAATTATCAGTACAGAAAATGGAATACTGGTGCAACCAGAATAAGGTTTTCATAAATAAAGAAAAATCAACATTCATTCAGTTCCATTTACCACAGAACAAAATTGCTCATAATACAGTAAAACCTCTATTTAGTGAATCGCTGAGGATCAGACTAAATTTTCACTAGAGGTTTTCATTCATTAAACGAGGTTTTAATTAAAATGTTTTTAATTTATATTTTCTACTTTTATACTTATTTAATATACAATACCAGAATTACTCCAATGAAAATTATAAGAAAACAAAAATATACATTTAAAATAAAAATTTATGAGCAAATTTCTGTTGAAAAACAAGATTTTTTGCACTTAAAAATTAGAATTTTTGTTATGAAACATTCTTATGATTACAAAAATATTTTTTTAATTGTGTATTTTCTAAACAATTGGTCATTAACTCTGTATTCACTTAATTTTACAACTTAATTAAACACTTAAATCTTCAATATCTAAAAAATTTAGTACGTAGAAATTATAAGTTCATTTATTAAAATAGTTAAACAAACTTGATTTTCTCATCTGGCAAGAGTATTGAGCATCTAAAACAACTTGCTCCAAAGAATTTACTTTTGAAATGGTAGTGCTGTCGACATCAAAAGAAATTAAATATCTTCTAACAACTTTACCAATTTTTGGAATGGATTCTTCTTTCTGTGCTATTTCTTCATCTACTATTTTATCTTCTTCCTGAAATATTTGGTATCACAAATTTCTTCTTCATCCTCTGGAGAACCAGAGTTGTTCTCAAAATCATCCCATTGGACAAACTCTTCAAAATTTGTGTCCATATCAGGAGAAATTTCACTCAATTTTCGTGGTCAATCACATAGACATCTACATCAATTTCCATAGAATTATTACAATTAAATCCAGCCTTTGTAAAACAATTTGATATGTTTTGAGTCGTAGCTGAATTCTATGCATCTGCTACCATGTGCATACCTTAAAGGATGTTCAGTTTCAAATATTTTTTTCATTTCTATATAAGATATTGCTTTCAGCACTAAAGCTTTCTTCAACTTTGCTTTCATGGAATGAATAATGCCCAATTCAAGTGGCTGCATATGGCTAGTACAGTTGGCTGGAAGAAAAACCTCTTTAATATTTTCTATTCTTGACCTATTTGCAACCAGAATTGCTTTCTCTTTGAATACTATACCATTGATGGGAAGATTTGTGGAGCGCATTCCTTCAAAACATTCTATCAATATCTTCTCCATTTCATTATATGGTGATGGTTTCATATTTTTTTCTTTTGACAGCCTTACATCCAAATTTTCCTTATTTTTCTTCTAATATTTGATGTTTATTCTTCATTATACAAAACAATGAAGATGGCGCAAGATTGAATTTACAGGCAATATCTTTTGTGGGCGTGCATGGGTTCTTCTCCACTTCTTGAATGATTTTCACTTTTTCCGGAATTGTCAACTTTTTTCTTTTACTTGTGGCCATTCTTGAACAATCGAAATTAAAATGTAAATAGAATGTATTTAATGAATGCTCTAGAATTATGCAGTGATCACAGACTAGCTGTATTTGCCCGGGGCATTGATAAGGTAAACATAGTAGAAATACTCGATCATGCTTTCAGACAAAAAGCATAGATTTTTAAACCGCCTTATATTTCTCATACTATGTAATGTTATCATTGGCAAGCCTTTTTAAATGGCACTTATTTACATAAATTAGATGGAAAAGGTTACTTCAATATTTTTTAGCCTAAATTAAAGTGACCTAATAGCGATACAGTTATCATTTCTTTGATTTTCTACATCTACATATATACCCTGCAAGCCACCTTTCTGCATGTGGCAGGGGGAATATTTTTCTGTATAAATTTCATAATACAGAATGAATTTGCCGCATCAAGATTACATTTTCTTGCACCATTTATTGCTCGAGTGTTTATATCATAAGCTTTACCTCCCAACAAACAAATTGGTGAGATATTAATGAAAGAATAAAATAACGCAGTTAACATTAATCTTTTATTTAACGGAGCTGAAACAAAATCTAATGCACACTGTCAACCTGTTAGGTAATACTTATTAGCACCAGTAAAGTTTTTGTGAGGTTATCACAAGTTTTGCACTATATTCAAGTTCAAGTCTTTGTATTCTTCTTTAAGTTCACTTTTAATATTTGCATGGTTGATACTTATACTTTGGTTGAATCCTTGGTATTCATATGTTTCTTCAAGTTACATATTATTTATTGTTTCCATGCTCAGCACCTCTGTTATTAGCCCTATTTTAATCCTGCCTCTTTCTACATGTAATATATGTCAATACCAAATTTAATTCTGTGTCTCTGGTGAATTGTTCTATGATTTTCAAGAGTGCCTTTATTTATTGGTGCAAAAATTTTGATGTCATCCATATAAAGAGGATGGTTTATTATATATTAAGTGGTATTTTGATGTCTGGTTTTGAAGCCGTAACCGGTACTATTGAGATCATTTTAGAATTGAATTTAAGCATAAGCAATACCACTGGGTGCTAAGTGAGTCTCCTCAAAATCCTACCCTCTTTATCTTAATTTTCTTAGTGCTTATTTGTACTACGTATGTCTTAAGATGTATTGTTGTGCTCAAGATTTTTGTACTTTCCGAGAGGAAATGCTGCAAATTTTCATTAATTTTATAAATTTCCAATGTTTTAAGCAACCAACTATGGCACTGAATCAAAAGATTTTTTATAGCCAATATAAGATGTTATCAGATTTTGTTGTTCTCTTTCAGCTTGTTTCATAATGACACTATCTATTAGGACCTGTTCATTACAACCTTTGATCTTTTTCTTGCATCCATTTTGTTCTTCTGTAATAGCGTTATATAGTGTTAGATGTCTATTTTCTGTATTATGAGAGCTGTAGTTATTTTATTGCATGTGGATAAGCAAATGATAGGTCTGTAGTATGCTGGATTTTCTGATTTTCCATTTTTATGCATTACGTATGTTTTTCCCAGTGGTATTCTTTCTAGTTTTCTTTCTGTGAAATGGTGGCATTCTTCTTTAATTTTGGTATTGCTTCATTGATAAATTTTGTCAAGAATTGTTTCACAGTGAATTTACTGTATCAAAAGTTATGTAAATAGTCAATTCAAGGTGCTCTCCAATTGTATGCACCTTGGATTACTTGTATGAGTTCTTCAGTTGTGATTGCATGACCTGATTTTTGAGGTATTTATTTCATTTTATCCTGCTCTGTGTTTACCCAAGTTGCTAAGTAAATATGCTTTCTGGGTTGATACCAGATATTTTACCAGAAGTCATTTATGCCCTTTGTGTTTGGTGGTATTAAATTTGTTTCATCTTTCTTCTCCTGATTTCGGTAGAATTGTATTTCATTTCTGTAAGTTCTATAATTTTCTTAAATTTGTTTCTCTGTATATTCTTAGTCTCAAGCTGCAAATTAAAAGTTTCTGTTTTAGTGTATCCAATGTTTCAATTGGTGCTTCATTGCTCTTTTGTAAGATGTTCTTTATGTATTGAATGATTTTCTTCAATCGATTTCCTTTAATATATTGAGTCATTCTCCTTTATCCTTTCTTATATTTACTACTACTTTCTTATATACTTTCTTACTTTCCAGCCTAGTTTCCCATTTGGGTTTTGCTGTGCAACTTTTCTGTGAAGGTTCATTTGCTATATTTTGCTTATTTATTATATTTGTTACTATTACTATTATTGTTATTGTTGTTATTACTAATATTATTTTTTCTATTTTGGAAATGGGACCCCTA
This sequence comes from Ladona fulva, assembly GCA_000376725.2. NCBI lineage: Eukaryota > Metazoa > Arthropoda > Insecta > Odonata > Libellulidae > Ladona > Ladona fulva. Next base: position 65,402 of record KZ309314.1, on the reverse strand, counting down.
TTACATCCATTTCAATAATTATTATGAACACAAACATCCAGTTCCTAACCAGACAAATCTGACTAGCCAGGACTTGAACCCAGGACCTTGGTGTTGAAGCACTAGCACTCTTACCACTCTGCCACTGTGGGCAGTAAATATGATTAAGATATGAGAAATTGCACTTCATAAAGCTATCATAAAATTGATAAGTTTCTCCAAAAAATTAATTCTCAATTACAGAAACAATGCCCAAGAAGCATGCATCATAACACTTCGATTCAACATGATTCACCTTAAAAGATACAATGAAACAATGTAGTAATCATTGACAAACATGTTACATGAAAGACTCTACCAATCTATTTCAAATCTACCTCTGAAGAGATCACTTCTAACAATAAAAAAAACAAAAACAGTGCAAACACCTTGTAACCAATCCACTAAATCTCAATCTTCACATTTTGAACTCAAAGATGTACTGAATTCTACAAATATACAGGAAAGATTTTAAAATCAGATCCATCACAACACTAACATCCATCACTTGTAATTTAATACAAACGTTGGGAAGGAAAGAACATGCTTTGTCTTATCCAGAAGACAGGGAGTAAAAGAAAGTAAGATGATACACTACTGTATTGTGTGTTGTATGATATTATTGTATAACACCACACTTAAAAGTTTTTGGGTTTTCACAAGGAACCCTCTATTTCCAAGACGGAAACTCCCTTTTCCTAAGGAACCTTCCAGAACCCCTATAGATTATCCCATCTGACCTAACCTCTGAAACAAACTCTTACTCAGGGGACCACCCTCTTACTTATATAAGAGATCCTCACCTTCCATAAGCTTAATGTCACTGTTATGAAAGATATGAATGATGTCCATACAATTCCAGATTGGGCAAACAAGAGCTTTCTAATTTTAAATACCAATAAAATGAAATAAAGACCGTTTCGTACACTTCCACAGCAATTTTATTATGGCAACATGTTTCGCTAGTGTCTAGCATCTGATTTTAAAAGCTTTCCTTGCAAATAACATCCCAGGCGACTGAGTACGACTACATGCGACACATGATAGTTATATACTATGCTCTAACCATTACCTATAAGATTTGGGTGAATACTGCTAAGTGAACAACATTAGGATAAAATTCAGCGGGACTAATGCTATTTTGCTACAAACTGAATTCTAAATTAACTTCTTCTTAACCTCAATCTTTCGGAAACTCTGCATTACTTTTGTATGCCTCCCCTGCCACATACAAGCAAATATTATAAATTTTGGGCATAATAAATGAGCATTGCCTAGAGGACAGTATAAAGTCAGTGATGAATTTGAACTCTTTACATAGAACTAAATCTTGGTGAACAACAGGAGAAGGCCTTCAAAAATTAGGTTCCAGAATAAGTAAATAAGTCAAGATAATAACATAAAGTATACCCTGAATCAAAGTGTCACTGTTCATAACACTCAATAAGGTAAGCGCACAAACAAACAGGATTACATTTATATCACACAAAATGCAAAAATACTAAGTGGATAAGTACACATATACAAAGCTTTTCATGAATTTAACTCTTAACGCAAATCGTCCTGTAATGATCAACGGAATTACCCCAAGCTATTACCATTCAAATGCATGCTCTATACCTGGATAACTTTGCTAAATCTGGTCATTCTTTTAAAGCGATGTAGATTGCAAATTCAACAAGAGGCTTTGACGAAATTGCAACAAGTTAGAAATGGGATTTTTGCTAATTTTCATCTAGAGTTAAACTTTAAAGAGAGATATTCAATTAATCATTCCCTTTTGAAATGATCAATTAACTATTTTTCTGACCTGAACCTAGACTGTCAATTACTTCACGGGTTACAGATAATAGGAGACATTCTTAAGAGAATTTTTTAGAATCAAGGGGCAGAGTTTACTTTAAAGGATTTCAATTGATTGCAATTCATTTCACCTTTTCATTTAGATAATGTCACTTTGGGATGTTTCTTTGCAATGACTCATTATCTTATGCAATAACACACACCTAACAGCAGATGCTTAATCCCTTACAATGACATATTCTGAGAGAACTGCCAGTAGATCCATCTAAAAACATCTACCACTTTTACCTAAGACTTTGCAATTACATATACTGAGCCCCACAAGGTGGTACACCATCATTTCTGTGTCAAAATTAATTTAACTAACCTACTCGATACAAAAGTCAGGAAAGCTTTGCTCAAGTTTCATACTTAAGAAAACTCTGAATATGCTTCTCAAAAAAATTGGAATTCTTGATTGATATTATTTAATGAGCCTGTGCATATTTCATCTTATAGATTGTAAGTAATGGAATTGTATGAAATGCTTTGTTTTACCTAATATTTTAGCAGTAATTTTAGAAATTTTTAATTAATTGAAGTTAACATTATTTGAGAATTTTATCTGGTTGAATTTGTTTTTAATATTAATAAAATATATAGCATAGAAAATATTCATTGATAAATGTTTCTCCCCTGTAAATTTTAATATAAGACTTGTATATATTTGTATGGGAATTCTTGTTTGGTTAATTTTCTGGGCACTTTTTTTTAACATAACAATGCCCTTTTTTAATCATTAGCAAAATTCAACCAGAAATAAAATAAATTGTATAGTATGAAAGATACAACCCAATTATGATAACAATGAGGAAGAGGAATGTAGATTTCTCTTAATATCAACCTGTAAAACATTACAATATCATTTAAGAGAAGATAGTGTGTACAAAATTGCCTTCACCTACCATTTGCAGAGGATTTCCCATGATGTCCTGTGATTTATCCAACCTTATTTCCAATTGTTCCTGTATTAAGATAAAAAAATCTTATTAATATTATTTAACAGTAATGTATTTGATTGGGCCAACTTTTAAATTATAATCGTTAATTTTTAAGTCACATTCCAAATATAAAATCAATACAAAATCCTATAATTTCCCATGCTAATAAGAAGCCTTAAGAGAGGGAATGAAGCTTTCTGGGAAGAAGGAGTTTAGTTGTTTATTAAAGTACATCACTCATCAAGACATGATTGCTGTAATAATGTCAGGTTACCTTTGTTTTAGATGCCTCAGTAGTGTAGAAAAAAACCAACTCTCACACTGCTAATTTATATATGCATGGCCTAACCATGTCATGTTGTACATTAAGTTCACTTAAATTACCGTACAATATTAATATGGCCCACTCCAAAATCGATAAAATTTTAGTTAGCTTTATTTTAATTCTAAGTAAGCAAATCAATGAGAAACTGGTGAATGGAATGACTTTAACCGGAGCAATTCGTTTGAACATAAGCTCTTCACTTGAGGTGGAAATGGCCTTTAAATTTGTTTAACAAGTAGACAGAATTGCTTTACATAGGAGAGAGTAGCTAACTACTTACAACCAAAACAGCAATGTTACACTCTTAACCTCTTTTAATAAAAGCATTGTGGAAAATATTATCTGAATTCCATTTCTTTACAGAGAAAAAATAAATAACGAGAGATCGTAGCAGATATCAATCGCCTGTATGAAAATATTCAGTGACTATTTTTTTTCTATTAATGGAAACATACACTGAACGAGGATCTGAAACCACTCGTTCCTGAATAAAAATGAAAGTATTGGAAAATGGTACCAGAAATTATACACTAGAAACGAAAAGGAAAAGCGCCGAACTATAAAGGCCGGCCAAAATGCAGTCTCTTTTAAAAATCCAACGTAGTGTATAATCGAATAATACAGGGGATTAAAAACACGAAAGAAAATTAATGAGTGGTTCAAGCTACATCGTCATTCAATTGAAACTCAAATTTTTCGTCCAATTCATGCAGGTCTACTTTATGAAACTTTTGAGCCCGGATGTTTACAGCTGTTGTTTATGAACAGAAAAAATCGATTCTTATGCATTTACATTCACATTTAAGCCCTGCAAACCGCCAATGGCGCGTGGCAGGGGGTGTAAAACACCTATATCTCTAACTACCCTGGAAGCTATTTTTTTTATAGCTTCTGTAATACTTCGCGTGAAAAATGACCAAAACTATCTATCCGTCCCTGCGACTAAGTCAAATCTGAAATCTCCCTTTACGAACCTAGCTGCCCTACGTTCAACCATCTCAAGATGGGATGTTAATCCTACTTCGAGAGAATCCCAAATCGCACAACAATACTCAAGGAGAGGACGAATCAGGGAAAAGTACGCTATTTGTTTTACACTCGATGAGCAGCCCCTCAGAATTCTACTGGCTAAACTTTGCATCCTATTCGCCTTACCTACTATGCTTTGAATATGCTCTTTGAAGGAAAAACTACTACTGAGCGTAATACCTCTATGATTATGATGCCTCACAAACTCCAACGGATAACCTGAAATATTATAGGGTGAGCGAGTACCCTTGGCGGAACGCGTAAAAGTCATAGCTACGCACTTCTTTACGTTCAAGTCAAGCTGCCAGTCACTGCACCAACCTGAAATAATGTTCAAATCATTTTGCAAACAACCAATGTTGTCCGGAGTTACGATCTCTCTGTAAATAACAGTATCATCGGCGAATAGCCTAACCTTACATCTAACATTATCCACTACATCGTTAATATAAATTAGGAACAAAATCGGACTTAATGCACTACCCTGCGGAACACCGGATGTGACGAAAACCTCATCAGATAAAATTCCGTCCAACGCAACTCGCTGCGATCTGTTTCCTAAAAATGATTTTATCCAATCAACAACTTGTTCGTTTATCCCGTAAGCAATAAACTTATGGATTATTTTATCAAAAGTGATGGCATCAATTTCGTTTGCAAAAAAAATTATTAAGACAGATCTTGTCGACGAAACGGTTGATTTCGTTTCTACAGCTAAGAGTTTTCTCTAGCTCCGAGAGAAACAGAGAAGCAAGGTATAACAGCGATATCATTTCCAGGAGTGATTGTAACTTCTGGCAGTTTTCCTCAGGGAGCTTTAGAGAAGCTAACAGCCGTTAAAGTTAGATACCCCTGCCATCTGTAATACCACATTTTCCTTATTTTTAACTAGGTCGAAAATGTCCGCTCATTACTTTCTCGGCAAAATTCTGGGAAACGCAGATTCATTTGTTTTACCGACTCCTTAAATGAATTCTCGTGGCATAGTTTTATCTAGTGATAGATAAGAAAGTTAATTAAATAAGGCAGTAGTATTCCCATCGTATTTTAATTACGGAGTCACTATATGCATGACTTGTGCGTAAAATGTTAATATCTATTCCTCGGCAAACAAACTAGTTCTTCCCGTAGATAAATAACACGCACAGAATAAATACGAGGACATCCTTTCTCGAGTAAAGTCGAATACACCACCATTCCTTTACATATATTATTGTTTAGAAAAAGTTATAAATAATTGCTGAAAATTTCCCAATTACATACTAATGAAATTAATTTTCCCGCATTTTTCTTCATTTGGCAGAAATTACTGTTAAAACGACACGCAATTATAATTACTCGAACGAAGTGCGTGAACATTAATTATAATACTCTAAAATTCTAAACAAAATCTATCATTCTATTCAAAATTCTTCGCAAAATCAAGAACGAGATGTTTAATATCTCTAGCCATTCCATCACTGAAGACAAATAGTAAAGTAAAAAAAATACTTTTTCTTATCTAGATACAGAGTATACTAACCTAGAGTGGTCGTCCGGAAGCTTTAGTCCACCGAAGATTGTCCTCTTGAAGACACTCACTAACTCACGCGAGAAACACAGAATGCAAAGAATTATCGGAAAGGCAGATAATTCGATTTTTCAACATCTGAGAAGAAAGAAACGCAAATTCATAAATTAGTAGACTTGTAAAAATATAATTTCGGTCTTATCCTATCATGCATGCATAAGTTTGGCAGTTGTAAGTACTCATAATTCAAATTAATTTTCGTTACTATTGCCGTTGACAATATCTACTATCTAATCCTCGAGAAAGTAGCCATTATAACTTTCGTTCCATTATTCTAATATGATTCAACATGAAATATAGAATAAAATCAACTCGTTCTGGCCGTACTTCGTGGAAAGACATAATGAAATAAAGAAAAAGACTTGGTGATTTCCACAAGATATATTTAAAGACACTACCGGTTTCGGTGGCTG
>KZ309314.1:33758-58492 GCA_000376725.2 Ladona fulva | reverse complement strand
TTTTAAACATATTTTATTTCAACTAAAATTGTATTAAATATTAAAAGTAATAAATCGTAATTAATTTCCTTTAGTTCATTACTCTGAAACAAAAGAGTGAGAGTAAGGATTTGCGAGTTTATTATATACCAATATTTAATTTTAACAATAATATTAAATCATAGCTGTATGCACAGTCAATACAAAAATATTTTATCAAAAACATTCCGAGTAACATACTTAAAATGACTAACAATGTAATGTTCTGATACTTATATTTTAAGTTCTAGAGTCTTTCTAAAGAGATTACGATTGCAGAACAATTCAAACTTGAATGGAGGAACATTGTCATCCCTACCGGATGAAAAACATTAATTTATGACATTAAAAAATTTGATGAGCAAGAGACGGTGAGGGAAAAGATACAATCTATGGAACTTTGAACGGAAAGTAGGAAAGCAGCGGGTCATCGGGGATGAATGATAACTAAAGATTTTAATTTAACTTAACAATAGAATGCGAGAGAAAAGGCTGTGGGGAGACAAAGGCAAAAGATAATGGATGATTTTTAAGGTTAGGTAAGTCACCTAATAGCCCTTAAGCTGGGCATGACAGGGCTCGTGATTCTACCGTGAGATAAAATGCTCGCGATGAAGGTGCAATTGAATAGAGCTACACCTGAAGGGAATATATTTTAGAGCCTTTACCCTACATTGTGGAAAATGCCTGAAACAACAGTAATGCAGTGCGATGAGATCGAGAACGTGGATTTGGAAGAATTAGGGAAATTATTTATGCGTCTGCTAGCTCATTCACCAGGAACTAACCGTATTTCTAAAATGTACAACGCTATTTACCACGATGCTGTTAACGTTAACCACAATGAAGTTTTTCAGCTCATTCTTCCTGCAATATTAAAACAATACCCTACTAATGACCTACGTTAATTGCTCCCCGTTAATTCGTTAGTTCAGAATATAACATCCAAACGCACAAATATAGTTTACTCACCGGCATGTTTATCTTAAAGGTCACAGAATCAAAAATATCCTCTTTCCGATCGTCTTCAACAACATGTGACCAGTCTATGAGTTCTGTCTCTCCATCGTACATGAAGAAAGAATAATTTCTTTTTGCCATTGCCCATGAAAGTACTCCAAATTCGGGCAAAATGATGAATAGACACAACACTACATTCTTTAATCACACACTTTTTTTAAATATCACTAAATGATATGCCGGGCTTCAACAGCCAACACTGCGTTCTTCTCAATCATGCGCCATGTAAAGAGATCACTGAACGATTCGCCGAGCTTCTACCGCAGACAAAATCTGAACACGCGAACGTAGAATAACCCCACACTCACAGTAAAACCTAAAATCCACCTTCGCAACTTGAACATAAGCCATGAAGTGAGGCGAATTGAGAATTATGAAGGTCACGGGATGAGTAAAGCAGATAACGTTAGTCAGAAATTTCTATACCACAATTCTAAGCTCTTCAAAAACGCGTTTATGCGTCCAAATACTCCCGTGGCTACTTTTGGCGCGTAAGAATAGAATACCCGTGTTTATGCGATATTCAAGTGATAATTATTTTTTATCAGCGCGCAAACTTCGTTTGGTGGGCAAAAGATCGCGTTTTCTTGTGAAATTGCAATAAGAATATGTCTGACATGTTTTACGAGATGTTTCTGTGGAATATTGGTGATGAAGGAGTTCGTCGACATTATAAACTCGTCTTTAATTCCTCCTTTTACTTTTAAAAGGTGAGAAAATAGCATAACTGAGAAGAGTGCTACGGATTTTCCAATGTTCAGCACTATTGAGGAGTCTTGGAGAACCTTTTGAGGTAAAGGTAGCAGGTATTTATACCACATCTGCGAAATTCTATGTTTATAACCCTCGAGCTATTAAGGTACCAGAAGAAGGATCCTTTTCGTGTTGGAGATGAATGATCCAGGGTTTCTTATATTTATCAACCATCGACGGCGTTTAAAGAATATATTACTGTGGGCACCCGGAATTTTGGTCCGCGGAGATTTGGTCCGCTACGTTTTGGTCCACTACGATTTGGTCCCACGACAATTTGGTCCCGCTACGATTTGGTCCGCGACGATTTGGTCCGCGGCGGCTGGGTGCTACGATGATTTAGTAACGACACGCGATAAATTTTTTGTTGGGCAAGGCTGAGATTTCTCATAATTAATTGTTATTGTTGTTTCTGGATAGAATTCAATAGTTTTGTTAGTATTTAACCTTTTGTTAAACAATAATTAGAAGTATGCCTTACTGGAATCGGAGCGTGCAATAGGGGAGGAAAACAGTTATCCGGACGTAAGAATATGACAAAACTATTGTTTATTTATAAATTAAAGTCTTTGATAAACAAGGAATACGCATCTCGAGATAAATGAGTGTTGTTTCAGAGATAAATATCGAAGGGAGGAAATTGGCATAGATGATTAATTTGAATGGTACTTAGGAAGAGAGACTGCAAATAACCATAGAAATTTACAATAACAAATTTATGTTGCTAAAAGGATATTGTTCATATCGAAATCATTGGGAGAAGAGGAGGGTAGACAATTTCAGGACGCTGACGTTTGCTATAAATCTCCTGGCAGTTACATAAAGATTACTCAAATGGACAAACGGAAATGGTTATTTGTAAGGCGGAGGAGGTGGGGGAGGGAGGAGTATGCTACATATGTGTGTGAATACGTAGGTAATTGGTATCGAACCACTCGTACCGTTGTACAGATTACAAATAAACAATGCGTAACGCAATAAATATATGTATAATGAAGTTGGTTGGAGGAAGTTTGGGTTTCATTACCCGCATCGCGCTTTCTTATCTGGAATTTCTGAGAAATAAACAGTAACAAATTTATGAGGCTAAAGGCAATCCTTCATTTCAAAATCCTTGGAAGGACCAAAACGTAGCGGACCAAATCTCCGCGGACCAAACTTCCGGCTGCGATTACTGTGGTAGAACGAGATTTTCATTTGGTATTCATTTCGGTCATTACCTTTTGAATGTTATAGAAAGTGTTATTCGTAGGGGCATTGTGCTGAACTTACATGGAATTTTCCGCTCATAGCATTCTGGCTATGTGAGGAAAGAAAGCACAAACTATCTCACTCCTCAATTTACATATTCGCCTCACTCCCTTTCCAGAGCTTATTGCAGCTCTGTTGAAGAGGATGAGGTTCGAAGAGGTCTTATGGCTGAATATTGTACAGATTAACATCGATTAACACGGAGATGCACGCGCTGTATGATCATATTTGCACAAGGATAAAAATCACAATATTTCATGCATATTAATTACAGAATATTTTATGTGTTGAGTTCATGGGGTTGGAAGGAGTTTCCTGGGGAAGCATTCAAGTTACTCAATATTAATTTAAACTTAGAAATTTTGATCGCCGTTTTTTAAGTAATTTTTAAGAGAAGAGAATATGAATATCTCTTTCTTTGGCCTTTTATTTTTTTGGGTTTGTCTGAAAAGTCTGTCTGGTAAGATCCTCCCCTCGAAATACCTTTGGGTAGGGAATGAGGCTAACAAGCCAATTAAAAAGCTTAGGTTTTTTGCCCTTATCTTCCTCAAGTAGGAATGCAGCAGCTAGGGAAGTGCAGAACAATATCCATCAATCCATTAAGTTTTTATAGTAAACAATTGGGAATGACGAAAACGACTGGCATTATCAAGCACCATTCATACCACAATAATTTTTATGGCCGCCATTAAATTAGTCGGTCACTAAGTCAGAATGTGAATGAAAGATATATTATTATCTACACTGCAACAGTAGAGAATGATAATATACCTGATCAAGCTATTGCGGCTAAGAAATTATATAGTTACACGATCATTTGTGATGGAATCTGGTTTCATTGGCAGGGATGTTTTTCATTGAGCTTTATTTTCTTTGCTGAGCATTTTAATGCCATGAGGACATTAATTATTGACTTAGTACACATTGAATTTTAGAACATAATAAAGGTAAGAGTATCCTTCGTTAACTGTTTTAACAGTATTTTTCACGATGAAAAGATTTAAAAGCTACTGATGTATAAATACTGTTGAACTCATATAAGTTACTCATTATTAAATGTTAAGATTCACCAGTTAGTTTCCTATATCCTTATATGACCTTCCCGAATCAAAGCATTCTTCCTCGAATGAGAAAGCAAAAGGTCTTAAGGAGAAAGCAAAGGTCTCAACTCATACCCCATTTTGCTTATTTACGCCTTCGTCTTTTATTTAAGATTAAGAGTAAAAACATAACATCGCAATTTAAATTCGTAATCACGCGTCACTCGTCTAAAAGATCATACTGTTTGTAATATATTACTCATAATTTTTAATACGTGTATTTCTTACTATGTAGTCTTAAAAAAAAATAAGTCCCGTCAAGCATGACGGGACTTAATTTAGTTTAAAAATATATCTATTATCGTATATATCTGGTCCTCCTAAGCACAAAAAAATTCTGCCGTAAGATCATAATAACTCAATATATTTCTTACCGTTATTTATAATATTTATTCTACTGTTTTCAAGTCATGAAAGCCTACCTTACGTAAAAATCTTATAAAAATTATAAGAACTGATTATCCCCGTGCATTTATATGGGATAACTCATGAAATCAACATTCAACAATTGCCAAAATCATCGTCAAAGAGATGCATTGTTTATTTCTGAAATATTTTACAAATTTTCCGTCTATTTTATCAAAGTTCTCGCAATTTCGATATTATATTAATGATTCACGACTAAAATAAGATTTTATGAACATTGTTTCACTGAAACTTTGTTTCAGTGAAACATCTCTTACCGCTATTAAACTACAGTCGAATTCATCCTTCCTCATCACATGTTACGCATTTCATCCTTTCCATTTCGCAGTGCTACCACTGGTTAAAACGCAAAAACCTACAAACTTCTGAGGATTCTAATTGCAACGCACTTTGTTATTAAAGTTTTAAGCGGAAAATTGAACCGCATCCCCACATCTCTGTGCCGGAAGTTGAATCAGTTTTTTTTAGCTTAACTCTGTATCTGACACATCAAATACCAAATGGAAATAAAGGAATTCTTCTACAAACGCTTATTGAGATAATATTTCGATTTCAGGAAGGACAGTCACAGAATCACCGGAGACAGAAATCATTTTAGAATGTTATACAGGTAATGCTTTATGAATGACACGAAATAGTATTAGAGATACGTAGACATTCTTTGATGACCTCCGGAAGCCATAGAAAGATAGCTTAGCCAGTACTCGCGAAAAAAGATAGAACCGTATTGAAGTGTTAAACAAAATTACTATAGTGTTTACTGTACTGAAGTGTTTAAACAGAAAGTTTAGAATGGGTATTTAAGATAATTGAGTGTCATAAAAAGTCTTCCCAGATATTCTGTTCAAAATCATTATGCATGCCTTTAGCTGGGGAGTCATAATCGCCTCGGCAAGCGAGTATAACATCTCTAATCCTGTATCTTGATTCTATTTTGAACGGCTTATTACGGCGAAAAGTTACTGAAATCAACTTGAATATCTTAAGAAAGAACCGGTGGTACGTTTCCTTTCTCTTTTCTCCTCACTTATATTGAGACAGTTACTCTTTTTATGGTACCCATTTTTCCAGTTACCCATTCGAAAATATGTTTTATTCTTTAATATTTTTTAACCTTTATAATTTCACTAAACTGTTGAGTCTATCGGAAATCGAGTTTTAACAGAACGGCGAAACGACCACATTATGTAGGAAATTTAAACTAGTGTGCTAAATTGTTTGAGATTACTCAAAAATACTAAAATTAAAAGTATTTTGATTCCCATAAAAGAAATGGTTCGGGAGGAAGGAACTTTGGTTGAAGTAATTCAGCATTGATAGAGGAAATGGGTGGGTCAAATATTGAGAGGAGAGGGATTGCTAAAGAAAGTGATTGAAGGAAAAATTCTGAGGAGAAGACAAGGGCAAAAGATGATAGATAACATTAAGAATGGGGTAAGTTAGCAAGAAACGAAAAAATGGCATTGAATAATGCATATTTAAGACACATGAAACTACTGAAGAACTTAAGTATGTATGTACAAATCCTAGCAAGATTACAAATCCTTGGATTCAAGTCCTTCATTTCCACCTAATATAGCACCCATGCTTTGCCATTCCTGCTCTAGCCTAGGCAATCTCTAATCGTTCTGGCTGCTCAGCATCAGAGACTGGGAAAGGAATTCTTGGTCCCAACATTGTCGGCTCCTTCTCCTCAACATAAACCAAGAGAAATTTTTGCATGGTCCCCATATATTTGGACTGGCTACCACATCCAAAACCCTGTTCAGCATATGCCTTCATTGTGGATTTTCAACATTTTCTTGTTTTTTTCTTCTTGTAATGTACGATTTTTCAATAAGAATGTTTATGTTTTTATGAATTAATCGCATACCTACTTCAGTAGTTTTATTATTTATATTATTACCTTACTGTAGATGCATTCACATCTCCTTCACCAAAATTCCATGATGAGATATAGTTAATTCTTCTTATCAATGTTAACAGAAGAGGCTGTTTGTACAAATATTGATTTTTCTCTCATTAAGGGCCGAATTTTTAGACGACACTCGAGTGGCCACTAACACTCAATACGTCACAAATCAACACTTAAGTGCTCGCGCCGAATTTTTAGTCGCAGAATGAGTGCTATATGCACTCGCTTTATGAGTTTCGTTGGATGTACACTCGAGTGCTCATAGATCGTTTTGTAAACAAATNCAACAGCTGCGTAGAAGAATAAAGTCTACCTGTTTAAAAGAGAAAAACGCAACCTAATCCTAGCAGTGAGATGAATTTCCCGCGTAGGAGACGTCACCAGTACTCTCTATACGTCATGGAGGCTGCACTCTGTTGAGCCGAGTGGAGTTCTTTACTATAAATACGGCAACACTCAACTGAGTGCAACTTCGCTCAACGGAGTGGCGATTCTGCACTTGCTCGAGTGGTGACTAAAAATTCGGCCCTAAGTCTAAAGAAAGCAAAAACTTCTCATTACAATAACATTAACTCATTATGAATCAGCTTAAGTATGCACCACATGTTAAAGAGATTCTCTCTCCAAATTATAGCTCTTTTTTTACTACTTCCTTGACATCTCTTTGCACTATTACATGCCATTCAAAGTAAGCAAATAAACAACAATCTTACATGTGAGAAAGATATTTATTTCACATTTAAGCCATGTATAAACATTGATGGAATAGAGATTGTAGCTAATTATCTAATGTATAAAGAATTTCATTCTTTAAATGTATAAAAGAAATAGAAAAATACAAAATAAATCATTTTCGTTCACTTGCTTCTCTTTAAAACTTGCAAGATTACACCAACCCTAAACAGGAGAGTATTCATAGATGGCCGGAACTTCTAATCAAAGGTGCACTGGAACATTTCTTAAATCTTGCACCAGTTGCACAAATCACAGTCTTTCTTAAACCTCTCCATCTTAATAGCATGGAAAATACATTCTTTTTAACTTGGGCTTTCAAAACACTAATCACCAAAGCACGTTAGAAAATGACTAACATGAGATAATAAATACCAGTAGTTAATGCAACTACAATGATAAATAAAAAAATGTTATTACAATATGTAAAAAAATGTTAAGTACAAAAAACATAAATTCTAATCGGAAAATGATAAAAATGAATACTTTAGAAAAATACTGATTTAAAAGTGGGAATCTACGGATGATAGGAAGCAAAGACATTTTATCTCAGCACAAGCACTTTTTTATGAAAAGTACACAAATTATGAAGATTATGCATAGAATAAATTATACTGAAATGAAATTTAAATAAATGTGTGGGTGATACAGTGGTCAGTTGATCTAGAGCTATCCTTTTAATCTTGAAATTATTTCACACCTATTTGACCATGATCTTAAATAATGATCAACACCAATGTAAACAATTTGGTTGATTCAACATACATAAACAGTAATTACAGTAGTCAATACTCAGCCTTGTGACACATAAATCAACAGACATTGAGAAAGTTTGTCATGAAAAATGGACAAAATAATTACATGAAAAAAAGTTTGTAGAAAACTGCAAAAGGAATATTACTTATAACTCTGATGTGAAAAATTGCTACCTTTGTCAAACCTCTTGATGAATGATTTCGTAATCTAAAAAGTATTTTGTTATTGCTAAATATCATAATACTTGCTGTCTTTCAGGATGCTAGTAGAGCAGATGTTTAAGTGTTCTATAATATTAAAATAGTTCATTTCATGTCATTTTTTCATATCAAACTCAGAAGATCAAAGTTCAAATACTTGAATTGTTTCTCAATTTCACAGACTATCATAAGTCACAGATCTCACTCTGCAATAATCAGCTATGCCAAAATATCTTTCTATAATGGCTATTCCAAGAGTCAATCAGGTCCTGAGAAAATGAATTTTGATGTGGTCTCTAACTATATAGTCTATTGAATTTAAAAGCTGTTATCATTATATTTTTAAAAATACTGCAATTTTGCTGGTGAAATAATGCATTTAGTATTTACTATTTTACTATCTCATTGAATGAATTACTATCATGAATCACTGAACTTCTTTGTATTCAATTAGCCTAAATAAATGATTAGCATGAAAATCATGACTCTTAAAGTAGCTTTTTCAATTTTTCAGATCAGATAGCTTGAAAATACAATTCTAATTTTAATGTTACAAAAATTTTACATCAGTTCTCAAAATCATAAAGATGAATGACAGAGAGACACTATTCAGTTAAAAAAAAACAGTATTACTGAAGACCAACACTCCATAGTTTAAATTTAAATAAAAAATAAATAATGATTTTGAATACATGCAGTCATTGACCTTGAATACTAAAGTGTTACTATGTAAGTTCAAAGGCAAAGCAAACGTTTATTAATTTAAAATACTGCATAGCATTGTGGGTATTTAAAGAATAATTATTTAACACTAATCATAGTAATTTTGAAATCAAAAGAAAATATAGAAGTCATGGAGATGAGAGTCACCAATAATGGCAGTGGCTTAAAGAGCTTCAATTACCTATCAAAGAGCTTATAGCTTATTCAAATTACCAGGGAAAACATAACCACTGGAAACCTCTAAGGGTCCAGGATTTTATCAGATATTAACACAGATATACTACGAAAATATCAAAAGATTAAAGCCTTAGTTTTGCATTGATGCTTGTGGAGATCCTTCAGTAAATATCAAGCAGTAGTAAAACATCAACAGCTACAATGAAATACCAATACACACAATTAACACTATTACTTCTAACATCAACTGGACATTCATGAAAGATAGGAATACAATTCTCACATATTAAGCACCAGTAACTTGAAATGCCAGTTTTCTAACATATTGATCTTTTAAAAATGTAAAAAAAACATCCAATGCAATACTATACTAACAAACCGATTTTCAGCATGAACTCACAAAACAACATGTGCAACAAGTCAACAGCACTGTCAGAAAGACAAGTTCCTTTTGGCTCTACCAGAATATTCTTTCAGAATATTGCTCCTACATTGGCAAGAATAAACATCAAAAAGGAAGATTTCCTACTTTGAAAGTTCTGAGGTGGCAAAATAAAAGAAGCAATTCCATACTCAAATTTAGTAAGTTTCCATTAAATGTGATAAACTTTGCTTATAGTACAACATCACATAAACATTTTAAAAAATTGATTCATAGAACATTATTGCACACTTTCACAAGTACGTGATATTGACATCAAGAAATTATTTTCAAGTTTCAATCACAAATTTATCAAGTAAATGACTCACTCAGTAACTGAACTGCTTCATCATATCACATGTTGTACCAATGTGAGCAAGTTATTCAAGTCATGTACATACTTTCAGTGATTAACTTCAACAGGTTACTGCTACTTTGAAAAATTATTTTTCCAGAATATCGTTTTCCTTACACTAAATTAAAAAATGACATTCTCTTTAGTTTCACCAATATTTTCACATCACCTGAAGAGTAACAGCCATAGGAAGGACTTTCATTCACATATAAAAATTTCATTGTCGCTTGAGGCCGAAAGAGAAAAAAATTTTCATCAAAGAATCCTTACCTTCAATGCCAAATATTTCTTAATATTACTCAGAAAATTACAATGAAGCTATTTATAAATTTTCAGATGAAATGAATTTAAGACATAACAATCACTGGATAGTTACCGTCAGGATAACTAAAAATAATATCTTGTTAATAATTAATAAAAGATTACACATAATTGATATAAAAATATTAATATCATTAGTTGTAGATAAAACATCCAAAAGGCTATATATCTTGTAATTAGTCTTAAATCATAAAAATACTACGGATAAAGAGATTTTAATGTAAAATTTCAGCACCAATAATGTAATCCTATACATAATCATAAAAACATCACAAAATCAAGCTGCTTACTTTCATATGTTTTATGAAATAAAGAGCTCCAGGAAATTTGAAAAACTACAAACTTCTTCTAGAAAGGAACTGTTTTATATAGTCGTACTTTTAGGAAGTAATCGCAATATTTCTTGAGTGAAATATTGCTTCAGACCTACCATCAAATACTCCTGCAGCTTGAGTATTCTAATGAGCAAATCATTCAGGAGAAACCTGAAAATCTATTGCTGCATTCATTTACCACATTGTCATTTAAATATGCATTCATTACCACAATAAAGGAGGAATACAACTCTGAAAGTCATTCTTTCCTTTCAAAAATCAAGAAGATGAAAAATTGAAAAGATAATGAATACAAATCTGAGTCTAAACCTATGAGAAATCTTATTTGTGCCAAAACGCATACCAATTTCATAATAAAGTTTTCTTTCCCAATCCTCAAAAAATATAATGACGATTTCTAGCAGCTTCATTTCCGCATTGCAGTTTGCAAGCACCATTATCAGTCATGGTATATAGCAAACAAAGTATTTTAAAGACCCAGAGAGCAAAGATCATGAAAAAATTTTAGACAAAATAAGATGGCCTTGGAGCAAATCTCATGTTATCAGAAAACATGTTGACCCCAGCAGCCATTTGCTGTCGGTGTAATTGGTGCTGCTCAGCCAGTGAGGAGGGGGGAATTTCACATGAGCCAGGGAAGAAAAAATTATGGTTGTGTTGACCCAATACAACTGAGGTAGAAGACAAGAAGGCAGCAAATGGAGAGTTGAGTTGAGGTTGAGGGCTTGGACTCGGCTGACGGCTTCTTGAATAAGGGGAGCGGGTTCGTTTAGAAGCCTGGCCACGACCACGAGGTCTCGGCGTACTTGAAGCTAATGATGTCGGAGGAGGAGGAGGGCGTATGTTGGCAGTTTGTCCATATGGTGGCTGCAGCATGGGGTTCTGGGGGTACTGAGGAAATAGGAAGGGATTTGGTAGAAATGGTGAAGGTGGGTGAGGAGGAGGATCTCCATTCATTATACCATTCTTGCGCAATGGTGGTGGAACGTTAGGATTTGGAAATCTAGGAGAATGTACATTTTTGGTAGGCATATGTGATGGTAGAGTCTGAGGATTAGAATTTGAGAGACATCCCTGAGGACATTGTGAGTGGTCTGTAGGGAATGATAGGCGGTCAGGATGGTGTGGCTGTAATAGTGGGGGCATTGGAGGTGGTACTGAAGGGCTTGACTGGGTGAGGAGTGGTGGCTGGGGAAAAGATGGTGGCCGAGAATAGTTTGGTAAGGAATGTGAAGCGGACTCTGAGTTTGTGCTTGATGGTTGGGAATATGGGTTGGGGTACATGTAAGGAGTCATTGCCTGAGAGAGGATGTGAGGATGAATCATATGGTGACCAATGGGTTGGGATGATAGGTCCACTGTGGAGGCCTGTGAAAATAAGATATTTTTGAAATACCTACCAAATATCTTGAGCTTTAATTTAAAATTAGGACTCACAATACTAACATAATGTGTGACTAATTTTCAATGGGAGTATAAGAAATTAATCAATCTCAATTATAGAATTAAAAGCATCTTCCTTGATTCTTCTATGTAAAATCCTTAGAGAATTTACCTAGGAGTAGCCAAATTGTATGGGAGAAGAGATTTCAGGAAGCAAGTATTTTAGGTACTTTCCAAAGTTCACATAGCTTACTTGGAGAGAAGAATTTGTTCAAATGAAACTTAAGGAATGCATATATATCAAATATGCACAGTTTTTCAGTTTCATCCAGAACTGAATACTACATTTTCAATGCATTTGCAGTTTCTCTGATCAACTTTGGCTGTTGAAATTTTAATGTATAAATACTTAAGTCTCCATTAGGGAAATACCTTAGAGAAGAAGAAAAACTCACTATCTGATATACTCAAGTTATGTGAATAAAGAGTTACTATATTGACTTTTGTATGTGGTAGGTACACCATGAAAGAGATTGCAGTAAAATACTGCACATTAAATTAAAGTATTCTTTAGCATACTCGGAAAAACTTTTTATTTTTCTAGTTGTGCAAGGATTTTCAGAGAAATTGAGCCACATGTACAAAAAATTGAGATATGGTCAGTTAATGTCAGTTTTGTAATGGATACTAATAAAACAAAAGGAATTATAAACATAAACCAAAATGCAAGAAAGTTTGGTATGTACTTCGACTAACCCTTTGTTGTTTGAAGCTACATCAACTGAAGAAAAACTTAACTTCTCTGATGTATTTATACCTAATCCTATCACTCTAATAAATGAAAAGATAATATTTATTTGATGGTAAAACTGCACATGTAGAAATTCTGTTTTGTGTTTATTTAGTAGTAAGTCCACTTGACATTTTCAAATAAAGCTAGATCATTTTTTACAGTAAACGTCCTTCTAAAAAGACTATTTTGTAATTTAGTGGTCTGCACAGCAGTAATTTCCTGTATTATTCTTCACCTCTTCGACAAACTGTCTAATAGAAGTAAAAATCAATTTTGTAGCTCTGGGAGAACACTACAGCCTTTACTCCCCCAAAGAGATACTGAAGATGTACTAACATAATATTCTTGGGTTGTTTTCTCCTTCCTACAAGGGCAATTACAGTAGAGTTTGTGGAGACTATTTTCATGGATTAGAGAATATTTCCATCCTTAAATCTCATTCTATTGTTTATATCTTATTAACCACTTCATTACCAGTAAGAATATCTTTACTAGAGATAAAAATTTCAAGAGAGACAAAAGTATCAGGAGTTCTTTGTATGCTTTGTTGTCAATTGAACTCATAATAGGAGACTCAAGAATGAAACTCTTGTAGGCCTCATGCAAATGTAGGTTTCTTCCTGAAGTCTGCATTTTCTGCTTGAAACAAATATACTTACAAATTCTTATAGGGCTGTTATTTCAACTTCAGGGAAAAGAGAAGACCGGCAACAAAATATATCCATTAATTTATTTGGTATTGCTCAACAAGAAATTCTTTTTTGAACCAAATAAAATACAATTGGTCGTATTTAGGCAGATATTAACTACTCCCTACTCAGACAAGGAACCATAATAGGTAACTGAGCAGTCCTCCTGGGTATGAATGCAGAATGCACCCTTTTGGTTAAAACATTAATTGATTTGATTTCATAAATAACATTTTTGATCATTATCCAAAATATTCCCAAATCTATTTTAAAATCCTGGATATATCTAATGAGTTGAGGGTAAATATGAAAATAATTTCTTTGAATGATCTGCCACAATATTGTGGTGCATCTCAAAGGCAGAAAAAATTGCATTTAGATTAAACTTGATAACTAAACATTAAGATTGGCATATATTGAAATGATTGTATGAAACAAACAAAATATTAGGGTCAAAGTATATTTTTTTAAACTAAGTCCATCAGAATGTTAGCAAATTTTTGGAAATATGAACCCCTGTATTTGAAGGTAAAATGCTCATAGGTTTTCAGAAACAATTATAATCCATCAAAGTACAGCATGAGAAGATGATGGTGAAAGAGGAAACTATACAAAAAATACAGCAACTAGAACTACTAAACAATTTACGAAAGATTGCAGACTACCGATAAATGCAAAGAAAGTGAACTAAAGAAAAGATACAATAATTAAAAAAATAAGCATCAATATGAAGCCAGAAATCTTTATAACAAATAATTGCTAATTATTATTGTATATACTGAAAGAGTTAGTTTAAAAGCATCAATCTTACAGCCAGAGCATGCAGTACAGTACATAATTAAGCAAACTAAGAATAGCTTTACAAACAAATCCTTACCAATCTGTCATATTAAACCCAAATGAAAAGAAATTATTTAAGATAAAATGATTGCTGCAGAAAAAGATTGAATATTTTTGCAATTTCCTCACAGCTCTCAAATTATGACAATTACTTTGAGCCAAATTATTTCAGGATTTATGTATTGCACTAATTCAGCCAAATCCCACTCAGTCCTTCCTAACTACACAGTTTTCTGAAAATAATTACCGACATTTTATTTATGATGTTGATCTACTTTGAAACAATGCAATATATACACTTTTCTACCTGGATGTATTTCATTGCTTAGTTTTTCTTTAAAAATTTTCATTAAATTATTTCTTTAAAATTTCGTTAATATGTAATTTTTTTACAACTTTGTTAGCACTTACTGTTTTGAGTGGCTCCCAAGCTACAAAGAATAATTTTCGGTGCAGAGAAATTTTTCCATTGAATTAGATAATCTTTGAAAATAGAGTTTATAATAAAATATTCATTACATTTTTTAATAGATAATATCTTCAAAACTTTCTAAGTAGGAGAAAGTAACAATGGTTGTATAAATAAAGTGCTGATTATAACCACTGTATCTGAAAGCAAAATATGCCAAAATTCATACTTTAGTGTGTTAAGCTTCTTTTGTATGTTAATGCCACATACACCATTAGAAGGTATAATGTATCTGTCATGTGCTTTTTAAAGGCTAACTTTTGGTATGAAAGAAATATTACTAGTATTCATTTAACTGGTCATGAAACCATTGACAATGATTTAAATGATTTCAATATTAGAATAAAAATTCTCAACATATATTACTACTGTTTTATAACAAACAAAACTAACAGTAAATTTAAAGAATTTTTTATTTTTTAAGCAATTAATTAGCATAAAAATTATTCTAATTGAACAATACTTTCCACAAGTTAAGGAAGAGGTCAAGGTATCTATCACAGTTTTTACTGGTACATTATTCTGTTAGTCCAGAATAGAAAATAGCAGGCATAACTGAGTTAATGAAATTACCAACAGACTAAGGTAAGTACAAATACAATATAATTATGGGGAAAAAATGTAAGTATAACGAATAGACTGGAAAAGTCAAATGATATTATTTATGGCCGTACCAAAGTCTGCTATAAATTTTAACTAACAAATGTGAGTACTGTTACTAACTACAAAGCATAATTAGTACAGGGACAAGGTTTATGAGAATAAGAATGTAAGACCTCCACCATCTGTGTCATAGAAAAGACTTTTATTAAAAACTTGAAGTACAAAATGGCATGCAGATATCAATAATTAATGATTGATTTTTCTTTACATAAACCAGGCAGAAATACTTGATCACAGTAAAATTATGTTTCACCAATTGCATAATCAATATCAATTAAGAAAGTACAACTTAATATTTGGCTTGCATTTTTCTCTTAAGAATAAACAAATACTTCTAATTATACAATATCAATTGATAATTCCCAAATTTCTTTCTAATGAAATCCACAAATTGATCCTCAAGTATCGTTCAAATGCTCGAACTTGACACAAAGTTATACCTTAGCATCTTTGACTAGGTATCAAAAATTACTTCAACTTAACAAGGATTAAATTTTAACAAAGTGAATAAGCATATTGAATTTTCAGATGAGCCAAAATGTGTACAGAAGTTAGAAAATAATTTCATTTACCAAATCTGTTTCTGATAAATACATTAGTAAAACATCACAATAATTTCCATGCAACACCAAGTCAGGATAATGCGAAAGCAACAAAAGAAAATACTATTAAACAGAAAATATTGACATAGATGAGTTATGACACTACACTAAAATGATCTTTGTATTTGAAGGATTACAACTGATATTGCTCCTTGTTCTGTAACTTTCATCCAGAACAGTAACAGAATGGCTTAACATGTTTTGGAACAGAATGAAAATTTTACCAGATCACAAAATTAACAACTTTTGTTCAAAAAAATGAAAACTTTCCAACTGCAATTTGATGATTTAAGTACAAGTATTACAATACCCTTTTCTCGTGCAGAAATGACTTTTACCTAAATGCATGAGAATCACACATTTCTGAGATCATCACACATCCAATGCCTATTGAAAGCTGAAAACTACTTATTGCAAAAGAGTAAAACATGCCTGTCTACGAGTATTTAAAAAATTGATTTTAAACTATGGAAAGTTTTCTCAGCCACATATATTCAGTAAAATTCTGCTGCCTGCTTTAAAACTGTAGAAACAAGCAGGTGTGAAAATCAGAGGCTGCCATTAAAAACAGTAACAGAATGATTTCAAATCATGACTTGGAAATGTTGACAGGAAATGGAAATGACAAAATTGTTTGGTATGACATACTGATGCACTCCCATTTGTAGATTAACATCTACAATTATGCTGTATTTTTGAAGGAAGACATCTCACAAGTGAGCAAATAAAATACATTGATAATTTTAAAGCTACATTTTCATTGAAAAGTTTGAGTTACTTATGGCATAAATAAATAATCAAAACTGTATAACAACTTTCTTATCTCAACATTGTTACACTTAATTTTTTAACTCTTATACCCCCAACACATATTTTTTAAGCTATGGAAATCTAAGCCTATGACAGAATCACAGAATAATCTTCAGAGGACATGGTCAAGATGTCATCCACAGATTTATGGTAATCAAAATTCACTAGTTCCCACATTTAAGAAAATCAAAGGGGTATCATGGAGATAAGGGGTGAGAAATATTCATGTAATAAAGGTGAGAAATTTTTTATGGAAATAACAAGGTGAACAAAAGAAAACGATAAAAGAAGATGCTACAATCAGTACCAGACTTAAAATCTCAACAATTCAGAGTTATTATGCTTTCTCAGGTTCTTTAAAAATGTGTTTTTACAACAAGAAAAAATAGTCTGAGTTTAGAGAATTACTTTAAAGTTTTGAAATACATTCACTATGATCCAAATATTGATTAGTACACTGATCATTGTTGGCAGAAGATTTATTTTAAGGGTGAATGAAACAATCAACATTATCAACGTATACCAAACGTCAAATTTTAATTAATGAGAATGTATGTTAAGATGAGAAATCTTGATGATTTAAAAAGTTTTGTTAATTCTGTTAGTATAAGATGTCAGTTAATAATAATATGAAAGCAGCCAAGATAATGTGATATTCTGTTAGAAAGTAGCTATGTTACTAAGCAGAAGGAAGTTACAGAGAATATAAATGACTGAATGACAGCTGCTGACAACAAAGTGGAAAGACATAGGGCTTGCTGAAATCAGCATTTTGCTTCACCCGCTTATGGCCCATTTTTCATAATAGTTTTACTCAGAACTACTTCAGGCATCATTCCATGAAAGATTTCTATGTAACAACAATGGCAGAATTTCAACAAACAATCACATGATAAAAAAAAATTCTAAAAAATTTCTGCCTAAAAAAGATTAGTTGAATAAAACATTTTCCATGAAGAATAGACTGCATACCAAAATAATTTGTAAGAAATTTTTAAAATTTGAGATAATCATCCAGTCTACACTTTATTGGAAGGAATTCTGATAAGAAAAAATTCTACCAACAATAGATAGGTGATAGCATGATAGAAAGAAAATAACTGGCACTTTGTACCTCCAGCAATGAGATACACATAAGGAGATATTTCTTTAGAGACTTGTTAATTCATCCAAGTTTTTTCAGACACCAAGAGAGCTAACACCCACACAAGAAAAGAATATAGACACTTATGTCAACCTGGTGCTATGAAAGCCACCGAGAAATGTGAGGAAGGCTGGGAACTATTTGGTAATGAGAACAAATTCAAGGAGTAGATCTGACAACTCCCTTACCATGCCTCCTAAATCTAATACCCTGTTGAATGCAATGCATCCAAATTATGGTGAGATTTTTGAACATAGGAACCCCATGATAATACGTTTATCCTTCTATGTTTAACCGATTTCTGAGAAGTTTAATCAAACACTCAGTAAAGAAATGATATCACTCCCTTCTAAACACTGGCATACAAAAATAATTCATCGATTTTGACAAGACTAGCACAAATCTTATGGAATAGTTCAAGCTAATAACTCTGTAATTCAGACATAACATAATGATGGTGGGTTGAATACTCTTTGATGAGACTCTTTTTAATAGACTATCATCACAAGAATCAAGGACTAAACTAGTTAACACCATCTTAGATCTATTCAACCAAACATACTTGGTATTTTATGATTTTTACAGGGGTAAAAATAACTATTTTGAGTCCCTCTTAAATGTCTTTCTGGCTGTTGGCTTCCTTTTTGCAGCCTTTCTTACCTTTTGTTGATTCTGAGGATTAGGTGGTGGAGGAGGAGGAAGAGGGGGAAGCTGTCTTGATTGTGAAGCCAAACTCCCGCAGAAAGGAACAATTTGGGTATCACTAGCATCTGCAGTTGCAGCAATCATTTCTATGCTGTGACTGTCCCCATTCTGTTGTGGATTTGCCATAGAATAACTGTTGGATGCTAACAAATTGGCAGGAGGAGCAGATAATCGAGGTGATCTACTGTTATTTTTCCGCTTCTGAAAATGTAAATTTTAGAGACAATAAGTTTTTAATTCTTTCAGAGGAGTCACTTAAAATCTAACCATCTTAATACTGAATAAGAAACAGGCTAGGCCAAGTTGATTTCATTGTATCTTAGAAGGCTACCAAAAAGTATAGCTAAAAATCTTGAATTACAGATGATGAAAACTATACTCCACCGCAATGAACTTACTACATTAATAATGTAGCATTTTCGTTCTAATAAATACTGCATGAAAGCACCCAATGCATAAATAGACACTGATTGAATTAAAAGATGGAAGACTTATCGCGCAGATTATGTTATTTCTAAAATTCATTCCCATCACTCAAAATTTAGCATGACCCTCCTAACCTGTGAGAAAACCATCTGCATCATAAGATCAAACTTATTCAAAAAATAACCACAATTTGTAAATAGTTATAAATCTAAGAAGGGGATGAATTGTCTATTTGGTTACAAATTACAATTTATAATGCAGGTGAAGCGACAGTGGGTTACAATAAATCAAATCAATTCTACTAATTACATAACTATCTAATCAACCCAATTACTCTTATTAAACTCATGATACAAATAAATTGAGATGTAAGCATATAGTCGCTTAAAACTGCTAGAAAAGGTTTCTCTGAAAAAAGTTAACCATTCTCTCCACAATATTGAAATATCTCTCTCATGGCTTGTACATATTTAAGGAAATCCACCATAAAAAGTTATAATGTATACTCATAATTATCATCTGAGATAATTATAAGAAAAAATATTGATGATTGATCAGGTTTGTTATACATCTGTGATAAAGTACAATAATCTCCTTTAGAAACATATTTTGGGCAGAAAGTACACAAATTAAAGAATTGAAATTCTTAATCCACAGGTTAATGACATCTGACATGAAGGATCAAACTTATGAAGAAAAGACATGTATACTTTCTAAATTTTAAGACTACAAATCTTCCAATATGCACAACATCAAACAAACATATATCACATGACTTATCACAAAACAAGGAAAATTAATTGAATCTACATACATCCATCCTTTTCCATAGATTCGTTGATATATTCAAACAGTTTAATATCCAACCTAACATAAGTGATATTTACATCACATACAGAAACTGTACTCATAACTGATTAAGTATATACTTTTCATGACAAGAAAATCAGCTTTTACATAAGTATACTCTAGATTTATTACATAAAAGTTTAGAAAATCATCATATGTTACAATACCATAAGTCACATGTGCTAGATATGTTAACAATACAAAATAATACTGATATTACAGAATCTGATGACATCATAGTACATCGAATTAATCATCATCTGCATTTTACAGAAAGAATCATCATCATCTGCATTTTACAAAGAATCGTCATTATCTTTTGATGTTATAGTATAATGACTTTAACAAAATCTCTTTGGTATTTCTACAAGAAAAAAGCATACCCAAAATACTATAATGTTAGTAAGGAATTAAGGTATATGGCAAGTGAATGATCTACTGTTATTAAAAGCACAAAGATCAGCATACCAAGAGTTAAGGCAGATAAATAATTAAAACATAAGCATGCTACAGCTACTACATCTATCAGGTGGAACCCAAGGAGTAATATATTCATAACTGATGTTTTTCACAAAATATGAATACAGAAAAGGTAAAAGGTAAGAATTGTCCAGGGACTGAAACAAAAATACATGGATTAAAAAAAACCCTTAATTTCTCGTTATAAAGAAATTTTCAGAAATGATACCAAAAGTTTTAAACTCTTACATCTACCAAAGAAACTAATGTGACAAAAATTATTTCAAAATATTGCAAAACATTTTGAAATGAAAAACTAAGCAATCACCAGATATTAGAGAAAAACTCAAGATAATATAGACTCAATTCACACTCCAGCACCAAATCTACAGCAGAAAAGAATTACTTAGGGAAATCTTACTGCTTCACTCAAAAGCCATGTAAACATGGGTGAACTTCAAATTGTAATACACCAAACCAGTATAAGAGCTGAGAATCTAAATTTTACTTGGAAGTCCTTAGGATTGAATATTGCAGAATTAATACCTTCCTCGATTAATTTAAAGCAAAAAGTAACTAGAACTATGATAATACAATACTGCTTTCTGAAGAGGATATTTTCAGAGCTGTTCAATAGCAATATTTTTATACATTAACATAAAAGGCAATGCTTCTGACACCTGAAACACCAACTAAGATCAATTACAATTGAATAACAAATTTAATCCAAAAACTTATAATGACATCAAGTTCAAGAAATGTTTCAAATTTACTATCAATGCTTTATTACAATCTATAAGTTCCATTACTAAAACATAAGAAGATGAAATGTACTTGGTGATTGCTATACTGAAGATAGCAACATAATACTGGTGGAAAACTGAAGCAAAGGAATAGAATTCAATCAAAAATTTCATAGCTTAAATGGAAAATGCATTCCTGCAAGTAATAATATGATATGAATTCTGGTATTCGTAAATGAAAGGATCACAAATTTTAATTAACATATAATTGCTAAATATTAAAATCAAATGCGAAAAGAAAGGGAAAAGGAAAAAAGAGATACATTTGCAGCTTTGAGAATAACTAAGAAATAATTAAAATAATGGGTATGTATGTAAAGCAATTAAGGACTTTTTATGACTTTAACTAATTAAAATTACACTTCAAATTTACAGAAAAGTGAGCAGTACAACTTCTTTCCCCATCAGCAATTTTACAGGCTACAATAAACCAATATATTACAAAATAGCTTTCAGCATTTCAACCACATATGTAAAGTGGGTTTTATCAAAACAGGTACAAAATATGACTTAGAACAAATCAATAATACCTAAACAAAGTTGAATGCATATACTTGAACTAGCACATGAGAATCAAAGATTCAAATTCTCAAGAGCTACTTGAAAACTTCTAGTTGAGGTATACTTGAAGAGTTAAAAAAAGGTGTCTAGAATTTTCTTTTAAGAACTTCAACTAATCCTTTAGCCTGCGCAAATCTCATGTGCTAAATTGATATTAAGTGTTCTAATTACAAGGAGCCAACTAGTTTCGGTAAATAAAAACCAGTATTTCACAGGGGTCAAAATCTAAGAGAGGGTCCTATGAATATTCTAAGAAAATCTAATAGCACATTTAAAAATGTCTTACCTTGCAAAAAGAATCATCTTGTCTGGTTCTCTGGGGATTAGATCACTTTGGCTCTCCAAAACTATTTAACAACCCAACGGTTCCCACATACCCCTTTTCTCACCGACATACAGCCAACTTAAGAGAAACTAAATATTACAAAATCCCTCATTCTGGTTTCATAACATAAACAATGCTGAGTGATTCATTACCTCATCCTACATTGTTCATTTCCTGTCATTAATAATTCAATAAATGAATGAATGCTGTTAGGCAAACATGGAGATAAGTCCTAAATCCACAAGAAATTATAGAAGGACTTCCAACTAAATTTAAACAGCTCTTTTCCATAGAAAAGTTAAGTTTTGTGCTCTAACTCTGAAATATAAGATACACATTCAGTCAGTAAAAACAGAAATAGGCCAAAAATAAATCAAAACATGGTACAAAGTCAGTTTTGCAAAAAATTCAAATTTTCAAGCAATTCAATTTCAATTTATTTAAAGACAAGCTCTTTTTGCTAGCTTTTACATCACAACTAACATCAAAGGTAACAATCTTTTTGTCTCATTTACACTTTAAAGCAGTATCCAAGGATAAACAATTAGATGAAATAACAATTTGCCACAAGTTAAAATTTTTGAAGACATTAAATACAAACAGTTTTAGAATCTCCTTCAATTGCTACAACATAATAATGACTATGAAACTGAATGATATTGCAACTTGTTTCCTCCACTATCCATAACAAGATAAAACTGAAAAATCTAATTTTGACTGAAAACAGGCAATTTGCACAGTGATAAACGAGGAAAATATTTCAGTCTTCTCGATAAAAAAATAAATGGAGTCATTCTTTTCTCATGAAAAATATTGATACCAAAATATTTTTCTTTAAGTACCATTAAAACTGATTAAGTTTTAAGGTATAGCTAAACATACTATGAAGAAAACTTGTAAATAAATATGAATCAAATCACAAACAATTTCAACAGCAATATTTACCTTTAATTTCAGGCTAAATTACAACAGTTTCATATGATAACATTCACTTACATGCATTTAATCATAATTTGAATGCAGGAAAACATTTAATTGCTCTGGCTTTTAATAGATCTTATACTCTTGAAATGAAAGAAATGTTGATATGTAAAACTAGTAATGGTATTGCTTTGGACAAGCAGCCAAAGATTATCCTTATGTATGTTAGTACAACGTATTGACCTTTTAGCGAAAGATTCATAGAAAATTATATTCACAAAACCTATACAGGAAATTCTATTATGTCATCAAAGCTGCTTGATTAAATCACTAAAAACAATGGGATTATTCATTATTCAAAAATAATGTAGAAAATGAGTCCCAATACTGACAAAATCACTTCAGCATTACATTACTGATGCATCATGACCATAGCATATGACCTTTCACTGCCTAGATGATAGTAATTTAAGAACAGTTTTGTGCTTAGTTTAAGCATACATCTTGAGTGTGACTGCGAAAAAACAATGAATAAGCTAATTCACTTAGATTATGAATAACCATCAAAGTCAACTGAATAACAATCAAGTGATGACTAAAATAATTATCAGTCTCTTAAAGTGTGCATTTTCACACATATCATCACAAAACTTTGGTAGTTTTTGATTCCAACATCTTCTGGAAGATTACAGCATTTAATTCCCAACAGAAGCAAAATTCAAACGCCAAGATGAGATGATAAACACAACATCCTCTTCAAAATAACTAACAAAATAGTTTTTCTTGGATTGATCCACTCACCAATACATTATCAAGCTTATTGCAGTTTTTTCTCAATCACAAGACCACTGGGCTGCGACTCAGTGATCAACTTGTTTTCATTACTACTTTCCTAGCTTTTCTTTCCTGAAAAAAGATATTACAAAGTACTAAGACATAATTCAACTTGGCCTTAGCATAACTCTCTTAATCATTGTCAATCAAGAACCACTTATTTAGATAATCCAGAGGAGAAAGAATTCTTCAAATGCACATTGAAGTCATCCATCTTTCTCAAACCAATAAACATACTTCCACAATGTGGCAAACAACTAAAAATAGATGTGATTTCACAATACAATAGTCATTCACCTGTATGGCTAAAATTCTTAAGATGTTTAAAAGTATCTTAAAACCATAATAACTACTGGAATTTTTACTAAAGAAGCTGATCTTGTAAGAATTGAGAAATTTAAAGGAATTAAATAATAGAAATGGAACATAATATTAATGATAAAACAAGGGATCAAACTAACTTTTACTCCTTATATTAAATTATTCACATGAAAGTTTCAAATAAATTAATTTTAAAAACAAATTTAGGCTTACCATAGACCAGTATGCATTGATAACCTTATTTTTCTGTCACAAGCATCTAGTTTTACATTTAAAGTAATTAAAAAAGCATGACTTTCAACGATAATTTAATATTGCATTATCATACTTCAGTAACTATTCATGCCATAATCTCGCAGAATTATCTACAGGATATAATATTTTCCATTCCATGATCTGACTACAGTTCCTCAAACAAATAGTCAGGATTGTATCTCCTTCAAATTAGAAATAGTGCAACTTAGTCTTCTATCACGTAAACATTAAGGAGGACAGAAAGTGTTTTTTTCATAACTGCTGATAGTTGAATAATGAATAACGTTGAAAAGATAGTCAGCAAAAACAGGCTGGTGATGGGAGGCTATTTTCATTGTGTAATGTGATAATACATTATACTATCCATCTATATCTATAT
>KZ309314.1:11144-33718 GCA_000376725.2 Ladona fulva | reverse complement strand
TATATATATATTAATCTAAGTTCAAGAAATCCATAAGGCAATGATTCCATTACTTGCATTATGTGATAGGTTAAAGGAATTTAGATAACTTATTCAAATTATTAAAAAATGTGCATTGCAGTCATTATTTTTAAATATTGCGAAATGAAACTTTTACTTGACTCTCTTTAATGTAGTTCGACTCAAACTTCTTTCATTTAAATTCTGCACTTTAAGGTGGAATTATTTATAAGTATGTACTGCAATTAGATACAGTGAAATTAATTAGCTTTTGAATAGACCATTATTTCTCTCTCCTTGCACATTGGCATGGGAAATGTTAGTGCAGTGGTTTTCTGTAGCCTTCCAAATTTTTCAAGATTGCCCCAACAAGAGGGAACAGAACCCTAGCAGTGGACCCTGACATTCAGCACAGATGCTATGGTCTAGTTTTAATTCTTAAGCACCAAATACCTATTTTAGATTTCAAGAGGTCAGATAAAATAAGAAATGAGGAAGTAATGAAAAGAGTAGGAAAGGAGAGAACAAGGATGGATACAATCCACCAAAGAATTAGATAGGCCACATACTTTGAAGAAATTATCTGTCGAGAGATGTGGACAGAAATGTGGAAGGCAGTAAAAGATATATAAAAATGACAGAGGAGTTGAAAGAATGAAAAGAATATATGGAGATGGAGGGGCACAAAATAGAATAAGCTTCATTTCACCATAACATGCCATAAAAAACTAGTGTGATACTTATTCAGTAAACACTTACCAAAACTAAGAAGGATTTTTAAGAAAACTGCAGAAAGTTCTTATTATAACATGAATGTATACAAATGTAATGTAAATAGAAATAATTATTAGTTGCTATAGATAATACATTTTGATGTTGGGAAGTAAGGAAAACTTAAGACTATAAAAGATTTGTGTAATTAAAAGGTTGTACCAGACAGGGAGGAGTAATAAGTATTGTAAAGCTGCATTTTTATAAACTGTAAATGTGTTTACTATATACAAGTGTAATATAAACGTAAATATTCTCTAATGTTTTAAATTTTGATGTAGATGGGGTTAATTCTGCTGCCTGACATTAGTCACACTGGTAAAATTAAATTAAACAAAATAACTTCCAAATAATTAATTATTAAAGTTCATTAAATAAAACAACTCTAGCAAGTCTTGATCCTGATCTTTCTAATAATGCACCACCCTGGCTACTAAAGTTGAGGTTATATAGCACCAAAATATCACCCATAACTCGAGGTGCTCATTTAGTAGAAAAATACAACAAGAATTTAAAAGCAGTGGGCTTGTAGTTCACTAAATATGATCACTGAATATCTAAAGCTACGATTACATCTCTAAAAGATATTCTCCAGTCATAGATTTCCATGTTATAAAAAATACTTTCAACCTTGACAGTTGATCGAATAATGTCCATCATAGGTTCTTCAGTTACCAAGCATAAACTAAGGTAAAGGGTCAAAGAGTAATTGTGATTCTCTCATAATTACTCAAACAAAATCACTGCATAAAGAAAAGGCAAAAAAAGCAAATGTAAAATGTTACTGCCAACACAGTATTTCGTGTAGTACTTTAGAAATGATGGCAGAAGGAGAGATGATTTTGCATGAAAAGACATGTAGCTAAGAAAACTTCTATGGAAAAACAGACAAGAAAAGGTCCAACAGGACCAAGACTTGACCCATTCATTGGGAGATCAGGGTTAAAGTCCTGGCTCAGTCAATCATTTTTCACATCGCTTTCACCATGGGAAGTTAGCATGAACTAATGTAGTTGTTGGTTAGACTGTAAATTATTGGCATAGCATTATTCCTATTCCAATTCACATCATAAATGATGTATCTAATTAATTAGAATGGTAAGATATAAACTGAATTAATTAAACAATCGAACCTAATTAACAATTCCATTAAGCAAAGATTATTGCCTCAGTTGACTGATTAAAGAATTAATTAGCAGTATACCAACCAAAACTTTTTTCTGTTAACAAATAAGTTTTATACTCTAAAATTAACTGAAACTGAAGACTACTTCCTGCTGTTTAACAGTAGATATATCAATAGTAATATAATAGCAACCACTTACATCAATCAATCCCACAAATTTTTAAGATTCTGAATCTTATTCTAAGATCTTTTACTTAAGAAAACTCAGATTCCTAAAATTAACCTCACAATGGAACATGACTTATTTCCACTATGTTTCACACAATATATTTATTCCCTATAGTAATACTTATTGTTAGACACCATTTCAAGCTAATTCAGTCTTAAGGTTAGCTTGTATTCATATCAAATAACTCCTGGAGAATGAATACTCAGTCTTTCTTCATTTACATCCATAAATATTAAGTGTTTCAAGATAAAATTAAAGACAGTAAAGTATGAAAGTTTCCACTGCAAAATGAAATGAGTGCCATTGTGAGAATGCGTGTGAAAACTTCAGCATGAGATACAGAATGATATTTGAGAAATGCTGCCACCTTTGTTGAATTTAACAGTATGATAAAGATAATGGCTAATGTCAATGTTTTATGTTGAAAAATGCTGGACTTATTGCTGGAATGAGGTGAGGCTCATACTATCCAACATCAAATTTATTGAATAAAATTTAAAATACCATCTTTTTTCTACCGCAGAGCATTATGATAGTAAATAAATTGTGTTTCTCAACAGGAGGAGGTGTGTACTAGTATTATTATATTTCCCATTTCTCCTTAGGATTATTCCTAAGTGCATACCTTAGTGCAAAGTCACCTATCACCCTTTTCCTTGTGAATATATCATTCATCTCCAAATAATTAGTTAAAAACGAAGTGAAATTACTGTTGTTAATTCTATCAATTAATATTGGGTTTTCATCAAAAACAACCCCCTAAGTCCAACATTGATGTAATAATAAAGATAATCTCAGTCCTCAATACTACTGTTCAGAACCAAATTAGCATTGAGGATATTTCATTCATAAAATATGACCCCCTTCTGATAAAAGGCTCATCATTCCTGAATTAGTGTATAAAAATTTGATTAGCAGAGTACTTATGTAGATGACCAAACATCATCAGCCAAGTCAAAAACTTAGCATGAGGAGTAGAGGGTTATATGGTAAGGATATCGTCTGACAAAAATAATGATGATAAGTCACGCCATAGAGTAATCTTATAGAGGGCTCGCATCCATGCATCCAAGAAATATGACTTTTCGACGTAGTTAGGAAGCAATCAGCAGTTGGGACTGTACGTTGTTGCTTCTGCCTTCGTGTAATCGTAGCAGGCCCAATCCTGCAGCTGTGCACGAACTATTTCAATTCTCCTCAAATAGGAACTGCTCTTTACTCGATTGTATGAGCAGAGGAGTTCTCTTATCGTGTTCAGCGCAAGTTACAGGAATGTTGACACACTTTATTGCCAGAGATGCCAATTAACTTTTGTTTATATCGCTGCATATTTCCCAAAAAGGTTGCTACAAAGTCACTTAACTCATGAAAAATATCACTTAAAAGCAGTCACATGTGTCCTCCATGCGCTTCTACAAATATCAGTTCCAATATTAAATGAATCAAACAAATAGTAAGTATGCATCGATTCCACTTGATCGGGGGAACAGACCTACGTTTCACTAAGGCAGCTGTTTATTCGAGTCCAATCTCAAAAACGAAACTGTTAAGATAATTTAGATATGTACTGCACATGTCACCAGTGATGTATGGCAGGGGGTGTGTTAACACCTTAACTAATCTACCCTATTAGCTTCTCTGCTGCTATGTGTAAAGAACAACCAAAAGAAACAATCTGTTTTAGTGATCAATTCCTAGTAATGGTTTGTTGATGCCTCTCTGAGGTTGTGCTCCTTTTTTACTGGAATAAACTCTTCTATTTCATTGCAACAGAGCAAATTTCTACCATGGGAAATTCTGGCTCTCAATATTGGGAAGCGGTTCTTTGTCATATTCCCTATTGGCCCCCACAAGTAAAATGTGTTTTACTAGATGAATGTAAGCACAATGCATCGTTCACACTGAGGTAATGCACAATATGTGATATATCATTAATGATACATTGTTATCAATGGTTATTCGGTGGGGTTCACACAGAAACGATATAATTTGGACGAGAAATAGGTGGCAAAGGCTCTGCTATCAGTTATCCACTCACAATCTCAAACTCAAGCAATAAGTTGTTGTGGCTTACTTGTAGATGAATGGAATTACAAGAAGAAATTAACAGGTTCATCTGTACAACTTTGCTAATGTGCAACATAGCTCAGCAGTTGTTACTTGAGATTTGTCTCAATAAGAAAAATTCATGGAATTTTATCATAAGGTTCCAGAAATTTTCTAGTTACTCAAGATCCTAAATTCACTATCCACAATCAATCCTCAAACATTACAGGATTCACAGACTAGATATCTGCATGGGCCAGGCCTATGGACCGGTTAAAGCTGATAGTTTATTGGGCTCAGGCTGAGTATAACTTGGGAAGCAAAAAATTATTCAGTCTCTAACAGTATCTTTGGTTATTGCATAAGGATAGAGGCTTTCTGTTGCTAGTAAAAGTTTCTATGCAATGCCTAAAAAATATTCACAGATTCTTCTTTGTTGTATAAAATTTATGTCCAGAGAAGATGGTGATCAGTAAAACAAAATAACGATGGTAAATAGAATAAATCCATTTTAGATTGGAAATAGAATTATGGTTTAAAACATTTTGTTTGCTTACAAAATTTACCAGTATATTTTAGTTTTTGTTATCTTTACGGCAGCTTAAACATTAGATGAATTTATGTACAATTTACATTGAGCTGAGAATACCTAGTAAAGGTGATCACTTTATAGAGTGATTCTGTGTTGATTCATTACTAATCTTCCAAAATATCTACCTCTTATTCAAAGTTCAATTAAAATTGAGCAATCATCATTATCATCATCAATTGTGGACCAAATTTTCCCAAGTATCCATGGTAAATCCAGTTAAGAATAGTAAAAAGTAGCTCGGAGAAATGTTTGTAACTAGCAATCGCAAGCAAATAGGGCTAGGACAATGCATCATGAAATTATTTCCAATGTCATGAAGCCCATGTTAAGGGTCTTAAGTGTCCAATCCAAGAACAGGTGAAGTGCTTAACGAAAGTATAGCTCTAGATGGTGATTCACACCCCCTGTAAACCCGGCTTTAAAATTCGATATATTTGCTTGAATGGTATCACTGTCACATACCACATAGAAAGTTTCAATTCATCACACTTTCATGCATGAATTTCAGAACTAACAAGGGGAGTACCACCTCTGTGAAAAACAGATTCGG
This sequence comes from Ladona fulva, assembly GCA_000376725.2. Classification (NCBI taxonomy): domain Eukaryota; kingdom Metazoa; phylum Arthropoda; class Insecta; order Odonata; family Libellulidae; genus Ladona; species Ladona fulva. Next base: position 28,404 of record KZ309314.1, on the reverse strand, counting down.
GCAAGACTTTCAGGGCATGTTCCTTGCTCAAAAATAATAGACATGTGTCTGACGGTTGACACAACTAAGCATTTTTAAATGCAAAATCTTTGAAAATGCGACTGAAAGTCGGAGTTAGGCAACCACGCCATACACACGCATCACCATGAAGATCACAAAACTTTCTAAGTTGGGAAATATTTTCAGCAATATTTTATTAAATAAATTATTTTTCCACCATTTAGTTTTATCGCTCTATCCTCTAAACATTTTCACCCTTTTCCTCAACATTTATTCAGTAGTATGCTACGTTGGAACTCCAGCATGTATTATATTGTTACATAGAGGATAGGAATTCTCTGCCTAAAGCACAATTGTCACTGACTTGGACCCTTAACTCTATACAAGCCCCAATGCAAAACCCCCAGGAACAATGAAATATCCACCCTAGCTATCATCAGTTTGATCACAGAAGGAATTTGATACCAGCTCATATACATGCATTCATTTCTGGAAGAATTTTATATTGGCCTGGCGCAGAACCCAAGACCATTTTGGGTAATATCTTTGCTGTTTACATTACAGATGAACAACTCTATTTTCGATAAAATGAATACAGTCCAGGGAGATCTGGTGGAACTTCATAACGATGAGAGTACTTATTACAATACGTGTACAAGCAAGTCCACAAACGGTAAAAGGTCACCTTTTACCGTTTGTGGATTTGCTCGTACACGTACTGTAATAAATACTCTCAACTATATTTTCATTTCTCTATCATCCCGGGATGTACCTAAAATAAAGTTCCAAAGCCTGTACAATGCATCCTTATTGAAAAATGGAGAATTTGGGACCTTCTGGAATCAAACTTATGATAGCTAGGATGTCTCATTGTTCCTGAGGGTTTCCCGTAGGGACTCGTACAGCAAAAAGGGGTCATATGCTATAGCATCTATTCTATAGATGTAGACAACTATCAAGAACTATCAGAGCTTCTAAACACTTAAAAGATAGTTAATTTTCTTCAATTCTTATTTATATCCTTTCTTATACCAGAATAATTTTTTTAAAGCACAAGATTAATAGCAAATGTACTAATCCATCAAGGATGAAGAAGCCACGAAACAGTTCCCATCAATTTCATAAGTTAACTTTCCCATATATCTTGAAATCATACCTAATTTACTCTACCTATTACTTATAAAGTTTAAAATCAAAAGTTGTCAAACTTGGAGGATTATATCTCTTAAAATAAATGTGATAAAATTAAACTACTGAAATAGGACTTGTGATACAAAATTGACTTTAATATTCACCAGCATTCATCACAATCCAGCTTCCCTCTTGATCCTTCAGGCTTATCTAGACTAACAGGCTACCTTTCATGGGGCAGTCATATCCAATAGTAGAATCAGTGATAACAATAATAAAAGTAGCAACACTTCGAATGTCATGCTAATTCTTGCCTGTGCTACTGTCTACCTAAGAGTTATGCTGGAACATGTTGATTATAGTCACTGATCTATGCATGTAAATCTTGCCTGAGTTTGATTCTCTAAATAAAGATTTGGAATGGCTCATAAGTCAAAATAATAATTCCCAAATTTGTTTATCATTTCAGTTAATTTTGTGGTATAACAGCTAAATTTATCTTTATTGCGTTTATCAAAGATATAACACACTGAAAATGAGAGGGACATTATCCCAAATGGCTTGTGGTATAAAGAGCAATTAAACATTTTAAATGTACTGAGCTTTCTATGAGGGCAACAAACTCGCCAAAATGGGACGGATTTCTATAAAACAATATCCAGTAAAAAATTTTCAAAGGTGTTTACGATGGAGGGCTGAAATGAAGATGCCAATGAAAGATGCCGAACCATTTCCAAGGGAACCAATTAAGGCTGAATGGAATGGAGGAGATAGGATTAAAAATCCTCAAGAATCAAGCCTTGCAATCAAGCAGAGGGGAAAAAAAAACAAGAAAAAGAGAACGGAAAGCATAAAAGGAGCTCTTCAAGTCGGTGTGTGCCACCAAGTTTGATATCTAGAGAAGAAAATGTGCCTGCAGAACCGTAATCCTGGAGAAAAAGTGCCTCCGAGAAAGGTGATGTTTATATCCTTGTTAACCCCTTTGCTCCTTATTTGCCTCCCTCTTTATTCATAAATCAAAGTGCAAGCAAAGGCAAAATCGTAAACATGGGAAGTGAGATGAAAGTGGAGGTGGATGGAGTGGTGAAAGAAGGAGACCATTTGAATGTAATAAGCGGGGCAGTGATCCTTTGCCATTGTACTGTCCTCCATCACAATCTCCCACTCCATCAGATTCACTTCCATCTGCATGTTACCATTGCTGAGTATGAACAAGGCTGTTAGCAGCCGGGAAAGCTTAATCGTGATGCGATTGAATCCACATAAATTTGCATTCTTCATTCCACTCAGAAATATCATAAGAAAATAAATTTTTCTTGTGATATTTCTGAGTGCACTTCCCCATAACTTACATCGCACACAGCTGAAGCTTTCTCTAATGCTAAAACATGCAGTGTCCTAAACCCTCGCATATAAGGTAGTTCTTCTGAGAGGCTTCTGCACCACATATTATATATACTATTTTCTTAATTTGCTATTATATGATTTTTTGCAGTAGTTTCAATTATCAAAAACAGCAAATAACCATCATGTAAAAAATTTAATGGAGGGTAGTTAGTTTAAAGATACTGATGACAGCCACTAATAGGGTTGAGGGAGATACAAACTGTGGCCTTGAGGAGTACTCTTACTTTTAAGGAGTACCTCTCAATTATAATTATTTCTGATGCTCAATAAACCTTTGTTAGAGGAACTTAAACAATATCTGATCCATGGAAAATCTAGGTATTTACACATTGTAAATAAAGAAATAGATCATAAAAGCTAAATTCCCTCCACATCAATGGGTAGGTGACAGAGTGGAATGGAAAGAGGGATTGAATTTCTCAACAGAGCTGGTAAAAGCAGTTTAAATTGTAAGATTGGCATGCAAGTTTTTTAACCCCTTAGAAATACCACCCATGAAGTATATTATAGGAAGAAGGGAGCACCAACATGTGTGTTATATCATGAAACAACAGTAAATAAAAGTAGGGAAATTTCTTTCATTACTCAAGCCTTCAAAAGATCAATTAATAAGATATTTTGCATTCTATAAGGAAAATGATAATTTATGTTAATGAAAGTTTGCTTTAAGATTATAAATAACATCATTGTTATACCATGCACTTTAAGTTTTTCTTAATTGAAAATACCTAGTCTTTATTTAAAAAAAATAGCAGAAAACAATTTGTTAATACACTGTCACCCACTCACTTGTGAACTTGAATGCAATGCCCATGACCTTAATTAAATGCATTTTACATTAATACAGCTTCATTGCTTTCCAATGTGTAAACACATAGCTTTTTATAAACACGTCATCAAACCTCATAGTAATAACCTATAGTAATTAACATAATCATATAAAACATTTTTCACAAAAATTGAACTTAAACAAGTGCAAAGTGAAAAACTCCACCCCTTGTAAACTAAGAAGAGAAGAAGTAATTGAAATGCAAATTATACTGAGGAAAACAAAGAAAAATGGCAGTGCAAGTTCAAATTTAACAGTAGTTTAAAACCAAAACTGCCTAGCAAATAATTCATTCATTCCCAGCATATGAAATATGAGATACATTTCCACAGACTCTTATCCTAACCAGGAAAAATGTCTGTTGAAATTAGAAACTAGAATAAACATTAAACTCAATTTTTTTAACGAGCTTAAATGAATAGTAGCTGAAAGGTTTCCCATATCAGAAGAAGGATGCAAAACTAATTACTAAGAATTGCTGAGTTGGTGGAGAGCATTCCAGTTAATAAAACAGAACATAAATGAAAGCATTATAAATCTCTAAAAACAAATAAGCAGAATAAATGCTAAAAAATCCTTTCCTGTGAGTAGAATGAATATATTTCAATTGTGCCAAGTATGCAAAACACTACAAACTTGCAAAAGTTGGTCATTACTGCAATAATCCACCTACTCTAATCAGATACTATCACTTAAAATCAGAAGATAGAGCACTTTATAAAATACTAAGGTCGCTGAGTTAGAATCTAGTGAGCTAAGTATGCAAAACACACATGGTAGCACACATTTCAAGAGAAATGTGTGCTACCATTCTTCCAAAATGGAGCATAATTTTGAATTTTCCACACTGATTAATTAAATGATATTTGCTATTGATTTTCAGTTCCAGGTACAAAAATTTGGTCAGAATTTTGATTAATTTCTTAAAGAAATATAAAAATTGAATAGAGGAATAACTGCTGTGAAAGAAAAGCATGCTTGAAGGACTGGCAAGATTATATTATGTCAGGAATATCTGGTCAAAACCTCAAGGGAAGATTTTAATTCTACTGATGAGAAAATATGTAAGAGTGCAAAAGTCATTCTGGTTTTAAGAATTTGCATACAACAATTTTCAAATCTTTCCTGAATGATGAAAATTAATTAAGTTTGATATGTTTTCATTGACATTGCAAGGCTGTGGATTGCTTGTTTTTACCAGTGAATTCAAAAGTCAACTGTAAATTGGGAATGGAGAACCTATTGCATGCTAATCCTAATTGGCATAAGACAATTGTTTTGGAACATGTGGACTGTGCTATCTTCATTAAAAATTCTTCAGTTTAAGCATTTAATCTTCATATTATATAAATATGAATTTAAAAAATATTATTTTGGTTAAAAACATCACCTTAAGCCTATCATTAACATACCAACATAGATTATGTCAGCATCTCACACTATGGTTTGGCACCTCACTGGCAAGAAAACTGTCTACTTATAAGGAAAACGGGTAAGGGTGACTTTGCGCAAGATGCTGCGCACCCACACGTGTGTTCTGCCGGGATAGCTCAACGGACAGAGCACCCGACCGGCAATTGGGAGACCCGGGTTCGATTCCCGGTCCCGTCAGACTTTTTTCAAGTCCATTCTTCCTTGGGATGTCTACTTATATCTAACATGGCACTCTTCTTACAAACTTTGATATAAACATATAAACTCACATGAAACTTGTATAATTCCTATATGTTGATATTTAATATACATATATAACTGATCTTGACAAAAAATTAAATGACTTCTTACTGCATAATATTCGTATCTACATAGAGGGTAAATAAATGCGAAAACTTCCAAAAAATCTTATACAAAGACAACACCACAAATTGATCCCAGGACCTTTCTTACATATCAATAGACAATATTGTGGGTGAGTACTTTGAAGGTGGATAGCTCTACTTAAAAATCAAATGTTTGTGATTTATTGTAACAATATTTAATGCAAAAACAATGTATCTGAGCAATCTGGTAATATTTTGTGGAAATGTTACACGTACTGAGACTCCACATTAATACTTCTACAAACTGCAAATACCCTTTCTGAATTTTCAGATCATTAGCATTAGAGAAAATTCACTTACAGCTTAAATTATGGGCTACTGTAAAATAAAAGGAAATAATATCCTTAGAATATGCAAGCAAACCTCCATAAACAAAAGCTAAGAATCATAGCAATGAATCCAACCTTGCTAGGATTCAGTAGCAAAAGAAAAATTAATTGGTAGTACTACAAGTGGTTTCACTGCAAAGAAATGACCATTTATTTCATTTGAAATCTTGAATTACCAAAGGGAATCAAAATAAAGGCTTGTAATAGTACGGAGAAATAGTATCTCATACATAAGGTACTGAACATGTAAAGATGGTCAAGAAACCCTAAAATCTTCATTTACAACCAAGAAATGCAGACCCCAGATTCAATTTCTATTCTATAATTTTGTTAATTACTTTATATATTCCTTTTTACATATTCTACCACTTCTTTTGTGGATGCCTCCATATATTCTTCTATTGTATTTGGGCATGAACAAACTGAGTTTGTTGTTCAAATTCTTCTGCAGTCATTTTTCAGTTCTGTATTTCTATTCCTTCACCAAGCAAACTTTTTCAAGTAAAGAATCTGCATTATAAAACCTCAATACAATGCATTGACCAAGCCTATGAACATTAAAGCAGTTTTTAAAAAAGAAATACTTTAGCGCAAAATGGTCACACACTCATTTTCAATTTTAGGAGGGTTTCTAAGTTTTCCCTTCAGATGACTGCTACTATAATTTTCAATATTTTAACTCTAACCTAAAGTCATCTTCAGATGTGCACTGTTAGCAGTTTAATAATGAGCCAAAATAAGCAGAAAGTGAGGACTGCAGATAGTGGAAGGTGTGCAATAAAGGAAAACCCTAACAAAAAGATTCAGAGGAATGGTGATAGTGCAAGATCTAGGGGTTTACTTCCACCTTTTCCTTCTTTGAATTTCACCATCTGATGCAAAGTGAAGTGTGACAAGAGGCAGATCCAAATTGAATAAAGAAAAGTTTACCCACTCTTTTTCACCACATTTCTATTTCTGAGACTGCAGAAAAAGACAAACTAGTTTTAAGGGAAAAACTGGAAAAGTCATGCATATCCTAAGACCTTCAGAACTTTACAGAGTGGTTTTAGGCTACTGGTTTACAGTAATGTATTCATAGCTGCTGAATTTTGAAATGGAACATTTTGTATTCATGTATAGATGGAGGCATGGGATGGGGATCTTCCTGAGAGGCTATACCATTCAGAAATTCATTCAAGTGAAAGGAAAAATGCTCTTATGGCAACTTAGCTGACAAAGAGACTCCAGCAACTAGCAGAAGTACAATGAATCAAGTTCGCTGCATAAGCCATTTACCAAAAATTACTTGGCACTCGGTGTTCATGATACCTACTGTGGAAGGAGCTAAAACACCAAATGCCTTTACAGTAGTCATATAGCTGGAAACCTGAGAAATCTTCTGACATCAAGTACACCAAAAAGGACCAGATCATTCTAAATAATGTCATGAATTACCTATGCAGAATATTATCGACCAAATCCCAGTAACCCTTAATTTGCTGAAACCATTCAATTCTACTACTCAGGAAAGGATCTGTAAATCATCACTATGAGGGCTGTATGACAAGTACCCGTGTTTAACAACTGATGGCACCACTGAAACAAAATGTAATGCCATCTTTAGACATATGACTGTCAAAATTTCAGACAGATTAGTCAAGTAGTTTTGTTTTGATAGCTGTTGAAAGTAGTCAAGTTCGTGTTTGCTTGCCACCACGAAGAAAGAGCAATATCAATCAGCGATTCGATTTCTTTTTTTGGATGGGAAGACGTGTGAGGAAATCAAGGTGAAGTTGCATGCTGTTTATAAGGACCATGCACCTTCGATGACTACCATCAGATATTGGTTTAATGAATTCAAGCGTGGCCGAACATCCGTTTTTGAGGAAGAGTGCCCAGGCCGTCCAACTGAGGTGACTACGGAGGATATGATTAACAAAGTCCATGATATCATGCTAGCAGATCACCACATGAAGATCAGAGAGATTTCTGACATTGTAAACATCTCAACTGAACGCATACAAAATATCCTACATGAAAAATTGGGCATGAGAATGCTATCGGCGAGATGGGTGCCACGTTTGCTCACAGTGGAGCAAAAACAGAATCACATAACAACTTTGGAGAACTGTTTAAGCGCAATCCGAAAGAGTTTCCAAGGCATTTCGTGACTGTTGAAAACACATGGATCCATTACTACACGCCAGAAATGAAAGAACAGTCAAAACAGTGGATTTTGCCCTGCGAACCTGCTCCAAAGAAGGCAAAACGGTTCCAGCGGCCAGAAAAGTCTTAGCCACGGTTTTTTTGGGATTCGCCAGGCATCATCTTCACCGACTATTTGGAGAAGGGAAGGACAATCACAGAGCAGTACCATGCTGATTTATTGGACTGATTCGATGCTGAATTGAAGAAAAAACGGCCCCATTTGGCAAAGAAAAAAGTGCTTTTCCATCATGACAACGCACCAGCTCACTCATCTGCAATTGCCACAGCAAAACTGGTCGAATTATGGTGTGAATTGCTACCTCATCCACCCTATTCTCCAGATTTGGTCCTATGCGATTTCTTTATGTTTGCAAACATGAAAAAAATGGCTTTGGGGAAAGCGATTCACGTCAAACAAGGAAGACATAGCCACCACAGAGGCCTATTTTGCAGTTCGACAAAACATATTTTTTGGATGGCTCAAAAAAGTTATAATATCGCTGGACTAAATGTATTGAGTTGAAAGGAGACTAAATTGAGAAATAAATTTATAAGAAGTTAAAAAAATGTGTTTTCTTGCCTAACACAGGTACTTATCATACAGCCCTCGTATGCTGAACACTATAGGTTTTTCATTAAGTAAAACAATGCAGCATTCTATAGGGAAAAAAGAACAGTGCAAAAAAGCAATAGATTTTACTTAAGAAGGGGGTAAGGAAACAAACCTTTGAGGCATACGTCAAGGGTGGAGTTTTGAGTGAGACTGAGAGGGAAGGTTCTGGTGTGATAGGCCTTGAAGTACCCCCTCCGCCAGGAGTCCAATCCGACTGCAGACTGCGACAACGCCTCATGCGGCACACCTGATGAGTCTTCGAGTTTCTGCATGGTGCACAGTTTCCACAATTGTTTTTCACCAAACACCCCTTGCACAAGCCACACCTTCTGCGCTTCACGCGGTATGTGCCACCAGATGTTCCCATGCGTGGCGCAGAAGGGCTGTTAGAATCTTCATCGTAGTACTCTTCTTCTGGGAGAGATTCTTGTTGAGTTGAGCCTCCAGGACGATGCAGCTGGAGAGTGGCGTTTTTTGGACATCCAGGAAGATTTGAAAAGGAAAGAGGGAAGGATGTGGGATGAAGGGAGTGGGAAGGGTAATCCATAAGGGCATCCAGTGCAGTTAATTGGGCATAATATTACAGAGAGGATATGGGAAAAATGGAAGGAAGCCAGTCACCAACAAATTAGTACAGCATTAGTTAATGAGAGACAGTTAAAATTTTTCAAAGAGCATACCAGAGGAGGATTTTGTTTATGAATGGGTCAAAAAGTGTGGTAAACAAGCCATATTTGATGATAAATTACAGTGGTAGTCAAATTTCAAGAGAATGATTAGTAAATTAGAAAAATCAAGGAAGATGATAAGTATGAGATGGTAGAAGCAGAATAAACATAAAAGAACATAAGATGTTTGCAAAACAAAGAAAAGATTCGCAAATGAAAGTCACCAGTAAAATTGAAAACAAGAATGAGCAAAAAAGATTTTAATTTCCAGAAAAATGTCATGCATAGTAAAATTCAATCGATGAGTTTTATATTTGATCAGCATTTCATGGAATTTATTTTTAAAATTGTAATTAATTAAAATGGTTATTGTTAATAAAAGATAACAAATTTTAAATTAGTTAACAAAAAGGCAAATTTAATATGGTTAATGGGAAATTTTAGAAAATGATTTTATCAGAGGCATGCATTTTGGTTTACAGGAAGAAATGGGTTTTTATGGAATCAGGAGGGAAGGTCAGAGAAGGTTTGCAGGCAAAAAGAATGATAGCTACGTTAATGAATTATTTAAATTCAGAAAATATAATAATAAAATTGTAAACTAACGAAAAGAAGCTAATTAACTTAAAAATATTTCATAGATATTAAAAAACTGCTTACAATACATGCAATTAATATTTTTCTTGCAGCAAATGTCTACTTGGATGTAAGAGCTGAATACAAACAATTGCAAATAAACGCTCACAAAAGCATATTCTCTTATGCATTATTATCAATTTTTAAAGGTGCATAAAAAGTGCAATAAAGCATTACAACAGAAAACTACTTATCAGTAAACAGCATTCTGTGACTTTCACCGACATAGTGAAAACTCATAGCAAAGCAAAAACTATTCATAACTTCAATATCCTGAAGTAATTCACATTCTAACTGTAAAATAAGATAAATTATGAACTGTAACGTAAAGCATTAATAAGTAACTATGTTAATTTTAACTGACATGTTCACATTGCAATACCAGTCTTGAGTCATACATCAAGCACAAAGCATCACAAAATCAGTTGCTACAAATAATAAGAAAAATTTCATTTCATGAAAGTAATATTTCTATATAATGGAGTACATTCTCAAACTTCTAAGATTATCATTAGAAAATATAGTCTTTGCTGATATGTGTCTTAAATTAAGATAAACTATGCTATTATATAAATTAATAAATCTAAATCAATACTGTACAAATTTCTAACAAATTCAGAATGCCCATCAGAAATCGGCATGCCCATCGCAGACTAACTTAAAATACACTCTAGAGATTATGATTCATTAACTGGCTATTTGGCTAACTATGATAAAGTTATATGGTAAATATATAATTTCAAAAAGACATTCAAGCAGTAAGAGAGATAAAAGTAGATGAAATGATTATATGAGCAAGGAAAGGGAAATTATTGGAGTATGCCAATGTTATCTTTTAACGTGATGAATTTCAACTTTTACAGGACCTCGAAACTTCATCAAAGGAATTCACTGAGTATTTGAACATGAAAACTTAATTTTATCATAACTGGATAAAATTCCATTTCAAATATCAATGTATAGTGTAAATTAAACAGTTAATTGAATAAAAATTTAAATAAAGGAACGATTAAACCACTTAACAATTTACTGATTGAAAATTCCAAAGGGCTTTTCTTACAAATTTTAACTAATAATAAACTAAAATTACTAAGCGTTGCAAGATTAAGTATTTAATTGTACTTCTGATGCAGCTACATGAAAGCTCATTACGGTGAGTTATTCTTTAGACATACTACTTATGTATTTATTCAGGCAGAAAGACAGTTGTATTATCTATATTCCCCAATAATCACCCATATTGATCCCTATTTAACTTAAGTAACATTTGAAAAATGGAGATAACTACACATGAGCACACACATTCAGAACTTAGAACACATTTTAAGTACTTGTGCAATTTGCAAATAATAAGACACTAACTACTGATGCAACTTAGATTAGAATGAGCTTCAAGCCTTCATAGAAAAAACTTGTGGATACTAAATAATTTAACGTTTAGGGCTAGACACAAATATACAGCTTGAAGTTTAATAACACAAACTGATGAGTATAATGTCTATCCTACAATCAGTTAAAAGCTGGAATTAACCGATTATCAATAGGTAGTAAACATTGTAACTAGTTAAAGATCAAGGAAAATAAGTTTAAATGATTCTTTTTAAAGTAGTAATGAGGTTATCTTTTTAAGAGCCAAACATGATTCAAGATTCTCAAAGCAAGGAATTAGAAGTAATAATTGATCATGATAGATTATGATTTCTCCTCTCCACCAATTACCCAGTTAATAGAAAGATAACAAGTAAAACTAGCATGGAACCAAATAAAAAGTAAAACAAGTGACAGCATCAGATAAAGCAATGTTGTTAACAGAAACAAGCGCAATGAAGTAATGAATAGTGGATCCCTAACAATTAAGGTGACCAGGTATTTATGCTGCAGCAATTAAAAATTCAAACCTTGACTACCAGATTGTCACCCAAAGACCATAGACCAAACTAATGTGCTAAGAGTTGGACTGGTTAAAGAGGAAAAATATCCCTTTAGTAATTTTCTACTTAAAAATATCACACAACAAAATCTAAAAACAAAAATAAGGCCAGGAGCATGATCTTGATTGAATATATCTGTGCATAATACAAGAAAGTTCTCTACATTAAAAGGCAACCACAAGGCTACAAGGATAGAAAAGTACTCTTTATACAGTCACATTGAAAATCATGTTAATTTTATCTTCTTCTGCAAAGTTTCCTTAATTTCATAATGATAGCTATTCAATACCCCCTACTTTTGACATAATCCATAGCTTTATAAATATATACACACACTGACCAAAACTATCAATATCCACTTTTTATGGAAAATATATGAATCATTTTAATGTTCATGAATCATGATCACGGACCAGCTACTTTCATCTATAGCAAAATAACAGAAGTGATAATACAATAAGCATTTCTTTGGACTTCCTTTCAATAGTTTTTTGATATAAGAGAATAAACTAACACCTAATTCAATTCAGTACATCAAATAGTAAGATTTCATACAAGAAAAGACTTTTCTGAACACAATATAACCAATCACCATTATAAATTCTATCCTATCTGGCCAGACTTATTGGGAAGACATTCAAAAGGAATAAGTAAAACTTTGTGGTATCCACAAGATGTTTATGATAGCCATCATCAAGTCAAATGGTCCTGATGATGGCTGTGTAGCCAAAACTGGTCATGTAATAAAGATCTTGTGGATACTACAAACTTTTTCCTAATCCTTAAATTGCTGCTATTACTGGGTAGTAATAACTTTTTGTAACTATATTTATGAAAATATTTTCTTAAATCCTAATACTTTGGCCAAAGGCATTCAGAAATCCAAAAAATTTTAACACAAATTCAAACACGATGTATTATAGTTCAATTATTATATGGATAAAAACAATTGAAACCTCCCAGAAATTCATCACTGTTGCTATTTATGTGACAATCATAATAGCATGATTGTTACACAAATTACAATAGTTTCAAGCTCAAAATAAATTGAAGTGAGAACAGCCAATGTTTATAGCAGCAGTTTAGACATGTTTGTATAAATCAGAATGACATATTGTGATATTCCAAATTTGGAGAGTTGACATAGTACTCAGAATATCCTGATGCAAATGGGCACTCTCAGAAATGTATGTGGACTTTTTGAGGCATAAGGTCAGAGCCATGTTGTCCTATGGGTGCATCACACCTAGGCAGCAGTAACTAAAGGATGGCAACAGGAGCATGGCCAACCATTTTTATTATTACAACAACATTATTAGTTGTACGATACACATGACTTATCTAAGAAAGATTATGATGTGAAATTAAAGATTGGCAAATACTTATAGAAAAGAATTACTAATAAATCAAGAAGAGAAAATAAAATTTGTCCATTGGATTTAATAGAAGAATTGGAATCAATAAAAAATTTTCTAGACACCAAATATAAATCCTCTTCAGGTTTTAGGTTGTGGGTTTAATACATCTTTACTTGAGATTTGATCAGTCTTTCCTATTTTCCAGTGACTTATGCTGCTGCAGAACAAACATTATTAACATTAACATTGTTGTAGATAAGCCAAGAAGGGTTAAACAATTTGGCTCTCATCAGCATAGAGAATTAAATTTGTTATGAACTAGATTGTGATGATAAAGTACAAGAATTCGCAGTTCAGATCTCAAAATGTACATATGTAACTTAAATGTTATTCTGTATTTCTTCTTTGACTACATTCTCTTAATGCATGATTGCTTATGCTGCAATACAATTTTTACTAGAAATGTTAATATTTAGTTGTGAAAAATAGATTTCATATAAATCATATCATTGTAAGTTATTCACATTGAGATGATAATGATACTCAAAAGTAAGGTGAACAATTAATTTATGATGACAATTAACTATGTCAGCATATGGAATATGCACAATTAATTGATGTTTTGTGACCAATATAAGCTGAGGAACAAAGTCATAAAATCCTGGTTTTCTTAAGTCTTACAAAATAATTTTTACCTGCAGATCAAGAAATGCATGGTTTTGGTGTTTAATTGTTAGGGGCAACAAATAAGGTTTGCACCTGGGAGGAAGATGGCAGCTCTGCATAAGGTAATTACAGAATGAATTGGAATGCACATTTTTACATCATCATAAATTAGTGAACATACTCTTCAAAATAAATTATTTATAAAATATGAAATCAGGGAAAAATCTTTCTTAAGACCAGACAAAATTTTCCATCAATAGCAACGCTTTCCAGTCCAACTCTACGCAAAGTAAAGAAAATAGATATTACTCTTCTAGGAGCAGATAAGCATGCAGAAGGTAAATTTCAAAGCCTGCCTAATCCTAACAAATATCCTGTAACATATGTGTCTACCCATGAAGATTAAAAATTAATGTTTCACTCTTAATAATGATCAGAATCATAGAAAAATATATCAAGTAATCACTATGATCATTTCATGAAATTATAATAAAAATTATAGAAAAAATTATGCAATGATACAACATTTATGTCAATTCTCAATTCTCTTATATAAGATTCGTAATTTGAACATGACATTAATGAAAATTGGTAAACATTTCCAAAAATGCATAGATCCAAAATCTTCTAATTTATGCCTTCTTTTATCTTCATTTAAAATTTCAAGATTTCCATGATTAAAATTATCTGGAAATTCATGGTTAATGTACATTTTCTTTGGCAAGCAGCTAATCATAGATAATATCAAAACCATATCACAACCAATGAATTTTCAAAATAAAAGGATAGATATTTAATTAAATTAATTAAAATAATTTATGTGGCTTTTCTTTAGAAGATCAAGGATTCACTGTGATTTTATTCACCAACTATGGGTGATTATAAAGCCATCGTATAGCAAGGAATTATAAGTAAAATTTTGTGGTAAAAAGTCAAAACAGAAAACTGTCAAACTGTCATCATACAATAATTTAATTCAGTTGTAAATTACTTCAATTTTGAAAAACATGGAAAGTATAATTAACTCTTAGGAAAATTACAGATATCGATTGATATAATTTCTTTTGATGCTTTTCCATTAATATGTGAAAAGTAGCAGATACTCAACTTGAATAAATAACATTTGACTCCCAACTTTATAAATAAAGCAATTAAGCTTTATAAATGTTTTTTTTACAAATTAAAGAAAACTAATGCTTGGGATGAGATAAAAAAAACCTCTTTTGATTTTAGCAAACTGTAATTGAAATTAAAATTTACTGTACGGCACAAACAACTGGACCATTCAAATTTTAATCTGAAAACACTTAAAACAATTTTCACAAAAATTTTTAAAACCTCACTAAACAAATAAATTCTTAGGTACTTCTTGGAAGTCATAAAAAAAACTTTCAAGATGGCTGTGCACCATCACCCCCTTATCTTAATGTACAAAAATATTACATGTGAATAACAACCATTGTAGTGATATCTTTAGACATTAATCTGCTTCACCATTGCTATTATTCATATAAAGATGTAACACCATATAGTAACTTTGTCACATTACCTGAATATCTATCGAAAATAAATTATCACGATTTCACAGGTAAAATATCTAATGAAATATATAGATGTATAACAGATACGGCTCATACTAAGGAAAAATCTCCTCCAAAGATATGGAAAAGCTTTTTTGTCTGTACCACATAACACAAGAGCACATCCAATTGTATTAGTCTTTGCGAAGTGTGCGACCAACCTGATGGAAAGGAGGAGGAGCAGCTGAGGAAGGTAATCCTTTATGACCACTGGTACCGCCATCTTTACGATTAGATGCTGCATCACCTTCTCCATTGTCATTCAACGCCACATTATTTTGAGCACAAGAGGCCATATGACGGGGCCAATGGGATTGCTAAATGGTAAAGTAACATACAAAATGCAAATAAGAAATGAATCTAATATAGTAACATACATCTTACTACATTGGTAAATATCAGTACTCCTCTAATACATAATCTATCAGCATCTGTGACCTAACGTTGTTATTTGGTATACAACTACCTAAGGGTGACCTGTCAGCTATCACATCGTGAGTTGGGTTGTCTAGATTATCATAATAAGTAAGTTACATGTTGCACCCAACAGATTAAATACATTTAGGTAAACCAAAGCCTTTTCTTCAGATTACAAATTACTATCCTCACAAAATCTGCATGGTTAAGCATTGGGAGGGGTAAACTATTTTAAAACTTAATAAGTAAGCAAGCAAACAAAGCAAAATAAAATAAGATATCAGCTTTCTAGCAATCTCTTAAGGGGTTGTATGATCACATATTGGAATGAATAGGGAACAGTGGTTTGCATACTGGAGTATCAGAAAATCTTTTGAATTTGAAGGTGTTTTAAGTCAAACAAATTTCAAAACAGGAAGGCATGATTGATTCAAAATTCATCCCAAATTTTCCCATGTAAAAAGTATAAGATATAGTATGAAAAATCATGAGCAAAAATTAATGAAGTATATATGCTATTTTGCCCCTAATATAAATCTTCCAGGGTGTACATCGAAATTACATTCACTAACAAGTAAAATCTTGAAGAAGCTCTATGATGATAAAATACACAATGTTAACATTTTAATTACTTTAAAATGCTGAAATGTAAGTGAATGAAGATTTCTAATGATAATGATTTCTACTCTATTTTAAGCTTCAGAGTGAAGGACCTTAAAGTAAAATAAAAAAAAGAAGCTGGATCAAAATATAACTCATTCATACACCTCTACACTGAAAAAAAAGTCAGAATCTGTAAGTGAATGAAGATTTCTAATGATAATGATTTCTACTCTATTTTAAGCTTCAGAGTGAAGGACCTTAAAGTAAAATGAAAAAAAAGAGCTGGATCAAAATATAACTCATTCATACACCTCTACACTGAAAAAAAAGTCAGAATCTGTAAGCTAAAGGAACCCAAGTTACTTAATGTCAACTAACTACTTATTTAACAACCTTATAGACTACATAAATCATCATATTGGTCAAAAATATGTAACATGATTTTGCCAACTGTTAAAAGATACTTAATTCAACCAGGGGTGCATCCAGAATTTTCCCTTGGAGGGAATGAAATTAAGGATTGTATTAATAAGATCCTTAGAATTTGGTTCTGATTAAAATATTTGTAGAAACTTTGGGGAGGATTTAAGTACATCAGCCACTCCTCTTGGTGCACTTCAGAATTTAACTAATGATTTCGTACGTTGGAAGGGAAATAAATTACGAAACCTACCATTCCAAAATTCTAACTAAATAGAAAATTCATTTTCTCACCTGGCAGGGGTAATCACAGTAAGAAGTATTCCAGCAACAGTAAAATAATGCTTCTTTACTACAGTTGGCACACCACTGCTTTCTCTTGGTTTCCTCAATAGCACGCATTTTTTCTGCTTCACAATGTCTCCTGACCTCATTCACACATCTCACCTTCTCTTTCTCCAAGGAATTTCGCATCTCCACTATCATTAAATCTGATAAATGGGTGAAAAGAAATGAAAATTAGATAAATATATTCTAAATATGTTCAAATGCATAGACCAGAAATTTATATACTGGTAAAAATAAGAAATTAAACAAAAATATGAAGGACCCATTTGTTCTATTTTAGGAGCTTGTAATTAAATAGAAAATTTTATGAATGC
>KZ309313.1:130764-144457 GCA_000376725.2 Ladona fulva | reverse complement strand
ATCATTGAGGTAATTGCTCTTAAAGTTTATAACAAACTACTTGGCCCTATTAATTATAGTAATAATGTTCAATTTTGGCAAAAAAATTTAAAAATTACAAACTTAAATAAAATTAATTACATATGAAACAATATCTACTGACAAAAACATATTACAGAGTGGTGTCGTTTATTAATGAAATGAAACATGCTCAATTAGACGAAACTATAAAATATCACGTAATAAATAAAATAAAAATATAAATAAATATAAATTATTATAATGGAATTTATATATACGAGTTATATATACTCGTAAGTCTTACATTTGTAATAAAATGTTATGCATTACAATTGTAACGTATATTAGTAATTCCTAAGTAATTTTGAATGGTTATAAAATGTATAATGCTGTAACTGTAATGCTTTTTAATCAAGTCTAATGTAGATTTGTAGTAACCGATAAGATAATTGTAACTGCCAATGACAATGACTTGTCCTATACATATTACGTCTGTCGTTGGATAAATAAATTTAATTTCATTATTATTATTATCTAAATACAGCCATTGCTGATCACAAAGCAAGTCTCCTATATCAACGCCGACGACCAACAGTGATAAAGTAGTACTAATACATTCAACACTTATCAGGTCATGTAAAACACTGATAAAAATAAAAGAACATTTGCGAAAGCCACCACTCCGCTATCAGCAGCTCGGTGACCGCAAATCAGATTTATCAGTACGAGATCGGAATGGAAGATAAAGTAGCGAACGTTACGCAAATGGAAAATCTGCAAAAAATAACAGCTGTTATCTACGGCAGGTGAGGAGAATAATTCACTGGAATGGATTCGATGAGGACAAACATCGCCGCGGGACATTGAGAGCTCGCCCTAGAAACAAAGCTTATCGAAGAGCCTAGATCAGCCAGCTAAGCTTAATTTGCCCCATTATATTTCTCGAAGACGTGCGATTATTTGTCAAAAAATAAGGCTGAGGTTGCAGTAATGCTCGGGGTATATCATCGCCTAAGGATTCAGGTTGAGGGAACAAAGTCTTATAATGAGCTGACAACAGAGAGATACTCTCGCACCGTTTAAATTACTGGTACATTAGCGATAACAGTTTAGTTGATTCGGATAATAATGTAGGACCTCATCAAATAGGCTGGAATTGACTGTTAGGAGCTTCGGATGATGCGAAAAATCATTCGAAAAAAGATGTGGAAAGAATTACAAAATGGCAACGTATACTCGTCTATGTTAATTAGATACTTTGAGTGGCCGTGTTTTGATCATGTCAACTATACGAAGGACTTCCTAAATATACATTTTATATTTTCAAGTTCAGAATATTTGGTAAATTGTATTCGAAATGAATAATCGGAATTCTCGATATGGACCTTTTACCGATACATAGCATGTTCTCACCTGCTGGATTTCTGCAATTAGAATATTGTATAACGAAAAGTATGCATATATAGAAGAGCTTGTGCGGAGTACGATCAATCCCAAACTCTAATAACTGGGAGTATACATATTTTAAAAAAATACTGTATTGATTTAAGCATTGCAGTGGCGTAACTAAGTATTGAAATGTTTAATTTTCATTTTCAAATGGCACGATGCGCAGATTTTCTCTCTAATATGAAAACCCCTTAATATTTCCGTGGCTCGTATGATTGGATCAATTATTGACCGAAAATTTTGATTTGATAAAAACCTGCTACTCACAGATTCCTTAGAAACATACCCAAACAAATGTACCAAATGCGACTCAATATTTCTCATTAATTAGTCACCATTACAATTGCGCAAAACGATTCTTTCATTTGGATATATTTTCAATTTACTTTACACGCATGCACGCCAAGAGAATCATTCCCAAGTACTCCTCTGAGTGCTTTGTTATTGAGAAAGAATATTTTTCAGAATAAATACCTTCCGTATCTGCCACAAAGAAGATAAAGGGTATTGATGGATGCCAATCAGATAAAAGGAAGAGATATTTATCAGCTGAAACTATGGCGGTAATTAAACAGAGATATCACGACGGTTGAATGGCGAAGAAATGTTTTGAATAATAGACCAAAGGCTAAACATTTTTGGATTTGTTAGAGTTTATCTAGCGAAATGCGTGAAGATAATTACCATAAAAACGTATGAGTCAACATTCGAATACATCGTTTCAATATTAATTTTGCAAAAATGTTATAATAATGACATATAACTTTGCCAAAAAGAAAAAACGTAAACTTTTACATTTGAAGGATGTACGTGAAAAATGTACACTTTTATCGCTTTCAGCGTTATCACTGTAGAATATACATTCAAAAGTTCAAGAGTCGAGATTAGATTACAGTAATTTGATAACTCAACAGTATTTACTATATAAGGGAAAACCCAAGAAGTACTTGGTTCACGAGGGAGGTGAAAAGATGGATATTAAGTAAAAACTCTTTATATACAAAGTTTTGAGAGTGTATTATAACCGTGATGGACATGTTACTAAGGCTTGTTTGTTTGTTTGTAATTTAAAAAGAACTTTGTTTTGTATCCCCAGACCAATTCTACAGGTTTATAAACAACTCTAATCCTATATAGCACCTAATTTGTCTTCTGTACTCCAAAAAAATCTCTCTTCTTTAACCAATAAAGGGTTGAAAATTTGAAAGACTGGCTATTTTTACAAAAGGATATAAAAGTTTATTGAAAGTAATTATATTCTTTTTTCTTTACTTTCTTCATTGTATTTTACACAGTATTTTTTAAAATTTTTTACCAAAATCTTTTTTTCCTAATATGTAAAAACACGTCTCTTTTTTCATTCAAAGTAATGGCAACCCCTACAAAAAGGCATACTTCATGGGTACCTAATTTCACTACTTAAATATTTTGTGTCTTCTTCTTATACGTGTATATTTGCGGAAAGTGAGAAATGCGTTATTATTATAATTTCGGGTGTCGGCGAGAACGAGATGTTGTCCTAGACACGAATACATTCTGTGAGTAAAAGGGCGAGAAAGGAAATATGATACAACCATAACATTTCATAAGGAAACAGCCTTACATGAAATTCTACAAAAGGACATAAATGAAAAAGGCAATACAAAGGATTTATTAGAAAAACATAAAATTTTCCAATTCCATTCCATGCTTAAATTTATTTTCACCCAGTTTGCACGAATACGTGACAAAGAATAAAAAATAAACTAAATAAATACACTTTAGCGATCAAATTCCGCGGCAAAAGATGACTATCACCAAAACTATAATTACTTTCAGAAACTGCTTTTAATATAAGAAAAAATGTGTAAAAATTTAAGAAGAAATAATGTATTATAAATTGAGGTAATGACCTCATCATCTGGCATCAGGTACACGAATTATTACCTCGAAACCGATCGCATATGTGTTTTTTCTAATTTGTGGACTTCGGCAAAGTTTGTTTCATAACTCTTATTGAATGATGGCGATGTTCCACCATATATCGCTTGATATGTTCCGAATAAGAAAGAAAAAATGGGTATGGGTCCACAATGGGAGGAACTCTTGAGAATGGAAACATTTTCCATTTTCAAGGGTTTCCGAAATGCACATAGGGTAATTCCTATAAATCGGAAATCCAGAACTTCCCGATTGCCCCAAAAGCTGGTTCCATCTGCCAACAAATGGCTTACGGAGTGTTTTTAAATCTTTAATACTGTACCTATAACGCGAAAATAAGCTAACGGAACTGATTTTCTTTGATAATCGACAATGAATGCAAGTAAATAATCAACAAATATGAGCTCCAAGAGAAAATCAGTAGCCGAAAAGGATTCGCGATATGAACACCGGAATTTCTTTATTCTTCTCAGGCAGGAACGAAGTTTTATAATTCATCAAAAAGTATGAATTGATGTTTCCTCCAGGATTTATAACGATTAGTTCTTTCAATCTCGCCGTCAGCTTTGAGGACAAGGCGAAAGTTGAGTTTCCTAGCAAACACTAACTTTAAAACTCCGGACAAATAACAGATAACATCACAGGTGTCCATAAATTCCGTGAGCATTTAGCACCATGTTAATTGCTTAAAAACTTTGTGGCTTAAGGCTCAATTAAGGACATGCCCCAATTAATGGAAAAAAAATTTCCGAAGCTGCATCAGAGTTCTTTTCCTTGCTTTTGGTGACAGACAACTTAAATATTGCCCAACATTTACAAAATTTATCTAAGCTTATTATGACAAAAGCTAAGAACAATTATTACAAAAAGTGTCACTAGTAGAGTCATTGTGATTCACTAACGTGGGCTTGTTCTGCTTATAGCATTCTGACTCAGGGAGGAAAGCAAGGGCAAACTACCTCACTCCTCATCATGCCTATAAGCCTTGCTCACAAGAGCGTGATAAAGATAAACTCGGAAAATAGTCTTTCCTCGGGAAAATACAAGAAAATAATTTTTATAAATTTTACTTTAAAAGATATGGATAAATAAAGTTCACTATTACATGCATCGTCTATTTATGCATTGTAAATGATTTATTTAATCAAAAATTTAAATTTTTGCTACATTTGGCAACATCGAGCCTTGCTCCTTATGGGGAAATACACGGGAAATGAAGCTCCATAAGATCGCATACTGTCAACTAAATGTGGAATCATCTATAGGAACATAGTTATCTCCAGTTACGCTCTCTAGGTGATAGAAACACGTAAGCCCTTCCACCACGACAAGGCTGTAGTCCAGAGAAGGGAAATATTTCGATATAAAAATAAATATCCTGAATCCTCAGCTTCTGTGCTTTCTCGTTTCTATATACAACATCGTTTTCTTACTTGGGTAAAACAAAATAAATGTTTGCACATGTTATAGATTAATTTTAAATGAGAAAAATACAATATATAATACAAGGAGCCACTATATCTCTCGGAAATTCCAACTTTATATCTTTTTCTCTGAAACTTTGCTAATTTGTCGTTCCATCATTATAGCCTACCACCTATCTAGTCAACTGCACATGGTTTCTACTAAGGAAACATGTATAAAAAGTCCAAATAAGGTAGTTAAATTAAAAAACTATCCATAATTACATACACATTTGAAATATTCCTCCCTTAATTTAACCTGCTCATTTTTAAATGTATCACTGAGTACGTTTCAACCGTAAGGATCATTAATTTTTCCCTTTCAATTTCAATTTGAATGTTTTTTAAGTCTGTTATAGTTTGTATCAAGTTCTAAATAAGATTAAATACTAAATATTCTCAGGACGTACAATTTATATTTGCTTGTGATTATCAAACCCTAGACTTATTGTTAGACAACAATTACAGGTAGATACAAAATAGGAGAATATGACGGGAATTTACCGGGTTGTTCCTGCTTTGGTGCACGCGGAGCAAGACTTCCAAACCCGTACTATTTTGACTAACGAAAGTGTTTTTCGATACTCGTACTCCACAGACATGATTCAGGTGTGTTTGCAGAATCTTCGAGCCTAAAGAACGAAAGCAGTCTTTCGTTCTTTTGCCCTTCAATAATAATTATTGTAATCATATAATAATGATTAATCTTATAATCATAATAATATTATATATATTATAGTTTTCAAAATTCGTCGGAGATTAAGACAATGATTTATTGGTTCGGTTGCTTATTATTAAGCTAAATTATTATATCGAATTTTGAGGAATGAATAAATTATCACTGACACTTATTCACTGCCTCTCGTGGATTCAACCTGAATCTCACTCGTCGAAATTATGGTAACGATAAACAGCAATTTCAGGAAAAAATTTCAGAACTGAAATTTGTTTTTTTCCTGTTTTCAATTCTCTTCCGTTCACAATGTCCTTTGTACCATTAATGACAGTGTAAAAAAATTCGGCGCCGATAACTTCTAATATGATAAAGACGGCCATTCCTCCCGCATCGGAAGCCCAGGTTACCAATTGATAGTGTCCATTACCGTAATTGCCATGATGAGTCACCTTATTGACTACGGCCCTTATCTCGAGAGGATTGTCGAGGGCCCTTTCTTCCACTGATCTCCCCCCCCCCACCTTCCCCTCAATTCCCTCCCCTCCCATATCAACGTCCCACTTTTCTCTCACAGCCATCGGCCTCTGTCTTCAGTCGACTACTTTTCCGAAAGAGTAAAGCGACTGGCTCTTTACTTTGGCCATCTTGGGAGGTCGCGTCTTTCATCATGAACGCCGCTACCTTATGGAGCAAATGCGAATCGGCACAGGTTAGTACCTTCCAAGGAGATCGATTGATATTTCTCCGCGATCAGGAATGGAATATCCGCGGAGCAATTGGTCACAATGAATCCTATCCGGGTAACAGACGCGAATACTTCCGTATGAACGGGAATGTTTTCGAAAGCGGTTAGTGAAAGTTTAGTGGAGTCTTTGGGAGCGGAGGGAAAGCTGTTTCCAAATTGCAGTGACGTTGTGAAACAGTGGCACTGATTCGCGTTTCACTCTTCGTCACGCTCACCGAATGCCTCCGATCCGAGGAAGAAAGCGATTGTTTCTTCGTTAGGAGGTTTTTGTCCATTTAATTAAAGTACTCTCGGATTTAATGAGTGGAAAACTAAATGCGAAGACTTTGCTTAATTTTTATTATCGCTATGGGTTAAAAATCCAAGGGTTAGTCTGTTACAGCTCTCCAAGTCATCCTGTCTCCAAACAATCTCGTAATTACCACACAATTCCTCACCACGAATCATTTCCTGGGACAAATAATTTAACCTAAATAGGTTTTCCTTTGTAATTCCTCCTTTCCTCTGCCACTGCGGTCATCATTGGTCTATCACGCTTCAATGTGTACCCTATCAATTTCCTTCCAAAGTTGTCCACAGTCTCTTCGTTTGATGTCTGAAGTACTCCTTCATTAGCTGCTCGATATTTCCATTTTATAATTGTGATCGTTTGGTAATGACATATAATTTCATATGTGGGTTTTTATACACCGTCTCCTCATACCTTCTAGTGACTCAATGCTTTATATAGCTCACAACATGCTTCGCGTGCCTTTCATTGGGGCCCAAAAGAATTAATTTTGACTGCATCGCTTGATTTTCCTGCCTACAATTTGCATTAACTCACCTCACCTGAACTCCATTTAAATTTATGATAATGGTAATCGGTCGAGCACTATGATCGAGGTCAGTAGAATTCATTAGCAGAACTGAAATTCAAGAAGACAAAAACATTGGCAAACAAAATTAGTGTATTCGATATTGTGTCAAAGCAGAAATATTGAGAAATTCTGTTTTAACTGCCATGTCCTGTTTGTTGGCCCAGAGTAACGAACATAAAAAATTAATTGCGAAACGAGATGAAAATTTCTCAATAACCACCCCGAGAATTCGATAGAAAGTTATTTTGGCTTTCATGGGTAAGCGAATGGTTGGTTGCAGGGAAAATATTATCTGGCACGTACACCAAATACCAAGAATTTTATTGGAAGTACCTTATAACGGGAAGTATAATAAAATAAGAGAATAGGCCTCACAGGTCGTAATTATGGAAAATTGCCAAAATTCACGGGCCTTAATGAAAGAACTCTTACTTTCAACTCATTTAGGACTCATTCAAACGAAAACTTTATCTGTTAGAGAAATTTCTGGAGGAAGTAAAGCACGTGCACAAAATTTGTCTTTTTAAGGAATATAATAAATATTAATAATATATCATTTCCTGATTAACTAACCGATTGAACATGAATGTATGTATTGGAGAAATCATTGAAAAGATAGATAGATATTAAGCCTACGCGGTGAACAATAGATTTTGTAAAATATTAATTTTTCGAGAACTAGTAGCAGTATTATTGTTGTAAGTGCTTCGACAGCTAAGGTCATTTCGCACGTGAGCCCCACCGGGAATCGAACCCGAGATCCGCTTTCGCCGAAGTCAAACGCGTAGCCCACTTGGCTATCTGGGACCCCAATGTTAATTCTTATCGAAAAATATATCATGCTGTTTTGAAATTATTTCGGAATGAATATTGGGGACATTCAACTTAATGACGACGGTTCTAAATAGTTTGCCTTGCAGGATGAAGTACAAGGTTGCTTGACAGAGTAAAGTACGGTGGGTATTTTCATTGTGATTGATACGGTGGCAGCCATAAAGGTTTGTCATGAACCTCGAAATGCCCAGAACCAAGTTGAGGTCGTAAACGTACGATATGTATATTGTTACAAACTGTCCTCAGCTTTATTTTATGCATTTTGTTGTACAAATAATAAAAGTATTTTTTCAAGAGTGACATTGGATAATCGTATAAGATATGCGAACAGCACATTTCATTCGTTTTTGTTTAAATTAATTAATTTCTCCTCTATTGCTTGACTTTTAACGTTTATTCACCTACTCTTATTTTGCGCTCGACGAATTTTAAGAATCAGAGGCCCCTCAACGCAAGGACGAGTTTGAGGCCCCACCACCAGATTATTTATTATTTAAGAGCGATGAAATATTTCTTTTCGGAACCTCAGCACTGCCTCATTGGTAGGTAATGCAGCTAAAAAATTTTCACAGTAGGCTATGTGAAATAAGACTTCTTTTCCTTTTTCCTCAAGTTATCGCACATCAATCTAGTCGAAATGATTCGAAAAATAAAGGGAGTACTTGGTAGTTCCTTGCTGAAATTAATCCATTCTAAATAAAACATCTAATACCAGAAGAAAGTACTTTAACATTCATTTGAGCGCACCCTTCCAGTTATGCCAGAGGCATCGCCGCCTCACCCATAATTCATGCAATGTCATGGTTGGAGAGAATACATTTCCTCTCTATTTCTTACGGTGTATTGCTAGCGAAAGATTTATTGTGTTTTACCAATAAAGTAACTGACGTATTGGTTATAGCAGATGTATTAGAGAGGTCACAATATTTGGAATATTAAATATCATTTTGGTTTACGAAGATAATTCAAGTAATAATTAGTAATAGTAATTCGGTCTCAATTCTGTAAGATAAGCTGGATAATTTTTATCGCGATTAAGAGATGATGCCGATAGCGACAAACAGCAGAAAATATTACGCATCAGATTATTGTCAAAATTAAAAGCAAAAACAGTACAGTTAGACCTTAAGAGTCCGAACTTGATTTAAAATAAGTGGTCTGAAATGTCAACACTAAGAGTGTCCAACCTTTTTCTGTATCGAAGCATATGATCGGGTGAAAATAAGCCATGGCTACTCTTTGTGTTAGCACTTATTAATCCTAAAGCCAAAAATATTATTAGTGATTATTGCGGAACAGCAAAACTTGATATATTTTACATTAAACCACATTACATCTTGATTGTCTGGTCTTTGTACTAATAGTTCTAATTATAATGTACATCANTAACCCTTTACATACGAGCAACGACGGACAGAAGAGTTTCGTGGATGTCTAGCATCCGGGCAACCAATTTAAGGGGTCCCCATTTTATAAAAGATAACTTTTTATTTCGTAAATAATGAACGATATATCTTTAAGAAAATTTTTATCTTAAATCTCATACTTAATTTCTTAACAGTTACTCGTCACGTGTTTTTACCAACTGACATAGCTGGTAAAGTTAATCCCCGATTGAACCTTTCGTGCTCATTTCTTAAATTAGTTTTATTAAATTCAGCGGCTTGCTCCTGAGCCAGGGTTAACCTACGACGTAGCTCTTGGTCGTAAGGAGGGTCTTCGGTGTAAGATGGAAGGTAGGGTGCCAGCTCGGAATCCCATGGTGCGCTCAGCTCACGCCCATACATTAGATATGCGGGGCTGTATCCGGTGATACGATGCCTGCTATTGCGATAAGCGAAAAGCGCGAAGTTTAGGTGTTCCTCCCAATCGGAGTGATCATGGCTAACGTAATGCGAAATTACAGCAGTAAATGACTTATGGGTTCGCTCTAACCGTCCGTTCGCCGCAGGATTGTATGGAGAGGTGAATATGGACTGTATTATTAAGAGTCTACAGATATTACTCATCAGCTGTGATGTGAAATTGGATCCTCTATCTGTGAGGAGATATTTTGGCACACCGTGACGACATATTATATTTTCTACGAAGCATCTAGCGACCGTTTCGGCTGTCTGATCCGGAATTGCAAAAGCCTCAGGGTATCTCGTGAAATAGTCTTGGCATGATAGGACATATTTGTTCCCTCGGGACGATCGTGGTAACGGCCCTACGATGTCTAAGGCGAGTTTTTCTAGGGGATAGGTCGCCTCAGTTACTGGTTGAATCGGAATCGTCTTACTTCCCGATTTCCGTTTTTTGCAAGCCAAGCACTTCTTGACATACAGTCGGGTATCTGCATAGCAACCTTCCCAATGAAAGTTTCGTTGCACTATTTCAAGAGTTTTATCGAACCCTAGATGACCAGCTAGTGGATTGTCGTGGCAGCGTTCCAATATGTAACTTCGCATGGTTTTAGGTGCGCGTATCCGAAAGCAGGGGTCAGGGGCTTTCGCATGGACCTTGAATAATACTCCCTCCTTATCATAAAAATAGTTCGGATCGTGCAACCTAGCCAGTGCATGAAGGGGTTGGAGTTCCTGACATACTGTTTGCTCTTTCGCTACCCTTACCTTGTCCCAAACTGGCTCGTGTGTTACCGTCTCGGTTTGAATTGCATTAATGGTGGGAGGCACCCTAGAAAGAGCGTCTGCATGCGACATTTTTTTTCCTGGTCGGTAGCGTATCTCATACGTATACTCACTCAACTCCATTATCCATCTAGCTAGTCGTGGCTTAGGTTCTCGGTGAGTCAATAGCCACTTCAAAGGTTGGTGGTCGGTGCATAATAAAAATTGGCGACCTAAAAGGTATACCCGAAACTTCTTCACCATCTCTACCACGGCTAGGCACTCTACTTCGGTGGCGGAGTATGCCTTTTCGGCCTTTCGTAATTGCCTACTGGCATATGCCACTGGGTGCTCCCCATCTTCGAGTTCCTGAACTAATATGCCCCCGAGTGCACATTGTGAAGCGTCAGTATAAAGAATGAAAGATCGGAAGAAATCCGGGATTTTCAGAATGGGTTGATTATGGAGATAATTTCGCAGGTGTATGAAGGCTTGATTTTGAGCCTCCAACCAATTAAATGGTGTTCCCTTTTTAAGCAAGGCAGTGAGTGGACTAGAAATTTTCGCGAATTCAGGGATGAACTTTCAGTAATATCCCACCAGCCCAAGGAAGGATTGTATCGCTTGGACGTTTTTAGGTGGCGGAAAGTTCTGAATGACCCTTATCTTTTCATCGGCGGGCTGTAGTCCATCCTCGGAGAGGACATGGCCCAGAAATTTAACCTGCTTCTTAAAAAATTTACATTTTTGTGGCTTTAACCTAAGGTTCGCTTTTCTCAGCCTTTCGTCCCTCAGCCCCTGGATGTGCTCTTCGCGAGTTCTATCGTAAAATATATATATATATATATTTTATATTATATCGTATAGTAAATAACATGCGCAATTATGACGAAGCAAATAACAATGTGATTATGCAATTTAAGCAAGAAATTCCAAACACTAAATCTATTGGGAGTGAAAATTCTTAATTACCTTTAGAAAAGTACGAGTATGATGATTTACCCTTTGCTTTAAGTAACAGTAACACAATAATTATGGCGAAATCCGTCTTCCCTTAACAATAAAAAGTATCATACTCCGAAAATATAAATTTATGAGAAATCCTTTGAATAATGTTAACGAATATAGGTGTATTTCATTTACTTGCAAGATAGACAGATGTTAAGGTATTTATTCTCTCGTCAAGCCAAAAACCACAATTTTCCAAGAGACAGGCGACAGACAAGAAAAACAGTCAGCAGTCCGAGTCAAAATCCAAAATTGTAATCCAAGTCATTCGAAGTCAAAAAATATAGGTAAGGAGCTAACTGAACGATACGCGTGCGGCCAACACTGATGAAGGCTGACGACTCGAAAGAGAGGCCTAAGGGTTCGGGATTTCCATGTCTACGATAGATAACCTTCCTTATGGAAGCATGAATTTACGAATAAATATTTAATAGTAAACAGAAATAATGCCAATGAAGTTTAATGTTGTAAATATTCATCAGTAGTTAAAGAAAGAAGTATATAAAATAACAGTATATGACAAATTGAATTAACAATAAGGAAAGACTGCCGTGCAGTAGCTTTATTGTTGTCACGGTTGTCGCATACTGGAGATATGAAAGAAGTATAATGAAAGTGTTTTAAATGTTATTTTAAGGTCTTACAATTCAATAAAGCTATAACTTATACAATGCTTATTTATACAGTGTTAGAAATTAGAAAAAAGGATTCCGATATGTTTCAATACTCGTCCGTAAATCCGCTATCGGCAAATAGAAGACTAGGCAAAAGGAGACTAATACTCATTTTTTTACACCTCTAAATAGCGTTACGATTAACTTAAAATTATAGCATTTCTATGTTATTATATATACTTAGAGTTCCTCAATCAGTGCTCGCTGAAAACGAGACGCGCTCACTTTTTCGAATAAAAAGCTAAATATGTAAGTGATAAATAAATTACATAGTGCTAATATAAAATAATACATTATATAGCGTTTCTATAAAACTNATGTAAAATAATACATTATATAGCATTTATATAAAACTAGAATGTTGAAATAGTGGATTAAGGGTCTTTAAATTCAAGAAAAATAGAGTGTATGTAACATATATATTTGAGGGTCAAAGGAAATACTGCCGACGAAATTTAATAGACTATTAACAAATACTGTTATAGTTACATCACTTAAACAAAGAAGCATATAACTATAACAATATTTGACAAACTATGCTATCCGTTAGATTGTCAGAAATTAACATAACATAGTTTTACGTTAAGTGAAGTAGTGAGACACGCTCAATTGTTGCAGTGCTGAATTGGTCTAAATAGAACTATGTTAATAAATATGTTTTCAACATAAATAACGTTAATATACGATTTGGAATGTTAGAATTGTAAAAGGTGTGATTTAAGGGTCTTTAAGTTCACGTAAAAAGAATTTATGTTACATATATCAAAGTGTTGACGTAAATATTGCCGACGACATTTAATCGAAATACTGCCGTAATCCGTGGTTAAACAAAGAGATAACTCGCTATAACAGTATTCCGGATGTTATGCTATCTGTCAGATTGTCAAAATTAATATAACATAGTTTTTAGGTTAATTTTAGTTGTGAGACGCGCTCAGTTGTCCGGCCACGTTTAACGTTGCACCACCACCACCACTCGTAATGGCCGCCCCACTGGGGCACAGACGCCTTTGCAGCCGCCTCATTGAGGTACAGACGCTTCGTGGACTAACTTTTGTCTACCCTCTACCTATTGACCATGGGTGACCCTACTATAGTGCATTCCACATTTAGTTGACAGTATTGCGCTTATGGCGAACGCTGTTGCCAAACTTATTCACCGCCTGATTACCGCGCCAAATTTGAATTCGATGCCCTACCGCACCGTGCGAAATTTGAATTAGCGTCCGTAAGTGTTTAGAATGAGCATATCGGGAATCTAGAATTATTTTTTTGGTAAATGAAGGTTTTATACTCAAGGTTTTAAGTTCGGCTGGGATCAAAGTTCTTAATACAATGTGAATTACTTAAAAGTAAGCATTTTAAAGAATAGTAATGCATTATTAGCTTGCGAGCTGGGATTTAATCTATCTAAAACCCACTTTCAAAAAGAAATATGAAAAGATAATTACACAA
>KZ309313.1:110678-127248 GCA_000376725.2 Ladona fulva | reverse complement strand
GTAATCATATAATAATGATTAATCTTATAATCATAATAATATTATATATATTATAGTTTTCAAAATTCGTCGGAGATTAAGACAATGATTTATTGGTTCGGTTGCTTATTATTAAGCTAAATTATTATATCGAATTTTGAGGAATGAATAAATTATCACTGACACTTATTCACTGCCTCTCGTGGATTCAACCTGAATCTCACTCGTCGAAATTATGGTAACGATAAACAGCAATTTCAGGAAAAAATTTCAGAACTGAAATTTGTTTTTTTCCTGTTTTCAATTCTCTTCCGTTCACAATGTCCTTTGTACCATTAATGACAGTGTAAAAAAATTCGGCGCCGATAACTTCTAATATGATAAAGACGGCCATTCCTCCCGCATCGGAAGCCCAGGTTACCAATTGATAGTGTCCATTACCGTAATTGCCATGATGAGTCACCTTATTGACTACGGCCCTTATCTCGAGAGGATTGTCGAGGGCCCTTTCTTCCACTGATCTCCCCCCCCCCACCTTCCCCTCAATTCCCTCCCCTCCCATATCAACGTCCCACTTTTCTCTCACAGCCATCGGCCTCTGTCTTCAGTCGACTACTTTTCCGAAAGAGTAAAGCGACTGGCTCTTTACTTTGGCCATCTTGGGAGGTCGCGTCTTTCATCATGAACGCCGCTACCTTATGGAGCAAATGCGAATCGGCACAGGTTAGTACCTTCCAAGGAGATCGATTGATATTTCTCCGCGATCAGGAATGGAATATCCGCGGAGCAATTGGTCACAATGAATCCTATCCGGGTAACAGACGCGAATACTTCCGTATGAACGGGAATGTTTTCGAAAGCGGTTAGTGAAAGTTTAGTGGAGTCTTTGGGAGCGGAGGGAAAGCTGTTTCCAAATTGCAGTGACGTTGTGAAACAGTGGCACTGATTCGCGTTTCACTCTTCGTCACGCTCACCGAATGCCTCCGATCCGAGGAAGAAAGCGATTGTTTCTTCGTTAGGAGGTTTTTGTCCATTTAATTAAAGTACTCTCGGATTTAATGAGTGGAAAACTAAATGCGAAGACTTTGCTTAATTTTTATTATCGCTATGGGTTAAAAATCCAAGGGTTAGTCTGTTACAGCTCTCCAAGTCATCCTGTCTCCAAACAATCTCGTAATTACCACACAATTCCTCACCACGAATCATTTCCTGGGACAAATAATTTAACCTAAATAGGTTTTCCTTTGTAATTCCTCCTTTCCTCTGCCACTGCGGTCATCATTGGTCTATCACGCTTCAATGTGTACCCTATCAATTTCCTTCCAAAGTTGTCCACAGTCTCTTCGTTTGATGTCTGAAGTACTCCTTCATTAGCTGCTCGATATTTCCATTTTATAATTGTGATCGTTTGGTAATGACATATAATTTCATATGTGGGTTTTTATACACCGTCTCCTCATACCTTCTAGTGACTCAATGCTTTATATAGCTCACAACATGCTTCGCGTGCCTTTCATTGGGGCCCAAAAGAATTAATTTTGACTGCATCGCTTGATTTTCCTGCCTACAATTTGCATTAACTCACCTCACCTGAACTCCATTTAAATTTATGATAATGGTAATCGGTCGAGCACTATGATCGAGGTCAGTAGAATTCATTAGCAGAACTGAAATTCAAGAAGACAAAAACATTGGCAAACAAAATTAGTGTATTCGATATTGTGTCAAAGCAGAAATATTGAGAAATTCTGTTTTAACTGCCATGTCCTGTTTGTTGGCCCAGAGTAACGAACATAAAAAATTAATTGCGAAACGAGATGAAAATTTCTCAATAACCACCCCGAGAATTCGATAGAAAGTTATTTTGGCTTTCATGGGTAAGCGAATGGTTGGTTGCAGGGAAAATATTATCTGGCACGTACACCAAATACCAAGAATTTTATTGGAAGTACCTTATAACGGGAAGTATAATAAAATAAGAGAATAGGCCTCACAGGTCGTAATTATGGAAAATTGCCAAAATTCACGGGCCTTAATGAAAGAACTCTTACTTTCAACTCATTTAGGACTCATTCAAACGAAAACTTTATCTGTTAGAGAAATTTCTGGAGGAAGTAAAGCACGTGCACAAAATTTGTCTTTTTAAGGAATATAATAAATATTAATAATATATCATTTCCTGATTAACTAACCGATTGAACATGAATGTATGTATTGGAGAAATCATTGAAAAGATAGATAGATATTAAGCCTACGCGGTGAACAATAGATTTTGTAAAATATTAATTTTTCGAGAACTAGTAGCAGTATTATTGTTGTAAGTGCTTCGACAGCTAAGGTCATTTCGCACGTGAGCCCCACCGGGAATCGAACCCGAGATCCGCTTTCGCCGAAGTCAAACGCGTAGCCCACTTGGCTATCTGGGACCCCAATGTTAATTCTTATCGAAAAATATATCATGCTGTTTTGAAATTATTTCGGAATGAATATTGGGGACATTCAACTTAATGACGACGGTTCTAAATAGTTTGCCTTGCAGGATGAAGTACAAGGTTGCTTGACAGAGTAAAGTACGGTGGGTATTTTCATTGTGATTGATACGGTGGCAGCCATAAAGGTTTGTCATGAACCTCGAAATGCCCAGAACCAAGTTGAGGTCGTAAACGTACGATATGTATATTGTTACAAACTGTCCTCAGCTTTATTTTATGCATTTTGTTGTACAAATAATAAAAGTATTTTTTCAAGAGTGACATTGGATAATCGTATAAGATATGCGAACAGCACATTTCATTCGTTTTTGTTTAAATTAATTAATTTCTCCTCTATTGCTTGACTTTTAACGTTTATTCACCTACTCTTATTTTGCGCTCGACGAATTTTAAGAATCAGAGGCCCCTCAACGCAAGGACGAGTTTGAGGCCCCACCACCAGATTATTTATTATTTAAGAGCGATGAAATATTTCTTTTCGGAACCTCAGCACTGCCTCATTGGTAGGTAATGCAGCTAAAAAATTTTCACAGTAGGCTATGTGAAATAAGACTTCTTTTCCTTTTTCCTCAAGTTATCGCACATCAATCTAGTCGAAATGATTCGAAAAATAAAGGGAGTACTTGGTAGTTCCTTGCTGAAATTAATCCATTCTAAATAAAACATCTAATACCAGAAGAAAGTACTTTAACATTCATTTGAGCGCACCCTTCCAGTTATGCCAGAGGCATCGCCGCCTCACCCATAATTCATGCAATGTCATGGTTGGAGAGAATACATTTCCTCTCTATTTCTTACGGTGTATTGCTAGCGAAAGATTTATTGTGTTTTACCAATAAAGTAACTGACGTATTGGTTATAGCAGATGTATTAGAGAGGTCACAATATTTGGAATATTAAATATCATTTTGGTTTACGAAGATAATTCAAGTAATAATTAGTAATAGTAATTCGGTCTCAATTCTGTAAGATAAGCTGGATAATTTTTATCGCGATTAAGAGATGATGCCGATAGCGACAAACAGCAGAAAATATTACGCATCAGATTATTGTCAAAATTAAAAGCAAAAACAGTACAGTTAGACCTTAAGAGTCCGAACTTGATTTAAAATAAGTGGTCTGAAATGTCAACACTAAGAGTGTCCAACCTTTTTCTGTATCGAAGCATATGATCGGGTGAAAATAAGCCATGGCTACTCTTTGTGTTAGCACTTATTAATCCTAAAGCCAAAAATATTATTAGTGATTATTGCGGAACAGCAAAACTTGATATATTTTACATTAAACCACATTACATCTTGATTGTCTGGTCTTTGTACTAATAGTTCTAATTATAATGTACATCACTAGAAAGCTTTTACCTAAAAAATGGAAATGTTAAAAGCAGTTATTTCATTTCCGATAAACTAACAAGCTCCGAATGTTATAACTGTACACTGTAATTGCCTTTACTCTAAAGGAATGACGTCGTTTAGTAAATACGCTGCTTTGAAGAAACCAGTGTTTCCCAAGAAAACAGGAAATTCCGTGACAAGACGGGAAAGGTGCTGAGCATCCATGGAAGTAACCTTATTGCTGACTTGTATTTGCTATTTCTGCAAATTTACGGAAGAAGAAATGCAAAAACCAGAGAAAAGATTTTTCTGATGATCTTGCCTTTGTAATAAGTGCTCTGCTGATACAGAAGTGGGCAAAGCATTGAATCTAAATTCCGCTCAAAAATATTTTACCTAGAAATTTAATTACCAACATAAATCGGTCACCAAGTCTTAAATAATTATAGAGAAAGATTTAAAATTAAAGGCAGGGTCATTGCAGTGCCGTGATAATTACTACAATAACGCGAAATTATGTTATCGAGATGAACATGTAATTCTTTTTTTAAGCTTATAGCGAATCCAAATATAAAATGCGGAGGGATTGATTTGAGGTGGGTTCTATACAACGTTTTAACCAGTTATATGGCTGGTTGCATACATGATCGAACGTGAGAGATATACCAGTCCATTTGGCTCAATCTGCTACGGGAGAAGGGGAGGTAACTCTGACGTCATGTATTCGGGAAAATCTGGGAGAGGAGCAGAGTAAGGATATTGGCGTGGCACAGAACTTACATTTACGATACCGGATATCCCTACCTTGGACGGTTTTCAGTGCTGGATATAGGTAAATTTTATTTAAGAAGGAAAGATCGTGCTTTGTGCTGTAATTTATCTTTTGAATCTCGAAAAAAATCGTATTTTAAGAAAGTATTGAGCCGTTTTCGCGATTAGCTCGCTTACCTAAGCTTCGCGTATGTTGTATAGGGCAATTTCATGCTCGTATTTTGAAACTTGTGGTCTATTAATATAAAAACAACAGTGACTCTTTTGTCATTTTTCTAAAGTTAGTATTTTTCAACATTCTTTTGGGAAATGTACGTTGCCTCACTGGGGCTTTTAAGAATTTCAATTCGTCTGGCATATCATACATGTTTTGCTCCAGATTGTATTTGTTTACCTCTTGCCCACAATTATGAAAACCTCTGTTTGGAATAAAATAATAACCATCGTTATAAATCTTGTGTGATATATGCTGTAGGTCAGTCTGAAATCAACCTGTAATTTAAATTTACAAAATATTCACGATTCGGCTGTGAATCTCGAATTTGTGTTTTCGATTTATTTAATCGTAGGATGAAAAGCGCATTTGATGAAACATGAGTAATGTATTACTTTTCTCTTATATTTCCTTGCATTTCTAACATATACGGTAATGATATGTCACAAACACTCGTTTCCTTTTTTACTTTTTCTTCTAAATGTTTGAAGCTAAGGAGAAACTATACGGCTAAATCTTTCCAGTTTATCTCTAAATAATTATTATTGGATACATATACTCGTTCTGAAGTATAACTTGCGGATATGCAGACCTACAAAATTCCTTGAATTTATTTTTGCCCTTATTATGTTACTCTTAAATAGTTTGAAGGAGAAGGATTTTCTTACTCCATAAAAATTAGAATTTTCAACGTACCTCAAAAGTATTATGGTAACTAAATTATACGTGTATCTTAAGTTAGATCCTAAAACGCTTAAAATATATCATCTGATTACACACTCCTCTGGCAGACTTTTGAGCAGTTTTATGCCTAAGTGTGTTCACTGTTAAGATTCGAAAATAAGATGTTCCTGAATTTTGAATTCAATTTTTGTTTAATTTACAGGTTGCAAGACAGGGGAAGAAGCTACTCAGTTTTGTGAACATACAGCCCACGTGTAAGTATTTGATGTAATTAGCTGGGTATTACTTTCATAATAATAGCTTGTTACTTTACATTTAGATATTAGTCATTGATTATTTTTATNCAAAAAAAAATTGTTTTAGTAACTCATCAATTATTTGTTATAAAAATGTCATTAGGACAAAATCATTAATAAATATCTGTGGGGTCGCAAAACAAAGCGAAAGCGTAACATTCATGAGTGAAGATGTCTTCCACTTTAACTTCCTACATTACCCATTACTGTGTTTTACAAATTGCTTCATTTTCCAGCTTCTTTACAGCAGGGAAACACTGAGAAAATGCCTTGTCCATTTCTGAAAAGATTATCCAGCACTTATGTTAGAAATTATGGAGCAAGTTTAATTAGAACATATGGAGAGTACTGTCCAATTATGTCTCGTCTAGTTGGAACTGCTGCACCAGCTGATGCCAACTCTCCTGGTATTATATTTTTAGCATTTATTGTATAGTTGTTGGGACTGTTATGCATATTTGTTTTTAATATATGAATCTTATTAGCCCTAGAAGGCATGAAGAAATGTCCATTCTTAGCTGAAGCAGTGCCTGTTGTAAAGGAAGCAAGTAAAGAAATGAAAGATGATATTATTGATCTAACTCCAAAGGCAAAATCTGGTGAGATATTGGACAAACTTTTCTATGCCATTGTATAATGTAGAAATAATTTGGCTGTATCTTCAAATAATACTTGTATCAATTACCAAATTCTTTGGTGAAGTCTCATCAAATGTTTTGTTTGTACAGAAAGGCAGATTGGAAAAGGTTCCCCTGATGAATATTGTGAGACTTTGGTAGAGAGTAAATCTCTTGGGTCAAAGGAAAAATCTAAGAGTGGTGGGATATGATTTTTTCTAAGTCCTTCTACCATTGTAGCTTCTTCTTATCATGGCTATTACCTAACCCGACTAAATCAGTTTTGCTTGCCTTGGAAAAGTTTCCAATATTAGTTTTGCTAATGATAGGTGGGATTGAGAAAAGTGGAAACATTTTAATTCTTGTTAATACTAAATGTTTAATGCTTTTTAGGAGTTAAAGCCATTCATAAAGTTTTGAAGAATTGGTGATTAAAATTTTCCCTCCGTAAAATTCTTTATTCACCTGCTGAAATTTTTACCTCTATGTGTGTGTTTAGATATTTGAATTAAAATTTTTCTTCTGCATGTTTATTGCATAATTCTCATCCACTTAGAAAACTAGTTTTTTGTTTTTAATGCATGGAAAATGATGATTTAAAAATTGCTTTCTTTTATCTTTTTAAATTGAACTCTTTCATTATTGGTTTGACAGGCATTTCTCAAAATCTAAAATCATAAGAAGGAAACTAGGTGTTGGGATTTTGAGAATTGTTGTGTTGTGGGAAACATCTGCCATCTATCCTATGACTTTAGTTTCTTTTAATTTCTGTGTATCGTTGCACCTCTATGTAATTAACCTTTTGCCAGTTTGAAGAACCTTATTAAAGTTTTCCTATGTTCTCATTAAGTCACTGCTTTTTCATAACTACTTCTGAGATGCCCTGTTTTATGATAATTATAGTGCAACCACCAAAACATCAACAAGGGTGTTGTTTGCTGACTTTTGATGAATTTTGTATTAACCTCTGATTTTCTCCATGTTTTTACCCTATGTTCAATATTAGTTCATTGTTTTAGCCTCTCTTTCTACCTTTAACTCAACTTCCCTGAATGATATCACAGATGCGTACAATTTAGTGATAAATTCTATATAAAATATATTAAAATTTTTATTTACACTGATAGCAATCTTATGTGTANAAATAAATTCTTTATTATGTCCACAAGTTTTTATCTTTAATGACTCAGCAAATGGTAACTGCTAGGTGTTATCACACTTGAGAAATGAAAATGTTATTCAGTGAAGGTGTGACCATCATGAATGTGTTTCACCAAGAAAGGGCATATTGAAATCTAATGACTAGCTAGAACTATCACTCCTCAAACACTCTGTGTCTTATTCTGTCCAAAACAAAGATTAGAGAGAGCAACAATTACGTGACACTACCAAAATTCTACTAAAAGACAGAAACATGGAAAATGCAAAGGAAAGAATAAGCCATAGAGAAACTTGATGACAGACTAATCTTTCTTCCACACCTGATAGAACACCCAGTCTTCAAGGAATGAAGGCACAAATGCATGGTCACTTGAGTGCTCCACTGGCACAGAGAGGTTGTGCAGCTGCTCTTCATACATCAGAATTGACTGAGGACTGCAACTACCATTTACCTGCAAATGTATTAATGAAAACAGGGGTAAGGTCGCCACATATTTTAAATCAAAGAACATGCAAATAAATGTCCTGTACTGTAACAAGTGGATTATTCAATTTTGGTAAATTCATTATTACTAGGGATGCACCGAATACACATTTTGGCTGAATCCCGAAAAGCAGAGTTTTAAATTTTGCATTCGGCCAAAGCCGATTATTATCTTCATTGAAATCATTTATAGGTTACAAGAAAAATGATATATGATATAATTTATGAAAATGTTATATTTAATAATTATTGGAATAGTATTAAAAATAATCAAACTTCAGAAGTTGTAGATTATAGTGGAGGAACAATAGTTTCTCTGCATTTTCTGTTGCCAGATTACTCCTGCGGTGACTGTACTGCAGATTTCCAACACTAAAGAGACACTCACTTTCAACAGAAGTTGGTGGTGAGGATAGATACTTCTTTAATATTTCTGCTAGAGTAGGAAACTGCTGGTGGTGATGATGTGATGGTGGTGGTGATTTACATAAACAGTTATTTTCTCTTCAACTTTTGCCATTTCATTGAAGCAGTCCCATATATTGAAGCCTTGTATATTGCTTGGAGTTACCTGCTTAATTCCAGAAAAAGATTTAACTGTAAAGTCCTCATTCATAACTGTACTCTCCTCATTTAGCTCTACAGTCTTGGCATGTACTTGAAGTATAGTATCACCATTCATAAAAAAATTTATCTTTAAACCTCGGATCTAGAAATGTAGCAATGTAACTGGCTTTCAATATCAGAAAATCGTTTCTGAATTTCCATGACAGCTTTCATTGCAAGCAGACCAACTTCAGAAGATTCTCTGGAATAGAATGACAGTAGGATCTAAATTGCAGGTATCATTAAAGAAATACTTGCATTCTCATGACACATAAGTTTTGTGATTTCTTCAGCAGGTTCCAGTATACGAACTGCTTTCTCTGTAAGCATCCATTGGTCATCTGTAGGTCCTGTTAAGTTGATGTTGCTATCAGCAAAAGCAATATTACCACTTTCTTTTGTTCCAGCAGCCTTTTTAACATGTAATAACTGCTATTCCATCTTGTTTGCAAATCTTGTATAAGTGTGTGACATGGCAGTTTCAAAATCTCTTGTATTCCCTGTAGTTTCTCTTTGGATAATGAGGAATGATGCAAGTGTTCTACAATCTTTCTGCAGAGAGCAAGTAACTCTATTATGCTGCGATGAGCTAAAATTGCTTGGTGAACACATAATTGAAGGGTGTGAACAAAACATCTTGTGCTTGTAATTCCTAGATCACTCATAGCCTTCACCATATTTGCTCCATTGTCGGTGACAATCACATGACACTTTCCTTTATCGATTTTCCATTCTTTCAATATATCTTCAATCAGATTTATTATATTACTAGCTGTGTGAGACCCAGAAACTTTTCGGCAAGCAAGTAAAGCAGAAACTTGTTTGAATTCATTATTAATCCATTGTGCTGTGAGACTTAAAAAAGATTTCTGGTTGTTTCTACAAGTCCAGATGTCTGTTGCACACGATAGACATGTAGTACATTTAATTTTTTCATTGATCTTTTTAAGTACAGCGGAATGTACTTCAGGAACAATTTTTTCTGTCAAATGTTTTTGTGAAGGAACTTTGTACCTGGGATTCATAGCTTGAGTAAATCTCAAAAATCCTTCATCTTCAACAATTGAAAATAGTTGGCAATCTATTGCTAGCATTTCAGCAAGTATTCTGTTTAATTTTTTAGCCTTAACAGAATCAGAACTATAAGGAATTGCCTTATTGAAGCATTCTTTTAATGTCTGCTGTTTTGAAGTTTGATTGGTGAGAGAACAATCTGTTTTAAGTGCTTCATTATTTTCAAATTCTTTCTTATTTTCTTCATATTTCTTACTCTTTATTATGCCTGGATCGAAGATGGTTAATCATTGATATTGTTGTGAAGGATTTTGGTGTTTTTCCTCCTCTTGAAATTTTGAAGCTGCAAATTTGACATTCTGCCTTCAATCCATCATCACAAGACGTGAAAAATTCCCAGATTGGACTCATATTTGAGCAACTCATGAGCTAAGTGGAATTAAATGAATTTAAAATTAAATACAGTTCTAAATATTATTTGCTATATATAATTTTTTGTTTATTTATCATTAACCACATCTAAATTAAGAATGATATTTATAACAAGCTCAGGATATTAAAGAAAAATTTGTCTATACATACTCGATCCTGATTGTAAAAGCTGTCCAGAAAAGTAAATCCTGCACAAGGATTTCCCAATTTCAATTTTCAGTTACTGCCAACAGAAAATACAAATTTTTGACCATGGCAGTGCAACTGGGTAGCAGCAACTTCTGAATTAAAGGCAACAATAAAAAGTTGCGTACTGCTCTAGTGAAGTTTCAGCCAGTTGAAAGTTTTTTTCTCGATGTCGCAATAATATTTTCAACTTAGTTAAGTTACGTCTACAAGGAGACCTTTTCGTGTCATCATTGAGTGCACAACCTGGATTGTTGTCGAGTGTCTGACTGATGTCGCTACATCATTCAGCGGTGCCGTTCTGATACGGCAGTGCCAAATTCCCTTGGGTTGGATTTACTCCGTGTGATGAGATCAGATTACCGATGTAAGTTTTTCGTAAAATTCATTGGTATGAAGCTTTCTGAGAAAGTGGATGCCATGGTTCTTGTTAAAGAGAATTGCAAACTCTGAGAAATAAAATAGCAATACATTGCAGTAATTACTAGGACAGAGAGTTGGTTCTGGTTGTTTTCAGCCATTCATCCATTCATGTTAACTAATTTTTCGATATTAAAAGGCAATCATTCTAACGTAAACTGTGGCTGTGTGTGGACAAATGAGACAGTTAAAGCCCTAGCTATTGATGAAGATGATTTTAAATGAACAAACAAGATTAA
The DNA here is from genome assembly GCA_000376725.2 of Ladona fulva. Classification (NCBI taxonomy): domain Eukaryota; kingdom Metazoa; phylum Arthropoda; class Insecta; order Odonata; family Libellulidae; genus Ladona; species Ladona fulva. The sequence goes on along the minus strand of KZ309313.1, from coordinate 116,319 downwards.
TACAGAGTTTGACCGTAGCGCTGTTAAAATAAGTAGTTATTCGGCCACTCAAAGGCCGAAGCCGAATGCCAGATTTTGGCTGAATACTGAGGCTGAAGCCGAACTTCGGTGCATCTCTACACACAATAAAGTCATTGTTGGATTTAAATGTACATTTACATACTATTTACAATGCTTTAATATTAAAAGTTATTTAAATGACATTATACAATAAATATCCTTAACAACAAATGTACAGCTAATCATATTTCTCTACTTCAAAATGTTTACCTAGATTGTTTTTACAAAGAAATTAAAATATCTCACTCGAATTAGACAAAAATAATTTGCACTACACATACTATTTACATTGACAGTAAGCTAATACACACAACTCTTATAAAAATTATTTAACATGACAATATTTTTAGTATGTAGTATGGTATTCCTCAAAACATTCTATCACACAAAATGCTGGCTTTTCCAAACAGTGATTGCAATAAAATGGTTTATGCTTTCTTTTCGATCCCCTTTTCCCTTTTTTGGAACATTTCAAGGTCAAATACCACATACTTGGCAATTTGTTTGGTATTATTTATCTAAATATTGCTTTGGAAAATGTCACTCTGAGAGAAGGGGCAAAGCAACATTAGGACTTCGGATTTGCTGATCATCTTTCCTGAATCCCTCAAAACACCATCAATCACCATTTCTCTAAATCTTCTTTGTGTCAACTTTTGGGTCTTTGTGTCAACTCTCCTCCCCTTTCTTAAAATGGTTTCCACTCCTCTTATGCCTGCATTTTAAATTAAAGCAAAAAATTGAGTAATTAATAATAAAGAGACCACTCAAAAAGTGTTTCATTCATTTCATTTCATAAAAAACTGTGTAAATGTACTCGGTGGAAAAGCTTCTAACCACAACTGGATATCTAAGAAATGGATACGCTGACTACCACTCGCACTGAGCTAAAGTGGGATACTAACAATAAGATTTTCTTTCACAAACGTATATTGTAGTCTGCAGATGTTTTGTGCTTTGGCCCTCTCTTCCCTCCTCACTTTACTTTCATAAAAACTTTTTCAGTATCTGTGATGCTTCTTTATCACTGTTGCTGAAAATTCTCTATGATAATGCAATATGTGTAAGGATTTTTGACTGGAAAAACAAAGACGTTTTTTTTCCTCCACATCATATCTGGTGTTGCTGAGTGCTTCATTACTCATGGATACCCTAAACACTTCTTCAATCTCTCCCATGCTTATTCATCTCGAGGGATATGAATCATTTTGTTCTCCACTCTAGCTCTTTTGGTATTGCTTGTAAAGCAATCACAGTAGTTCTCAAGTTCTCTTTTGTAGTAGTTTCTTTTTGGCTTTTATTATTTTGTAAAGGAAGTACACCATTGAAAGTAATAAAAAGTAATGTATTTCCTTTTCTTTCAAAATACTTTTTGTATGGTTTCTCAGATTACATAATTTAGTTCATCACAACTATTTTGCATTTTAGAATACGTAAAACTATTCAATGTTTAACTTTTTATATAGGATATTGTTGATTTTACAATCAATAATAGGCATTTACAAGACGAAATAATTGAATGTGTTCTACTTGAATTGTGTGACGACAGTGAGTTTTCATTGGAAATGGATGATGAAGGTGTTAGTCCATTAGACACTGATGATCTGCACATCTATGTTCATGAAACAGGATTGTTTTATTTTAATGTCACTTGCTGTCTATTTATAAAACTAGTTTGAAATATCTCTCCTTGAAAAAAGTTAAATATATGAATTTGAAAAATTATCTTTGTACTTCTTGTATTTAATGTAATTCTATTTCCAGAAGAAAAATTTGCTTATGAGAATTTTTTCCATGAGCAAATAAATAAGAAGAAAAAGGATCACTCCTATCGAATATTTAAGAAAGTGAACCGTTTAGCCAATGAGTTTCCATCTGCAGTAGAGTACAGCTGGGGTGAGCGCCCCATCACTGTTTGGTGCTCCAATGATTATTTAGGAATGTCCTGTCATCCAAAAGTAAAAGAGGCTGTAAGGTAGGTACATAATTTTTCATAGATTTTTTTCTTGTCACTTCTGTAAATTGAGAAGCAATCATTTTTTCTACTCAAAATATATAATTATTTCAACTGAAATTCAGTATTTTGTCTTACAATTAATACATCTTAATTTTAAAATTTCAATGCAGTTCTTCTGTGTTTCTGGCTTTCACATTAACCCTTAAGGGCATTCTTTAGTGCATGGAAAAAGCAGTTTTTAGAGCTTGGGTTTTTCATCTCCATAATGGCTTACTGAGAGATTAATGAGCGTTATTTTTACCATTCGACGCTTAAAAGATGTAGCTATGATGCAAACGATTTTTGTATTCATGTTATGAACCACATTAGATACAAAAATTAGGAAACATATCATAATACTGACCTTTTTCACTAAAGTGCTAATTGGCAGTACGATGCGATAGACAGTTAATATTTCATTTGCCTCATAGTTTTATCCTTTATCTTTAAATTCAAATATTATTCATGTATGTAAGATTCATACATTTTGACTAATCTTGACAAATGTAGAGATATGTTCACAGATTTCATCAAAGTCTTTTGGTAAAAGCCTCGGAGGAGAAGTGGCATCTCTGCAGTCGTGCAGATTTAGTCTCTTTCCACTGCTTCTTTGCCCCATCACGCCCGATATTGCCTGAGCGAAGACACCGTGCGAAATGATAATGTAAGAGAGGGCAAAATCATCGGTGACGCATATGAGATATGGAGAGGAAGATTTTGGCATTTTTTCTTCACGTGTCACGAGTCTCTTCTCGTGCAAGCTGTTTCTTCACTTACTTCTAGCGATTAGATCTTGTTATTCTTTATCGCGCTGCTATCTCGTTTCGAAGCGACATATTGTTTTCTGATTACAGAATAGGGAAAGATATTGGCGTGAATAGAAATCAATTTCTACAATAACTAAATAACTGATTTGAAGGAAATCTGAATATTCATTACTTGAAATAGCGTATTCAAAGAAATAACGAAATTTACTACTTTTTTCTTCTTCAACTCACGGTCATCCGTATGAATCTTCAGTAATTAAATTAATTCAAAAGATGGTTTATTTTCTTCTTTTATTAGAAAAATAATCACATTTCCATGTGCATTAAAATGGTCTGTTGTCCTTATTAGTAAGTATGATACTTTCACCCATTCTCCAAGCAATCGTCGATTCAATTAGAATTATTCAAGCAAGTAAATTTATTGTAAGTACGATAAATCGATCCGTTGCTGTCAATCACTGAAAAATTTCCGTTCTGGCAGACTTAGGGAAAGCAATGAAGCCTATCCTAAAATGTCATTATTTATTCCAATATAAAAAAATATTCCCAAAATACGAAATTTACTTCGTTTCTTAATTCCAAGGCAAATGTTTATAAAGAGACTGATACGATTTCCAACCTACGTCTATGGTTCTGAAACAGCGGACTACCGAATGAGGTACAAATATTCTCACAAACCTCGCATTACAAGTCCATACAAATAATGTGGTGTTGTTTTCTTAGATATTTATTAGTGATGTGAAAGAAAATATATAGTTTATCTTTAACATGTCGTAATTCGTTTACTTCATAGATCTCTTTCATTGTATTATCAAAGGCCATCAGATGCACTGAATAGTATGGTGAAATTTGGCGGAACTTGATGGTACGATTGTTAACGCAAGATTGTTGTAACATTTTCAAGAAATTGATTTTTCAAATATAAGTAGTAAAATTTCCTGAAACGTTTTCTCTATAGTTTAAAAGATGTTTTACGACTTGCGAAACCAAAAATTTTGAATGAGTTCCATCCCTTACTTCTAGCGATTAGACCTCATTATTCTTTCACAAGCTGTTATCTCGTTTTGGAGCGAAGTTGTTTTCTGAGTGCAGATTAGGAAAGATATTTGCATTCTGACAAATCCATGGCCTTGAAAATGAATAATGAAATTATATACCTGAAAATTCTCAAACCCGATTCCCTAGTTCAGTGGAGGATCAAAGAGAGAAGTAGGCGTATTATCGTGGCTTTCTGTTTCCTTTCAACTGTAGTGAATGATGGATCATCCAACTACAACTTACNTTTGCTCAATATTTTTTTTTAATTTACCTCTGATCTCATCCAAATGTGATTATAATTAGGGCATCATAGACCAGTAACAATCACATTAACAAGATTACCTTTGCTTTGATTGCTTTCAAAAGGTTGCACAGTGTAGAAATAAATGCTAAGGTATCATAAAAATGCATGTTTATGAGAAAATTTATCATATTTATGTTAATAATTGATAGTAAATAGAACCCGGCTCTATAATGAAAAATGCTGCATGCAAAATTTCCCACCGCGGCGGTGGGAAACTTATCTACGTTATAATTCTGTGGGTTTTGGCCTTAAAACCTATAAGCTTTCCCACCACCAACTATGCCCTCCTTTTTACCCATGTCATTCATATGAGGGGAAGGTTATCAGCCTCAATAGCGGACAAATGCTGGAACTAACTGAACCGAAATCTCGTCACAAACTCAGCTTGAACTGAAGACGAGATCTATACTTCGCATCAATCCCATCATCCCAATATATCAATTACGTTTTTCCACCTATTTTAGTTAAAAAATGTGTGCATGAAAAACTAAGAATTTGTTTAATGCTCGACAGGTTGCATACCACCCGAATTTCCAAAAAATTACATTGTTTCAAATGTAGCAATAAATAAATCCAAAATCACATTCCTCAAGGCCATTGGTGCAAAGAGTTCATTTTCAGCGTCCTCTTACCATTGTTCCGTAATAGTAACTGAGGAAAATAAGCAAAAATCAATGATTCCTCTACCACTTCCATTATTCTCTTATGATTTTTTTTCATTGATTTTTTAAAATTTGTACTCATAATTACTATGGAAATAGATAGAAAAAGGAAACATTTTTGTAATCTGTCTTTTCTAACAGCTGTTGTGTTGAATCACTTGAGGGAGATGTCTCATGCTTAGGCCCTTTCAAGTGGCTTGGTCTCAGAACAGTTCAAGTGGCTTAGGTTCTTGTAATCATTGGACCAACTTTGCTCCTGATCTGTGTATACAGAGGACCTCTTGCACCTGTTTATAGAAAAGCCCTAGTACGAGAATACTTGTACTTATACAAGGAATAGAAATGCCAGAGTATCTGTGATTTTCTATTCCTGCTGTATCTGCAGGCAAATGTGGCCCGTATGCCGTATTACATAATGTTTTTTATAACTTAATTTCAAATAATCACTTTGTGAAATTGGTAGGTTACAGGAAGTTCCAGAGCAAGAGCCCCTTCAATGTAGACTAACATTCGTGACACTACATTATAAATTTTATATGCTTTATTTTCAGCATAAAATTATTATTTCTTTCAGAGTATTGAAAGAAATGGCAGAAAGCGTTGCCCCTTATCTCAAAATTATATTTACCAAGTCCATGCGCGAAGGTAGAGTCCCAGTAGATTGGAAGTCAGCGAATGTTACGCCCGTTTATAAAAGTGGATTGAGGGAGAACCCAGGAAATTATAGGCCTATCTCATTAACTTCACTCTCCGGAAAAGTAATGGAGCACGTCGTTGTTAGCTCACTTATGAAGTTCTTAGATAGCAATCGTTT
>KZ309313.1:95441-109232 GCA_000376725.2 Ladona fulva | reverse complement strand
TTTATAAAAAATAATTAATTTTCTACGTAATTAAGCATAACATTTGCATTGAGCAAACTTTCAAGGGATAGGTTAAGAATTATGTCTCACAAGAGAATTTTATTATAACATAATTCTGATAAAATATATAAATACTTGAAATATTCTAGGAATGCTCTTGAAACATATGGGGCTGGTGCAGGAGGAACAAGGAATATCTCTGGTAATTCCATATTTCATGAGAAACTGGAAAATGAACTGTCATCTTTGCATCAGAAGGATGCTGCTCTCCTCTTTACATCATGTTTTGTAGCCAATGATTCCACTCTGTTTACTCTTTTACGCTCAATTCCAGGCAAGTGGATTTTAATTGATTGATTTACAGTAGGTCTTTTCTGTAATTCATTTTGATTTGATGGACTCTGAGGGTATTTTTCATTGCAATTGCTTTTAATTTCAGGCTGCATCATATTTTCTGATGCAGGAAATCATGCATCAATGATTCAAGGAATCAGAAACAGCTTAGTACCGAAATATATATTTCGGCATAATGATCCACAGCATTTACAAGAGCTCCTCAGTAAATTTGATGTGAGTGTACCAAAAATAGTAGCATTTGAGACAGTGCATTCAATGACAGGAGCTGTTTGTCCCCTTGAGGAGATGTGTGACATTGCCCACAAACATGGAGCATTAACATTTGTTGATGAGGTACATGCTGTAGGTCTCTATGGAGAAAATGGTGCAGGGATTGGTGAACGAGAAGGCCAACTTGGTGCAATGGATATAATTTCTGGTACATTAGGTAAGGAATGCCCATATCCAATTCATAATTGTTTATTGTATCAGTATGAGCCGTAATGCTGTAATGTTACTCTGCAATTCTAATTTTTTAATGATATACTATACTAGATTCACCATCATGAAGACACCATTAAAAATGCATTGGCCCGTGCATTTTAAACGGGAAACAATGGTCCTACTAAATTGAGGCAAGTGTCACAAGAAAGGAAAATGATTATAGATTCTTAATTGAGTTGTGAAATATTGATACAGATCCGAAGTTTTGTGAATTTTTATAAAATACGCAGAAAATTCATGACATTTTTAGGAAATAACCTATCCCTTTAAAGACTAAGGTCATTGTTGAATGTTGATTTCATGTATTATCCTATATAAGTACACGGGGATAACCAGTTCTTTTATTGTTCCATAAAAAATCTTCGTAAAGTAGGCTTTCACGTCTTGGAAACAGTAGAATAAATATTATAAATAATGGTAAGAAATATATTGAGTTATTATGATCTTATGACAGACTGTTTCTGGCTTAGGAGGACCAGATATATACGATAATAAATATATTTTTAAACGAAATAAATTTCCGTCATGCTTGACGGCGGCGTTTACAAGTAAATAAATAAAATGCAAGTTTTCACCATAACGATAGAAACGTAAACTTTGTCTAATCTGTGTGGATTCGTCTTTTTAAGCCTTACCTATGGTGCACATATTTCAATTAAACTTGACAACTTTCACTATGAAATTTGAACCTTTTTATTTCTTGTGAATGGCTCTAGTTCTCTACGAATGTAATTTTTCTGATAATTTGGTCTTCAAACTAGACATTCGGTCTCTGAACTAATGAAGAGGGTCGAACATTTTGTTTTCAAATATAAAAGGAGGATAAGTACACCCGCGCCAGTTTCCAAATTAGCGTTGGAAATATTGAATATACCTGAGATTTGATCCCTTCGTAAGGAAATGAAAACCTGGAAAGCAGTAAAACTGTGTGAATCAACACAGGGATCAACGTAGGGATGAAATCGCAAACTATCCAATTAATTAAATAACTCTTCTTTTAGGCGGATAGCGTTTTCCCAACTTTCCTGCCTTCCCCGTTCCTTTTAGCCCTTTCCAGAAATCAAATTTCTCAAACTGTTCAAAATATGCTTCTGCCTCGGCAATAATCTCCTCTAACTTCACTTTCGCTCCATCTCATTGTTTTCCATCCAAAGTTCAAACTAAACTACGCATCGATGTTTTACTTTTTTCCATTTTATCGAAAAACACTAAACACGTTTACACTTATGGATTTCAAAACAAGACTAACGAATGAATCTGTCTGAATTTCTGCAATACGTCGTTTGAAAATTATCAATACAATATTATAATGTAATGAAATAATGGAACACGGCTCTTAATGGATTAGAGGTTTAAAAGCCTCCAATAGCCGTTATGTCGGCTATTCGCGTCTACCCTCTGACAACAAAACTGAAAACAAAGCGAAGGAAATGGATTGACTAGCTTTCTAGGAATCACCGCATTTCAATTGCTATCTTCATGAGAGTCCGCTAGCTTTTCTTGATTCCGTCACCTCTCTTCAAACAGAGGTACTTATTGGTCTACTCTTTTTTGGGTACATATTTTATGGTAAACACATCTCAGGTAAACTCTTTCACATGCCCTATCCGATATCCAATACAAAATAAAATATGGATCTTTATAAGGGCGAATCACAAAGGAAGCCCATTAGAGCTCAGTTTATCGGTGCCGCTTCCAGTTAAGCGTGTGTAAGTTTTATTTGGTGCCAAAGGCTTTAAGAGGGGAGGTTGCCCAGTATTCATCCGCACACCACTTTTAATTGAAATAAATTCCTGTTTTACGCGAAAGGCATCCGAGATCGCCAGAACCAGATGAGCAGATTATGGAGAGAGAGAAAATGCGGAAAGAGCCAGATGGCCTTAAAAGCCAAGTTAATAAAACGAAATTCCGGAATTTTTCCAATCACTGCCCCACTTCATATTTCACTTATTCCGAGTGATAATGAGCCCAACACGAGCGGGATCGCTTCTCGTACCGGAAGTCCGATTACAATATCCCGCCTTAATTAATCAATCTTCACTGCGGCAATATAAAGCCTGGCGGAGTGGCATCTAGTCCAGATATTATCATACCAACATGCTGTGTATTCACGTTGAAATACCGTTAAATGGCTCCAATATGGCCAATAAAAAATCATTAAATTTGGGAAGCATTCGTTGATGACAAAAGAGGCTCCTAAATTTCATCAAATACGATAAGGTTTGTGGTTTTCTCTAATGAGTTTTGCTCAACACAAATAACTGATGTAAAACATAACTAAAACAATTGCGTTGCCTTGCACAGTACTTATCTTTACTGAAAACTGACCAGAAATGATTCGACTATGACTCGAGACTGTTTGATTGATAAAAGTCATCAACCAAAAGTGTGCTTATATACGAGTAGATCACTAATATCCTCCCGACTTCACATTAAAAGACTTATTGATACATTCAATGACGTCGTTAAAATCTGCGAGTTCCAACCATTTAGGTCCGTTTTTGTAATAATCCGTTAAAGGTTCTGTGACATCTCAATACGGAATAAGTACTTCCTAAAGAAAATGAAGACGATACTTTAGTTAAAGTTAAAAATCACGGTATGACTATATTTTAAAAGTTACTGCTTGAGTAGATGTCTGAAGAAAATGTTTGCTTTAGGCATAATTCACCATCAGTTTAATTACAGTACAGCATCATAGAGGAATCTTTCTTCATACCTTGTAGTCCATTATCATAGAGTAATCATTAATTATTATAAGGACGAAATTCAACGGAATCTAATGAATTTTTTAAAAATCTCTCCTCGATTCAAGCTTCTNAGTTATAGACCTAGACATGCTTGTTGGGAATTACCCAGCTATTGCTACCTGACAACGAAAGGGACGCAATCACAATTTTATGCACAGCCATTATAATAAAGCCTCTTTAAATTAAAGATTATATTTGTACACTTACTTAGATGAATTTGAGTTTATTTTGTTCTAATAAATAGTTTGATTAAGTTTCTGGTATTTGGAAATCTACCTTTGGAACGTATAGAGTTGCTTGTTACTCGTATAAGCCGGCAAGAGAATTTATTTAGTGGCAGTCTAAAGACAAACAACACCCTTTGCATGAATTTTTTCTTTCCCCTGGTCAGAGTCCATATCCTTTAGTCTTTCCACATAAAAATTGAAGGACGCGAATTAGTAATTTACAAGGTCTCTGCGCAATATTGAAACAATACGCCATATAAAAAAGACAGCAGTGCAAAATATGCTTCACGAGAAGGCATTTGAGATGGTTAAAATTTCATCGGAGTGTGTCAGAAGCTTGAATCGAGGAGAGATTTTTAAAAAATTCATTAGATTCCGTTGAATTTCGTCCTTATAATAATTAATGATTACTCTATGATAATGGACTACAAGGTATGAAGAAAGATTCCTCTATGATGCTGTACTGTAATTAAACTGATGGTGAATTATGCCTAAAGCAAACATTTTCTTCAGACATCTACTCAAGCAGTAACTTTTAAAATATAGTCATACCGTGATTTTTAACTTTAACTAAAGTATCGTCTTCATTTTCTTTAGGAAGTACTTATTCCGTATTGAGATGTCACAGAACCTTTAACGGATTATTACAAAAACGGACCTAAATGGTTGGAACTCGCAGATTTTAACGACGTCATTGAATGTATCAATAAGTCTTTTAATGTGAAGTCGGGAGGATATTAGTGATCTACTCGTATATAAGCACACTTTTGGTTGATGACTTTTATCAATCAAACAGTCTCGAGTCATAGTCGAATCATTTCTGGTCAGTTTTCAGTAAAGATAAGTACTGTGCAAGGCAACGCAATTGTTTTAGTTATGTTTTACATCAGTTATTTGTGTTGAGCAAAACTCATTAGAGAAAACCACAAACCTTATCGTATTTGATGAAATTTAGGAGCCTCTTTTGTCATCAACGAATGCTTCCCAAATTTAATGATTTTTTATTGGCCATATTGGAGCCATTTAACGGTATTTCAACGTGAATACACAGCATGTTGGTATGATAATATCTGGACTAGATGCCACTCCGCCAGGCTTTATATTGCCGCAGTGAAGATTGATTAATTAAGGCGGGATATTGTAATCGGACTTCCGGTACGAGAAGCGATCCCGCTCGTGTTGGGCTCATTATCACTCGGAATAAGTGAAATATGAAGTGGGGCAGTGATTGGAAAAATTCCGGAATTTCGTTTTATTAACTTGGCTTTTAAGGCCATCTGGCTCTTTCCGCATTTTCTCTCTCTCCATAATCTGCTCATCTGGTTCTGGCGATCTCGGATGCCTTTCGCGTAAAACAGGAATTTATTTCAATTAAAAGTGGTGTGCGGATGAATACTGGGCAACCTCCCCTCTTAAAGCCTTTGGCACCAAATAAAACTTACACACGCTTAACTGGAAGCGGCACCGATAAACTGAGCTCTAATGGGCTTCCTTTGTGATTCGCCCTTATAAAGATCCATATTTTATTTTGTATTGGATATCGGATAGGGCATGTGAAAGAGTTTACCTGAGATGTGTTTACCATAAAATATGTACCCAAAAAAGAGTAGACCAATAAGTACCTCTGTTTGAAGAGAGGTGACGGAATCAAGAAAAGCTAGCGGACTCTCATGAAGATAGCAATTGAAATGCGGTGATTCCTAGAAAGCTAGTCAATCCATTTCCTTCGCTTTGTTTTCAGTTTTGTTGTCAGAGGGTAGACGCGAATAGCCGACATAACGGCTATTGGAGGCTTTTAAACCTCTAATCCATTAAGAGCCGTGTTCCATTATTTCATTACATTATAATATTGTATTGATAATTTTCAAACGACGTATTGCAGAAATTCAGACAGATTCATTCGTTAGTCTTGTTTTGAAATCCATAAGTGTAAACGTGTTTAGTGTTTTTCGATAAAATGGAAAAAAGTAAAACATCGATGCGTAGTTTAGTTTGAACTTTGGATGGAAAACAATGAGATGGAGCGAAAGTGAAGTTAGAGGAGATTATTGCCGAGGCAGAAGCATATTTTGAACAGTTTGAGAAATTTGATTTCTGGAAAGGGCTAAAAGGAACGGGGAAGGCAGGAAAGTTGGGAAAACGCTATCCGCCTAAAAGAAGAGTTATTTAATTAATTGGATAGTTTGCGATTTCATCCCTACGTTGATCCCTGTGTTGATTCACACAGTTTTACTGCTTTCCAGGTTTTCATTTCCTTACGAAGGGATCAAATCTCAGGTATATTCAATATTTCCAACGCTAATTTGGAAACTGGCGCGGGTGTACTTATCCTCCTTTTATATTTGAAAACAAAATGTTCGACCCTCTTCATTAGTTCAGAGACCGAATGTCTAGTTTGAAGACCAAATTATCAGAAAAATTACATTCGTAGAGAACTAGAGCCATTCACAAGAAATAAAAAGGTTCAAATTTCATAGTGAAAGTTGTCAAGTTTAATTGAAATATGTGCACCATAGGTAAGGCTTAAAAAGACGAATCCACACAGATTAGACAAAGTTTACGTTTCTATCGTTATGGTGAAAACTTGCATTTTATTTATTTACTTGTAAACGCCGCCGTCAAGCATGACGGAAATTTATTTCGTTTAAAAATATATTTATTATCGTATATATCTGGTCCTCCTAAGCCAGAAACAGTCTGTCATAAGATCATAATAACTCAATATATTTCTTACCATTATTTATAATATTTATTCTACTGTTTCCAAGACGTGAAAGCCTACTTTACGAAGATTTTTTATGGAACAATAAAAGAACTGGTTATCCCCGTGTACTTATATAGGATAATACATGAAATCAACATTCAACAATGACCTTAGTCTTTAAAGGGATAGGTTATTTCCTAAAAATGTCATGAATTTTCTGCGTATTTTATAAAAATTCACAAAACTTCGGATCTGTATCAATATTTCACAACTCAATTAAGAATCTATAATCATTTTCCTTTCTTGTGACACTTGCCTCAATTTAGTAGGACCATTGTTTCTTATTTAATTCATTAAAAGTAACAACCTCTGCTTGTAACAGAAACCTACTTTACGTACATTTCTTCTGGAAAAGTATACTAACTGATGATCCCTGTGTATTTTCATCCAGGTCTTTCTCCTGATTGGTCGATTTTAGGTTGTGTATTTCCAAAAATTTTTATGAATTTTCCATGTATTTTATCAAAATTCTCGAAATTTTGGATCTATAGCAATATTTCACGACTTAACTAAGAATCTATGATCATTTTCCTTTCTTTCGACACTTCTCTTGATTTCGTAAGACCATTATTTCTAATTTAACTCTGTAAACAACCTCTGCAGGTAAGAAAACCTACCTTACATTCATCTCACATGGAAAAGTATTATGGGCTCCTGGGTTCGAACCCGGGCCTTTACAGAGATGAGAATATTTTATCCTCATCTTAGTGCTTAACTTAAAATTTATTTAACTCCTCCTGTTCATATATTTTCAGGTCTAACTTTTTTCTTCTTGATTGATTCTTCTATCAAAGTTAGAATGAGATTTCTTATAAACATCCTGTTTTATTGTGCCGCTTGTGATGAGGTAAAGATTTAGACAGAAGTCTCCATAATGTGGAGGGCAAATGAAGTTCTCATTTAATATTCACAAAATAAATAACCAATTGTTTTAATACTCACAATTGTCAGTAGTTAAGCAGTGTCACTGATTATCAGTTATTTGAAATTTTTTATCTCCGTAATTAACTCTACAGGGAAAGCATTTGGAAATGTAGGAGGTTATATAGCTGGATCTGCTGCCCTTGTGGATATGATTAGAAGTTATGCTGCTGGATTCATTTTTACAACTTCTTTGCCACCAACTGTACTTGCTGGTGCACTTCAAGCAATCAAGATATTGAGGTCTGATGAAGGCCGTCATTTACGCTGTTTGCACCAGGAAAATGTGAGATACCTTAGGAAAAAACTTCAAGATGTTGGTCTTCCTGTAGAGCACACACCATCTCACATCATTCCAATCAAGGTTTGTTTTTGTTACTGTTTATCCAAACAAATTCTTGGTGAAATGTGATGAATTTTTTGCAGTGAAAATCCTAAAATTAATAGGTTGTATTGTGGTAAACATTCTCTTTCTTGATATAGTACATGTGTTGGTTTTTCTCTTGATGAATTTTTATCGTTGTTTTTTCATTTATAAATGTAAATAATAGAATTCAATATTACATGACATGTGATATATCATTACCTCCTAAAGTACAATCAAAATAGCATTATTGGTTTCTATTTTTTCGAATTCTCTAACAGTTGGTGTAAATATTTTAAGATGACATTTTCTTTTCAAGTTTATGTTCTTATAAAACATCCAGATGATGTGACTAATTATTTTTTGTTATTGGCTCAAAGCTAATTTTTGAGTTTGATTCCTTACGTTATCTGGGTGGTATTGTTGTTGTATGATATTGATTTGGAACAAAAAGTATTTATTGCTTTAACAGTGCAGAACTTAATTTTGTTTTCTCTATAGGTTGGAAATCCCTTACAGTGCAGTAGAGTTTCAGACTTACTTCTTCAACAGAAGGGTCATTATGTTCAGGCTATAAATTATCCTACTGTTCCTCATGGCCAAGAGAAGCTACGCTTGGCTCCTACTCCTCATCATACAAAACCGATGATGGATGTATTGGTGAGAGATTTACTTGTTGTTTGGAAAAGCTTGGAGCTGCCATTATTCAAGGATGTGTGTTCAGTGGTATGATAATTTTTGGATCTCTATTACATGTTTTAAGAGTGATTTTTTGCATTTTTTTCAGTTACTTCTATGATTATATAAAAAGTATTTTATTAAGGAATTTTTAGGTGTTGACTGTTGTTTACAGTTGGATGGCAAATAAATTAGATGCCCTATTTAAGAGGAATCATAAGATTTCATGTATTTCAATGGATTCTTAAAAGAAATTTGCATATATTAATAGTTGTAAGAAGAAATCAGGAATGTAATTACACTTTCTATTGAGGGGGCCATAGGACAGCCACAGCATTTGGCTTGCACAAGCCAAATGACAACACAAAATCTAACAATACTTTATAAACATTGGTGTATCAGGAAGGAAAGTTTGACAATTTGTTTCATTCCTGAGAAAATGTTTTTTAAGTGAAATGAAGCGTTGAGAAATTGCTTCATATTTCTGCATAGGACTGAATATAAAATATATTGAGNTGTTTACGAAATGACGCAAAACTAACAACACGAAAAAGGAAAAGGCGTTTCTTGTTTCAATTCTTACTTTCTAACAAATATTAAAGAGTATTTTTATAAAGTATTTGCATCCTGGATGTGAATATGCACTAATGAACAGCTAAATTAATTAAATCCTTTGTATTTATAAATGTAATTAAGTGCTCTATAGTTAAGTTTTTCAAAGGGAAACATATTTTTGCGTCAAAACCGCCCGTACAAAATTAGTGATACGAATATAAATGTAGAGCACACACATTCGAAAAATATGCGGTAAAGCAACTAAAAATCTCGGTTTTATTCAGCGCATTGTGGGTAGATGCGATGATAAGGTTAGAGAGCGATGTTATTTCAACTTAGTCAGGACTCATCTGGAATATGCGGCGAGTACATGGGACCCTGCGGATGAAACGTGTACCTGCGAACTGGAGAAAGTGTAGTGCAAGGCGGTACGATTTCTTAAAAAGTGCTACGATGGAAAAGCAAGCTCTCGGACCCATAAAATGCTCTCTGACGTAGGTTTGGAATCCTTGAAAGAGAGTAGAATAGAATCTATGCTGCGATTGGTTGATTAATTCAGAGAAAGTATATTTACGGATTACGTAAATGATAAATAATAATATGCGATCTCCTTTGTGCTGCTTCAGCCGATCCGAGCGTAAAATAAGAGAAATAGAAGCTAGGACAAGTCGTTTCCAAGACGACATAAGCAAAAGAGGTAACTCGCACGCTTGGTGTAGACACCCCCTGCCACACGCCGAAAGGCAGATTCCAGGGTATTTATATGGATGTAAATTAAAAAATTACGACAGAATGAACAGCTTGGAAAGAGGTTTTCAATGTTTCTTAGTAATTTTGCTTGCCAACTACCCTTGATTTTCTTAAGTAATTATCATTATATATCATCATTATCATCCTCAGCCATTTTCAATCCAATACGGATGTAGGCCTCCCCAAGCGCTATCCAATTCTCTCTATTCTGAGCTTCTCGTTGCCATGTTACCCCTAAATACTGAATGATGTCTCCATTCCACCAGTCCTTTGGTCTTCTTCTTGGTCTCTTTACATCTCTTGGTATCCAATTCTGAAATGCTGATGTCCATTGGTTGTCATTTCTTTTCACAACATGGCCTGCCTACATCCATTTCAGTGATTTTACCTTATCTATGATGTCTGTCATTCCTGTTATCTTCCTAACCCAGGTGTTGCGTTTCCTGTCTCTTCTTGTGATTCCAAGCATACACCGTTCCATACTTCTTTGTGTAGTCTGAAGTCGCTGGGTTATTGCTGACTTTAACACCCATATTTCACTTCCATATGTCAAAATTGGTAGAATCCATTGGTTGAAGGCCTTTCTCTTCATGACCATTAGCATTTTTGACTTCAGAATATTGTTGTTCCTTCCGAAGGCACTCCATCCTTGTTTTATTCTTTGATTCACTTCATTGATCCTGTTTTTCTCTCTTGTCATAACTAGTTGTCCCAGGTTTGTGTACTCTGAATAAATATTAAGGGGTACCTCTTGTAGTAGGATTGGTACTTGTGCTGCAATGGAATTATACATTACCTTAGTTTTCGACAAGTTTATCCTGAGTCCTATTTTCTGCAAAACATTAATGACTGATGTGCTCTCCATTGATCCGTAAGCCTCTTTCCTCCCAGTCTAAGGTTTTAAAAACATCTTCCAGAATGGCTGTAAAAAGAATTAGTGAAAGGCAGTATCCTTGTCTCGCTCCCTTCTGAAACTGGATTCTATCCTAGATCATACAGAATCCTAGAACTCTCTACCATCGACACAATAGCGGTCAATAATGGTTACTCCTCGGGTCTAATGAACAGAATATTAGAATGCAAAAAGAAGAAAATTGCTCTAAGTCATATCTTTTCTCCATCTCCCATCAACATTCAGAGACCCCCTTTTATCAAATTTAATTTCATAGGAAATGCCACATAGATTTTGCAATGCCTTCCCGAAGTCAGATTTCCGTATAGCTTTTTCAAATAACAAAAATTAAAAATCCCTATTATGCAATGGGAAGGACAAAATAGACCCTTTACTTAAACTAGGAATATACATGATCCACTGTAATGAGTGCGACAGTATTTACGACAAAGTTGCAGAAATATTAAAGTAAGATGTAAAGAACATCATAGAGCTCTACTGAACAGAGCTTCCTCAAGATCCCACTTTGCCCGTCATCTCCTTGAAAACAATCATTCTTCCAATTTCACTCCTACAATCCTTCATTCTTCTGCAGAATGCTTCAATTTAGACACCATAGAGAAATTTCACATCCTTCATCACCTCCACCAGTCACATTTGCTAGCCAATGAACATCTTTTTACAGATAATCCTTCAAACCTCTTAACTTGCCTTTTTTCCTCATTACAACCTCCACCACCAGTCAACTTTTCTGCTGGACCCACCCTCCCCTACCCTCCAACTGATGGCTCCTACGTGTATCCCAAGACCCTTCTTCCCTCCCCCCCTTTTCCCTGATTTGTGGTCCCTTATATCACTATGTTCTACTTCTTCTTTTGCATTCCTAAGCCTGATGATGAACTGAAAGTTCCAAACCATTGGTTGTAAGCCAAAATATATTTGTGGAAAAGTACAATTGGTATTTATTATTTCATTTATAATGGAATTCCACCAAATCTTGCTAGAGAAGATTAATTCCTCCATAAGAAATCTACAGGAAGTTTGTAACCTATTTTGAAGTGCTTTCCGATACGTTATCGCCATCATACCTGAGCGATAGTTACTGGAGGAACTTCTAAATCATTCGCAAGTTATACCAAAAAAATTGCAGTTTCGAATTATCCTACTCACCATCATTACATACTTCAAAAACATATAACCATAAAAATAATTGAGCATTAAGTTTAATAGCTATACTGGGGAATTTTCATTTGGAAGTTCTGGTTTAAAATGTTAAAATCCCAAAAGAAATAAAATTTGGGAGTGGTGAGGATGAGACATAAAATATTCTTCAAAAAGTAATTCAAAGCTTTACGACGGCTGTTTCATAAGTACCCGTGTTTAGCAACTGATGGCACCACTGACACAAAATGTGTATGCCATAATTTAACGCCAACTTTAGATATATGACTGTCAAAATTTCAGATAGCTTAATCGAGTAGTTTTGTTTTTATAGCTGTTGAAAGTAGTCAAGTTCGTGTTTGCTTGCCACCATGGAGAAAGAGCAATGTCGATCAGTGATTCGATTTCTTTTTTGGATGAGAAGACGTGAGGAAATCAAAGTGAATTTGCATGCTGTTTATAAGGACCATGCACCTTCGATGACTATCATCAGATATTGGTTTAATGAATTCAAGCTTGGCCGAACATCCGTTTTGATGAAGAGCGCCCAGGCTGTCCGATTGAGGTGACTACGGAGGATATCTAACAGATCGCCGTGTGAAGATAAGAGAGATTGCTGGCATTGTAAACATCTCAATTGAACGCATACATAATATCCTACTCAAATTTGGAATGAGAAAGCTATCGGCGAGATGGGTGCCGCATTTGCTCATAGCATGACATGACAACATCGGCGCACTCTTTGGACACGTTTAAGCGCAATCTAAAAGAATTTCTATGGCGTTTCGTGGATGTTGATGAAACATGGATCCATTACTACATTAGAATGAAAGAATAGTCACAACAGTGGATTTCACCCAGCGAACCTGCTCCAAAGAAGACGAAAATTGTTCCATCGGCCGGATAAGTCATGGTCACCGTTTTTTGGGATATGCAGGGCATCATCTTCACTGACTATTTGCAGAAGGGAAGAACAATCACGGGGCAGTACTATGCTGATTTATTGAATGAATTCGATGCTGAATTGAGGGAAAAATGGCCCCATTTGGCGAAGAAAAAAACTGCTCTTCCATCAAGACAACGCACCAGCTCACTCATCTGCAATCTCCTCAGCAAAACTGGTCAAATTACGGTACGAAATGGTACATCATCCACCCTATTCTCCAGATTTGGCCCCATGCGATAATTTTTGTTTACAAACATGAAAAAATGGCTTGGGGGAAAGTGATTCACATCAAACAAGGAAGTCATAGCCACAACAGAGGCCTATTTTGCTGAGTTCAACAAAACGTATTTTTTGGATGGCTTGAAAAAGTTAGAATATCACTGGAGTAAATGTATTGAGTTGAAAGGAGACTATATTGAGAAATTAATTTAAAAGAAGTAAAAAAAATGCGTTTTCTTGCCAAACACAGGTACTTATCATACAGCCCTTGTATTCATGATGAAAAGAAAGTTTATGTTGTGTATTGCCTAAAGTAAATTTGGAAACTTCCTGATGAGTAAGGAGGGGATGTATGATTAAGTTATGGTTTCAGCCCAAGGAGAAATATGAAAGATATCAACATGACCAATGCTTTCAAATTATTAATGATGGAAGGAATGTTCGAAAGAGAGCAATTGGTTGAATGTCATTGGGGAGAAAACTGTAGGGTGGAAAAGGTTACAGGGAAATACAATGTAATCTTACTGAGTTTCATTTCCTAATTGCGAAGTACATTTCTGGTCTTTACTACTTTTCAAGAATTAGATGTATTTGCAGAGACAGTTTGTTTTTTTAATACACCTATAGCATTTATTGAAAATGAAGCCCATGGTGATAATATGATCCTAATAAACAGTTTTCTTCAGTCAAGTATAATTAATATTTACAATTTAATTATTATTAA
>KZ309313.1:0-31285 GCA_000376725.2 Ladona fulva | reverse complement strand
CAATGGATTTATCAGAATGCAAATATCTTTC
The DNA here is from genome assembly GCA_000376725.2 of Ladona fulva. NCBI lineage: Eukaryota > Metazoa > Arthropoda > Insecta > Odonata > Libellulidae > Ladona > Ladona fulva. The sequence continues at coordinate 31,254 of KZ309313.1, read as the reverse complement.
CTAATCTGCACTCAGAAAACAACTTCGCTCCAAAACGAGATAACAGCTTGTGAAAGAATAATGAGATCTAATCGCTAGAAGTAAGGGATGGAACTCATTTAAAATTTTTGGTATCGCAAGTCGTAAAACATCTTTTAAACTATAGAGAAAACGTTTCAGGAAATGTTACTACTTATATTTGGAAAATCAATTTCTTGAAACATTTACAACAATCGTGCGTTAACAATCGTACCATCAAGTTCCGCCAAATTTCACCATACTATTCAGTGCATCTGATGGCCTTTGATAATACAATAAAAGAGATCTATGAAGTAAACGAATTACGACATGTTAAAGATAAACTGCATATTTTCTTTCACATCACTAATAAATATCTAAGAAAACAACACCACATTATTTGTATGGACTTGTAATGCGAGGTTTGTGAGAATATTTGTACCTCATTCGGTAGTCCGCTGTTTCAGAACCATAGACGTAGGTTGGAAATCGTATCAGTCTCTTTATAAACATTTGCCTTGGAATTAAGAAACGAAGTAAATTTCGTATTTTGGGAATATTTTTTTATATTGGATTAAATAATGACATTTTAGGATAGGGTTCATTGCTTTCCCTAAGTCTGCCAGAACGGAAATTTTTCAGTGATCGACAGCAACGGATCGATTTATCGTATTTACAATAAATTTACTTGCTTGAAGAATTCTAATTGAATCGACGATTGCTTGGAGAATGGGTGAAAGTATCATACTTACTAATAAGGACAACAGACCATTTTAATGCACATGGAAATGTGATTATTTTCCGAATAAAAGAAGACAATAAACCATCTTTTGAATTAATTTAATTACTGAAGATTCATACGGATGACCGTGAGTTGAAGAAGAAAAAAGTAGTAAATTTCGTTATTTCTTTGAATACGCTATTTCAAATAATGAATATTCAGATTTCCTTCAAATCAGTTATTTAGTTATTGTAGAAATTGATTTCTATTCACGCCAATATCTTTCCCCATTCTGTAATCAGAAAACAACGTCTCTCCGAAACCAGATAGCAGCACCTGAAAGAATAACGAGGTCTAATGGCTAAAACTAAGGGAAGAAACAGCTTGCGTGAGAAGGGACTCCCTGAAGAAGGAATGCGAAAATATCCCTCTCCGTATTTCATATGCGTCTCTCATTTTGCCCTCTCTTGTATTATCATTTCTCACAGTGTCTTTGCTCTGGCGGTATCGGGCGTGATGGGGCAAAAAAGGCGGTGGAAAGAGACGAAATCTGCACGACTGTAGAAACGCCACTTCCCCTCCGAGGCTTTTACTGAAAGACTTCGATGAAAGCTGTGAATATATCTCTACATTTGTCAAGATTAGTCAAAATGTATGAATCTTAAGCACATGAGTAATATTTGAATTCAAGGATAAAGGGTAAAAAAAACAGAAAAAACTGTCACCTTTTTCATTACACAGGGTGCTAAGGTTTCTGCTCGGAGAGGTAGCCTCAGCCAAGCGTCTGAGGGATGGATCACTGCTGGTGGAGGTGAATGATGCCAAGCAGGCCTCAAAAATAAAGACTGCTACCATGTTTCATGATGTGGCCATAAAAGTAGAGGCACACAGAACTTTAAATTATGTGGAAGGCGTAGTTTTTAGCTATGACCTTGTTGGCATGACAGAGGCAGAGTTACTGGAGGAGCTGGAGGATCAAGGGGTTGTTGGGGTACGGCGAATTAAATCTCGCCGGGAGGGTATCCTTGTAGATACCCCAAACATAGTACTCAAATTTGCAAGAAGTGAAATACCTGCAAAAATCGCTGCTGGATACCTCTCATTACCTGTGAGTATATACCTCTCATTGCCGTATATCCCCAATCCAATGAGGTGCTTTAGGTGCCAAAGGTTTGGCCATTACTCCTCTCGCTGTACAGAGGAAGAGAGGTGCGGACGCTGTGGGCAGGAAAAGCATGAAGGGCAATGTACAACCGCTGTCAGGTGCATCAACTGCGGAGATCACCCTGCATGGTTTAATACTTGCCCCATTTTTAAAGAAGAGAAGGCCATCCAGGAGGTGAAGACATTNAATCACAATAGTTCTTGTCCAATTTACACGAAGGATGATATTAATTTTAGCTCAAAACGAGCAAATCTTTCTAACTTTAATAACTAGTTGATTAAAATGAGTGTCGAAATAAAATTTGTTAAATAAATAACAGGTACCTGTACGCGACAGCTCCATAGAAATTGGTCGAATTCCCTGACAGCCAAACGTGTAATCGCATTGAAACTTGGGCGCTGACTAAGGTACCGCGACGACGCGCGTTTGCTCGCGCGAACAAGTACTGACTTGTTCGGTCGTTACTTTGTTTTATCGCGCGCCATCTGTCTAGACACGTTGCATTCTGAGTTCTCTGGCTATCTGAGCATTTGTAAAAATTAATTGCAAGCAGATCCCGTCACCTGAAATTTACACCTTTTGAGCGCATAGATTGCCAAAAAGGACCTCTGTGCGGCGCAGCCAAATTTTCCCTGAATCACATCTGTGCATTAGCTGGGCCAGCTGTAGCATTTCACTGTCCGAGGGTGGTAGCTTGTTAGGGAGATTTCTTTGCAAATTTTGCAAGGTGTAGGCAGTTGGTAGGGACGTGGAGGAGTTTAATTGCTACTGCTCTACTGCCTTTAAGCAGTTTGGTTTCATGCAAAACTGTTCCAATAGTCTCTTTGCCCATGCGGGTAAAGGTTCCAGGTCATCCTCTGAGCATGGGAGGAGACACTTCAGCCCCTCTCTGCATTGAAACTGATCCTCTTCTGACTACAAGGGTGGCAGTGCGTGCCTGACTTCAGCTGCTCCTTTTGGTCATTGGCATAATTTTATTTAGGGGCCTCACTTTTGTTAGTCTATCAGTTTTTGCAGTCTGATCAGCATTGTTATTGAAATGGAAACACTTACTATCTATTGCAATTCATAATGCCTCTAATCATGTAATTTCAATAAAGCGATTTCTGCAACCAGTACAGTTTCATTTTTGTGAAATGGACTGTACCCATTGCTATAAGAATGGTGGTGAACTTTTGAATTTCACTTTTACACGTATCCATCCATTTCTGCATTCTAGATCTTCTGCTTAGTGTCACTGATGATCTGAGTTGATTCGCATATCTGTTGGTCTCATCCACTATAAGCTTCAGCACTTTATCATTCAGGAAATGTTTATAGACACTTACTAGATCTTTAATGTTTAATTGCACCCCTAAGCCATCAGAAAACTGATGTTTCTGCACAGACTCTTTGCAAGGTCACCAAGTGCTCGTACTTCCTGAAGGTGAAGATCCATGTTCCTCTTCTTCAGAAGATTATTCATCCATGCTCTCCACATGCAAAGAAGAAGAGTCACTTCCTTCTTCACCTTCAGCACTAGAACATGCACTTGGATGAGAGGATATTCACTTTTGTCTGGGGAAACACTTTATCACAATATAGAATGGGATTTACTACTCAGGTAAAGCACTAGGATGCAGATGCACAATTTAGAGACACTATTATGGAAGGCACCAATGGGGAATTAAAGAGGTGATGAACCACTGTCCACTTCTGATTAAACATTTGATAATGGTTAACACGGTAACTACTGAAAAGCACTGAGATAGAAAAAGGGAAAGCACTAGCACTTGGTGGGGAAAACTAATTGGTGATTCCCGTTCCTAGAATGAATGTTCCTTGGGATGCTGTGGGAAGTAGCTGGTCTATATGTGATTTGATGTAAGGGGATGGCCTTATAATATTCGTGAACCCATGAATCATTGTTTACTCAGGCTTGTTTTCTTTTCACTTGGTGAATACACTTCAAAGAAATGCCTTTCTGTTAGGCAGCAGGGATGTGGTGTTGCGGGTGGTCTACCAACTTTTGGTGAAGCAATACTCGGAAAGTTTGCTTCAATTATTTCTTCTATTAGGTCCAACTGATACTCAAGGTATTTTCGTACCATATTTTAATGCCATATATGAGTTATTTTTATAGCCTCAATGGACGAAAACTGAAGTTGGGAGCAAGAGACAGAAAAAGGCAGGCATGATTTGTATGTAGCGAAACTGAGAGACTTGAATGGATATATCCAGGCGTGTCTCGATTTTAGCAACTTCAGATTACGGATATATCAGGGTGTGTTAGGGAAGTGGCTAAGTGCCTATTTCGCTGACCAGGCTTGGTGGTGGTCATGGTACGAGACGAATTTTACAATAATGGGTCTTGGTTTATCGTTGGGTTTCGATCTGGGGGTACCAATGTGATGCACCCTATTGAGGCAACGCACGTCTATTGGGACCTTCAGTTTGTCCCTAAAGAGCGCAACTGCTGTGTTTATGCAGTTCTCTCTCTCCTCTTTCTTCTCTTGTGTCACTTCCTGGACTCCTTGCAGTAAGAAACAGTTATGCCTGGAATATGTTGATTATAATTTTAACATGGCTTCTTTCTCCATCATTAAACATCATTGCAAGTAACAATATATGCAGCAATACGCACTGTCTGGCATTATTTTCAGGTCAATTCTCCCCTCGAGAGAGTTGAAATTCACATTGTTCTGCATGAAACCACCCTATCTATCAAGTAATTCTTTCCTACTGAGGTCTTCATAAATAGCAATTATTGCATCTTTTTCTATATGAGGAAGTACCTCCTTTTGCTCATATTGAGTAAGTGCCCCATCTGCATTTACTCTCTGCCAAGTGCTCCACGAGTCTGCGCCATCAGGATGATAATGGTAATGTGGCATATCATCGGTAGAGCTCTTATGATACATCTCACCCAAATTGCCTTGTTCATATTGTCTGTAGAAGTGGCATTCCTTCAAATAGCAAGCCCATAGTAATTAGAGAATCTATCAGTTTTGCAGATAAAAAAACTTACCTTTGCTCCAAATGCCTGGTTTGCCTTCTTTACAAGTGCAAAGCCATCCATTTGACTCTTTTATAGCTTTTACTGTCGTCATCACCTAAGTAATTTATGTACTTCATACCATGAAAATTTTCTGACCTCTTGGGCATCTTCCAAATACTGTCGAGTTCCATCTTTCCTGCACTCCCTTTATGTTTGCTAAGCACTTGGATCCATGTTTCATCAACCATTGATAATATTTTTCAGTTTCTTGTTTTTTCTCCCAGTGACTACAAGTTTTACAGATTGAAGATTTGACAATGACATCAATCACCTTGTTGGTATAAAATGCAATGAGGGATGCAACACTTATTCAGAATAAGGAGTCAAAACCTCATTTCATCCATGTTCTGTCTCAAGAAACTGTAAAGCCTTCTTGTTTCCCGATTCTCTTGCCATTTTGTTCATTCTCTTTAGCAGCAGTTTTTAATGATATTTCACAAACAGCTATTGCTGCAGAAAGGACATTCATAATGAAGTTGTAACTCTTTTGAAATAATGGGCAAGGCATATCCATTAAGGCATAACATTTTTCAGCTCCATTTAATCCAACTCCCAGAAGTCTCATGGCAGAGAAGAAGCACTTCTTTATGACTTTACTTCAGATTGACATGAGTTTACTTCAATAAGAACGCTTTTGCTACAGTTTCTAATGATACCAAATCCCAATCCTCTCCTGCTTTTCTCTTTGAAACTATATCATGGTCACTTTTTAATGATGACTGATGGCAGAAAAATTGGCAAAGAAATTTAAAATATGATAGGCAATCCTCAGCTTTTTTGCCAATGTACTGGCACGGCTCTCTTCTGTTGTCATTTGTAGCTGTTCCTTGGACCTTTCCTCTGCTTCACCCTATCTGATTTCACTCTTCCTCAAACTCTTCCTAGAGCTTTTTCTTTCCATTGTAAATAAAGTATATACAATGGAATAAACTCCCAAAAGTGAGCTATGAAGCAGCAGTAATTTCAACACAGTACTCAACTCTGCAGCAACATAGGCTAAACTAAAATAAATGCTTGTAGTACCCTTACTCTACAAATTTTACTGTTCCTTCCCCTGTTGAGAAGAAAAGCTTTGGGTGGGGTGCTACATAAATTGCTTTAATATCCAATAATTTTCAAATAAAATGTATAATTTTGGGAAAGAATGCGCATGACTATTAGATTTAAGAATGTGTATTAAAAAATCAAATTTTTGAAAAATTTCTTGTGATGTACCCCCTGAAGTCCTCATCTAATACATCTTCCACGTCAGTGGGAGATAAAGTTGTCGTGGTGGATGTCATTCCCCTAACACACTTGACACCAATTTCATGTCATCGTGATATTAATAAGTCAATTAACTGTCGGTTTGAATAATATATTGGCTATAAAAAAATTTTTTTAATACCTGAAGAGACTGCATGAGTCAGGTGAATGCCGCGTCCTGCAAATGATGCTTGTCATCAGATAAATATGCCACGTCCTGCTGCTAGAGCTGACGCTGACCATAGGAAAAGAGATGCTTCATCCTGTTTGAAAGCCAACTCTTGCCGTCAGAAAAGGATACTAGGTCCTACTGCTAAAGCTGACCTTGTCCATAGGGAAAGAGGTGCTTTGTCCTGCAGTCCATGGGGGTGATGATGGATCTGCTTGAGACTTGGAATGCTGTGATGGGCTGCCAGTGCAGGGCAATGACAGACAAGGGTGAAGGCAGCAAGGAGTCTCCGAGTACCAGCAGCCATCTAAGGGTCCCTTTAGGAGGCTTACCTTGCATTCCACTATCTGCAGCATCGCAGCTACATCAATGCCATTTCTGGTCATTGGTTTTCAAGGATAGAAAACATAATATGTTGTCTTTTGGTAGGACACCACCCAGCTTGTGACCCTATTTATGGCACTACCTGTGACCCCAGCCTCAGTGACGTCTTTTTTGTGCCAAAATTCATTTCACTGTTTCTCTACCCATTTTAGAGAATAACATATTCTTACTTGCAATTACAGAAAATGTTGCATCAGTCAGACAGATTGGGGATGAACCTGAATATTACATTTATGAAATATTGAAAAAAATAACACTATTATCCAGTAATGAAGGAAATAAAGGTTTAAAATTTTGATTCTAATTAAGGAAAATATCAGTACAAGAAAAAGAATGCAAGATTAAGATGAACCTTATTCCTAATCTCCGTTTAATAATAGAAATCAAACATTACAAAAATACAACATATACCACAAATAAACTAACAATATATTATGGATTTACTCATGATGAAATGTAACAGAACAGTTCTTGAGGCATAGTCCAGGGTTATTAGGGCATCCTGGAGAGAAGAAACCAATATTTTTATAGTGTACACGTTTATACAGTATAATATGTTGGTTGCAGAGGGAGCAGATATAAGTTATGAGCTGTGAAAGTATTTTTCAGAAACTTTGAGTCATAGTTATTTTCAATCATTTTAGCATTCAAGTCACCTGTTATTATTATATGTTAGTATTCTTGCCCCCTCGGTGTGGGTTCCTCCACGTGGTGAGGGAGGGACACAGGGAGGGCTCTCATGCTTCATCACATCTTTCTTCATCTTCAATCACCCCATCACTTTCTTCTTCTCATATCTTGCTGGCCCTCTCTGTGTGTGGAACGCCCACCCATGCGTTTGCCGTGCATGGCGACCCGTGTTGGGGGGAAAGGGGATCCTGGTGGCTGAGGGGACTTCTCTTGCGGGGGAGGTATCCCCAACACTCCACTTTGGCCCCTGCCTCTCCTAGACGGGAGGCCAGGAGAAGCCCACTCCTGGTCAATCGGCTGCTGGTGGCTGGGGAGTCGGGAGGTTCCTTTCGAGCGTACGCCAGTGGGGTAGTTCAGGGCCACAAGAACCGCATTAGTCTTGCATGGACAGTGGCCACTGTGCTATATCCCTGAGGTAGCCCTGGCACTGAAGTTCAGTGTCCCCTCGTTGGGCTCCATGGTGGGTGGGGAGCCTCAGGGATGAAATTTATGAATATCTTATGGATAATCAAAATTTCAATCCCCAAATTAAAAAGCAACGGGTGGACAGCGAAAGGGAGGAGTATAATATGAAATGTAAAGGCGAAGAGAAATTCTTCGTTATATCAAGCATAGTGGAAGGAGGTTTGAAAAAACTGTCACTTTTTTCGTTACACAGGGTGCTAAGGTTCCTGCTCGGAGAGGTAGCCTCAGCCAAGTGTCTGAGAAATGGATCACTGCTGGTGGAGGTGAATGATGACAAGCAGGCCTCAAAAAAAAAGACTGCTACCATGTTTCATGATGTGGCCATAAGAGTAGAGGCACACAGAACTTTAAATTATGTGGAAGGCAAAGTTTTCACCTACAACCTTGTTGGCATGACAGAGGCAGAGTTACTGGAGGAGCTGGAGGAACCAGGGGTTGTTGGGGTACAGCGCATTAAATCTCGCCGGGAGGGTATCCTTGTAGATACCCCAAGCATAGTACTCAAATTTGCAAAAGTGAATTACCTGCAAAAATCGCCGCTGGTTACCTGTNTCGAAGTTACGAGTGGGAAATAATTACGCGAATCTCAATCGAAACAAGATAACGAATGGAAGCTATTCACAATTAATCCCATACCACGCCATTTGGTCATTCAGGAGCCTGGCAACCTCTTTCGTCATGTGAATTCGTCTGGGCGCCTGTTGTTTGAAATCATAGAGAGTGTTTCAGTTTATAGGAAGATAGAAACGATCCCCTAATGCAATATACAAAGTGAAATTGTCCGCTATAAAGGATCTTATGATCGAACACAGTCTTAACCCTTACATTTACGTGTTTTGTGGAAAAATTCTTCATCTATCTAAAACAACAGCTTTGGGACGTAGATTCCTCGCACTCACCTCGTATATTCCGTATACTCTTTTCCTCCTAGTTTTCCGCAGGATAAACGGAGGGCGTCTTTCGACATCGCAAGAATCTATGTCGACATTAACTTGTCGTTGGTATCTGCGAATGGGATATAGATGTAATTTGAGAACTAATATTATTTATTAGTTTGTCCTGTGATATCTGTTTTTAGGAATACTGGTCTAAAGTCAGAGATGGAGCGTCATATATGACCCTTGTGTCGTATGAAACAGTTATATGTCAGTGGAAATCTTTCATCCAGATTACATGCGGTCGTTAAGCCCACATCAATGGCTTACCTTCCTTCTTCTTCTGCTCTTTGTCTAAGACCTTCATTTAGAGCCGGGATCGTAGGAATTAACGGCGAAATTACGCTTGTATCTACGTATGGGTTATAGAAGTAATTAGACTACTAAAATTATTCATTAGTTTGTCCTATGATAACTAATTTTATCGGTCTAAAGTCAGGGATGAAGCCTCATATACGATCCTTGTATCGTATGAAACAGTTTTTTGTTAGTGGGTCTAGATTACATGCGGTCGTTAAGGACACTTCAATGACTTACCTTCCTTCTTCTTCTGTCCTTTTTCGAAGCCCTTCATTTAGAGCCGGGATGACGTAACCTACGATGATAAACGTCACCAGAACAAACACTTAAACTGTTATCCAAGTGGAAAAGAAATCAAAAGCCTTATTATTCCTTTGGATGCCATCTTTTTGATACACAATATTCGAGTGAACTCGTTGCTAAGGCCGAGGTGTTGTTGTGGTATCCAAGGTTGAATTATTAGAATAAGTTTCCAGCTAAATACTTTCTCTTAATCCGATATAAAATTGCTTTTTCGCATTTGATTCTCCGTGACTTATACTTACTTACGTAAATTTAATAAAATATATGATTTGGGAGTTGGCCAAAGGCCGGCTGGACATACATATCGAATATATTTTTTACCTAAGATATTACTTATCGCCTAATTTAATATTCTCTGGTTGTGAAAAAAATTACTCGATACTTTAAAGTAAACGAGAATAATCATTTTCCGCGAAAATAAACTAAGGCTGATGTAGTTGAGCGATTCGATTAGTTCGAAGAATTATGAAGAAAAATTATAAAGACCTCCTTTGGGGGGAACGTATTCCCAACACTCCACTTTGGTCTAGGAGAGGCAGGGGCCAATGTTGCTGATTGCATTCGACATGATGTTGCTGATTGCATTCGACAACCAGTGATGGCATCTCTGTATGTTGATGATCTGGCAATCTTCTGCAGATCTCCAAAACTAAATACTGCAGAGAGACAACTCCAACTAACTCTCAATAGATTGCAGAGGTGGTCTTGCTCTAACCGCCTCCGTTTTTCTAGTGAAAAAACAAAATGTAATCACTTCCACAGACTCAGAGGAATATTCCCCCAACCCTCTCTTAAGCTAAACGGTCATCTTTTGCCAGCCACTGAGACAGTTTGCTTCTTGGGTATGGATTTAGATAGACGGCTTAATTGGAGAACCCACATAAACGGTCTGAAGGACAGATGCTTCAAACTATTAAATATCTTACGTCACCTCACTAATCATTCATGGGGAGCAGATCGGGCTTCAATGCTTGGAATATATCGAGCCTTAGTGAGGTCGAAGATGGACTATGGCTGCCTTTTATATTCATCTGCTCGCACCTCATACCTGAAACCTCTGTCCTCAATACATCATGCTGCCATACGACTGTCGACTGGGGCCTTCCGAACTAGTCCAATTATCAGCCTCTACTCGGATGCGTGAGTACCACCACTCGAAATAAGGAGGGAGACATTTGTGTAATTATATTAGCAAGATCAGGTCGTTACACACGCACCCTTGTTATGACATTATTTTTAACCCTCGGTTTTTAGCACTTTTTAACAACAGACAACGAGCAACTAAACCCCTGCACATCCGTGTGATACAACTTTTAGACGAAATTGCTGTTGAACTACCCTCTGTGTATTCAAGTAGACCACCGAGATACCCACCTTGGCATGTCCCCTTCCCTGAGACATTAACCGAACTGTCTAACCTTCCTAAAGCAACAACAGCCCCACAGCATTACCAACAAACCTTTGCAAAGATCCTGTCAGACCACTGTGAATACACTCCTATATTTACTGACGGATCAAAATCTGATTTAGGTGTTGCATGTGCAGTGGTCTCCCCCATCTCAGGAGTGACATATCGTAAGTTACACCAAACCTGCAGCATTTACACAGCAGAATTATATACCATAAAACAGCAATGGAGGAAATTAAATCATATTTAATATGTACGGACTCTCTGAGCTCTATACAGGCCATTAAATGCTTCTCCTCTCCACACCCACTTGTACAAGAGATCCACTCATCTCTAATAGCTCTCCACTCACGAGCTGTCAAGATTATTTTTGTTTGGCCACCAGGACACGTTGACCTCAGAGGTAACGAGGAAGCAGACTCGGCTGCTAAGACAGCTCTCCTAAAATCAAACATTGACTCACCAAATGTTACTTCGTATGACCTGAGGGACACACTAAAAAGAAGGATCCATATGAAATGGCAACACAAATGGCAGCATCTCACTGGTAACAAACTCAGGGAAATAAAGCATGTCGTCTCACCTTGGCAGTCCTCCCATCGCAAAAACAGGCGAGAGGAAATTATGATCGCTCGATTGAGAATAGGTCACTGTGGTTTGACGCACTCATTCCTCTTTACGGTTGGTGATCCTGCACCTATGTGCATCAGATGTAACTCCCAACTTACCGTCAAACACATACTTACAGACTGCGAGCAGTATCGTATCCTGAGGAACAAATTAAATATCAGTGGTGAACTCAGAGAGGTTTTAGGAAATGACACCGGTAAACTTGATAGAGTATTAAAATTTTTCAGGGAAGCGGGCTTATATAAACATGTATGAGACTGCTGCTCCTCTTATGCAAGCTTCTTGCTCTATGTTAGAAGTGAAAGCTTTCATTAATTGGTTTTAACTGTGTATCGGTTTTTAACTATTTATTGGTTTAACTGTGTACTGGTTTTAACTATTTATCAATTATTTATCTTATAATTTAAATAGTTATTGCATAGCTATTGGTTTTAACTGTGTATTGGTTTTAACTATTTATTTGTTATTTTTCTTAAAAGTCTATAGAGTCATCGCATATATGATGAACGTTTCTCTACCAAGGAGACAAAATAACCGGTATGTTCATTTCAAGTGTTGGTGCAAATAACCTTGAGGTTGACGCGCCTTAATCCTACTACTACTACTATATCATTGCTCTAGGCTCAATCTGTTTAGGGGCACTGCAAGTTTCATATATTTCAATATTTTAAACACTTCAGTCAAACGAACTCTATCAAAATCGTTACTTAAATCCATCGGAACATTGAAATCAGACTTCTTATATTTTAAATTTTCCTCCGAATAAAAATGTTCCGTCATTACAATGGGACCAACAATCCATGAAAAAAGAAATAATGCCAACTTTAACTTACAGCATTGAAACAGCGTTGGAAGTGCATTGGAAGTAACGGGAAAGAAAATATTGAAAACGATCACAAGTAAAATCAGAAAAGAGAGATTCACAGATAAAAATATAAGAGAAAAATGTAAGCAAGATTATGTAATTATCTGTATGAATTAAGAGAGACGGGAATGGGATGAACATGAAGTACAAAAGGAGAAGAGAATGGGTAATTGGCGGAAGTGAGGTTCCAGCATGAGGAAATGTAGACAGATATATGGGAAGAAGCGAGAACTGATTCAAGATTTATCAGAAACGTACGAAAAAAATGTTAGCGATACAACCCATTATAAACATTGAAAGCTCTTTCTCATCAAGAAGTTGATTTGCGCAAGAATAGCGAACAATATTTCTTTAAAAATTCGTCCAAATGAGATTAAAATGACACAGAAAAAAAGCGTTAGCAAAAATCGATCGGATGCTATTATGCCGCACAGGGAATACAATTTTCCCTTCAAAACGCTCGATATTTCAGTCTGTTGCGGGGAATATAAAAGCAAAAATAATCCAAAACCGATAAAAGTATTGGTTACGATTGTGGAAGTTTGTGAGGGGGCCGAAGACGCGGAGGAATTCCTGGATTTCCTTCATCTGGAAAATTTAATTACGAGGGAGAGGTAGCCAAGGTTGTTTTAAAGGATTTTTTGGTAAGGGAATGGAGGAAACTCCCGTCGTTGCCGAAGTGGTGGAAACAAGGGGCATGAGAATGATGGAGAGGGATTATGAGGAATGAAAATGTTGGGAGGATATCGGAAGAGGAAATTTCGGAACGGTTGATTTATCAAAAGGGATTATTAGGGAAGTGAGGAGTCAACTTGAAGAGTATGGATATGGAATTATTAAGGTAAAGGGTTCAGAATGAGGGATTAGAGTGGCTCTATTTTTTTGGGTGTAGGCTAGGGAAAGTGTCTCGTCCAAATGGAAAGGGAAAATTCGATCATGCGCATGTGAGCCGAAAAGTAAATATTTAGTGACACCAAAATCGCTACGTACGAATCCATTCAGGGGGAAGTATAGATCTCATGTTCCGGAAGCATGATTTTAGGTTATTCGGAAAAGTATTAAAGAACCAATTGAAGGGCATGAGTCAAGCTAAAAAAATGTGGTTACTCAATAAAGTGATATTGCAATTATCTTCCAATAATCGCTTAAAGAAGCATGGATTACCATTATACTTTGAAAAAGAGACCATTCTAATATTTCAATACTTATGAATCATCAAGAGGAACCTGTTTGAGTTAGGATCCATTCCGACATTTTTGTGTATCAGAGCGTTAAAAAATTCGTAGCTCCTTAATAAATGAATTAGTGATTATTTTAGTCCTGACTTTGTGCACATATTTGGGGTAATGTGACATGAGATTGTCTAATATTTCAATTTACCTTTTCACTTGTATAATAATTTTAAATCTTTTAATAACTTTTCTTGAGTCCTTCGCAGATTTTCACACTTCCTCCTCTTTGTATTAATCGGGAGCGACTTGATTTTTCTGTTAACGTATGATATGATTTTTTCGCTCCACGATAACCATAATTTTCTTACCTAATTTCCTGAATTTTTGCCTCATTCTAGCAATTTCATAGCTTGAAACCTCAATTGTTGTATAGAATTTCATTGTATTCCTATTTCATATTATATTATGCACATATAAGTTACGATGCAAATTATTGACAATAGAGTTCAAGAAGGGACTTCTTAGTCTCAATTACGCCAAACCAAGCCGTTTCCTCTGTATTTTATGTAAGAGCTAAGGGATATCTATGCTTCTTACCTTTTACATGACCTCTCTCTGAATTCCGAAATCCTTATGCTTCCCCTAAAACGCCTTCGTATCTAACTTCCCCTTCGCGACCCTGAAGCCCGACCCTTGCATAACTCACCCACGGACGCCTTCCCAGATTCCCGTCTCACATCACCTATTTTCTTAGCTCCCGATATCCCTTCGCTACATACACCGATCGCTTCCTGAACACCATCTTCCCATGCGGGAACATCCTTTATTCTACTCTAAAAATTCTAAACTAAAAAACTCACCCGAACTGTATCTTCCATATCGGAAATGAAGTAGTGATGAACAAATTTGGATGGTAAAATTCTGCGCCGCTGGTGTGCTACGTGTGGAAAGGATAGACGGAAACAGAGTGACCAAGATGGGGATGTTAGTGGTCCTGAATGGAGATGATTATCAAGAAGAAGCTGGCTGGATCCGACGAATGAGATACCGAAAATGAGGGACATATAGTTAAAACAGCCAAAGAGGATACATTTATGAAAAGGAGTATGGGTACGTCTGACAAAAATGACGCACGAACAAGTACACCAAAAGAAACACATTTCCTTATGATTGAAAACGAAGTAGTAGCTTCCTCTATTCACATTACCACTCCATCTCATGGTACCTACCAAGGAGCATAACTGGGCCTTCATAGCTGATTTATTATCGTCAGATTTATACATTTTGATATATTTAATGAGAAAACTTGTACAAATCACAAAATTTATAGCAAGCGTTTTCCGGTTTTCGCGTGAGTTCATAGACACGGAGGGAAGGGGGAGAAGGAGGGAAACTAAGCAAGAAAAGTCGTTGAAGAACGTACGTAGTCGTTGAATGTATTGAAAACGGGAAAGGGGGGGGATAAATGTAGGAGAAGGGCTGTAAGGAGTGGTGAGCGGTTGCTAGAAAAGAGGAACTCATTAGCAAACTGAACAAATTGGAATTTATGGAGGTGAATATGAAGTTCTTCAAGTAAGTTAAGCTTCGTCTCTTTCACACTACGGTGTAGAATGATGGGAGAGAAAGGGGAAGAGTGACTCATGTCGAGTAAATGGTCTGTGAAATGCGAACGTTATGATTTATTTACAAAGGTGGTCTTTTGTTCTATTGCACCTTTGGAGATGCACCTCTTTGGTGACTAAATCTAGTGGGTAGCCGTTACGGAACGCAATAATAATAATAATAATTTCTATAATGGAAACAGGATTACCCCAATTACATCCATTTTAATAATTATTACTATTTACAAGTACACAACCATTCCCTAATCGGAAAAATCCGAATAGCCGGGATTCGAACCCGGGACCTTAGTGTTGGTGCTAGCACGCTAACCACTCCGCCACCGCGGCCGGTCAGTACATACAGTAGATTGTTTTAAATTCATGGTTGAAATTGTCGGGAGGAAATGGAACATGAAGGAGACTGTGGATTAACGAATAAAAAGCCGCGGTTTTGTAGGGGATGATGGTTAGAATCAGCGGGAATCACGTGGTCGGTGTACGTGGGTTTTCTGTAATTTGAAAAGAAAAACCGAGGATCTATGATGGTTAAGCCAAAGTCCAAGAAATTAAATGACCTGTTAATTTCTAGTTCGTGACTGAAAGTGGAGGGATGAATGGAGTTGAGGTGAAAGACAAAGTGGGTAATTTGACGGGTAGTGCCCGTCCGCAAACAAGTCCACAACAGCCTACAGATCCAGGCCATCTACTAACAATGTCTAGAATTTCCATGTCTGGACCAACAAATATGTAATTGAAGGTGATAGCACCAAATAAAAAAATTAAATTAGAAGATACAATCATTGATACAAAATAAAAATCATTTAATACAAAATATTTTATTCCAAAAGCACAAATCATTGAAGTCCATCTATCTGCTCAAATTAAGTTACTCATAAGTTAGCTAGTTTAAACTCTTCATACTACAATCTTTTAAATAATTATCCCTTTTTCCTTACATCATTCAAAACAATAACTAATTAGAACAATAAACTTTTTTCACAATATATCTATTCAACGTTACTGGTATTGTTAATGACTCTGCAAACCTGTATGATTAATGAAAACCATCCTTTTCGGTTTCTATACATCTCACCAAATTGTCCACCTGAGTTTTGGATTGGGACATGAGTGCAATCAATACACCCCTGGAAATTCTATTAAATTATAGAAAGTTTCCTTAAATTTAGCAGAAGCATGTTGTCTATACTTCGTTAGGAAACGTTAGAGTTTGTTAGAAAGCGAAAACGGAGAGTCCTTATCTTCTGACTCGTCACTTTCTTCAGTTTGTGATTCACTCTCTACATCTTCAAAAAACAAAAGTTTGCGTACATCCACAGCCAATTCCTTCATTTCATTTTTCGGCAGGTCATGCAAAATTGAAATCATGGGATCAGAAGTCAATAACAGCCTTCAGAAAAGGTCATCGTTAGCAGCCAACATCGAATATTTCTTTCAATGATGTTCCCTAAATCGACGAAAGTCTTTATTTCTCTCCTCCTTGCTTCTTCCAAAAGTTGGCCAATCGGAAGAATGGCTTCCTCTGCAATAGCTGCACCATATATCAAAATGTTGTGAATTGTGGTCAGCATGCAGTACCAACCATACAGTTGTACGTACAGTTCCGCTATTCTATTGCAGTACTTCGTGAATTCAGTGTAACTGATCGAATGCCACTAGATAAAGCTTTCAGGATCACTTGAAAGCGGAAAATCAGTTCTTCATCGATGCCTGGTTAAAAATACAATGGTTTTGTCATAGTTTTAAGTTGCCCTGTATGATATTTATATAATATATTACAATATTGCCGTAGTAGAAAGCACACTATGCTAACTCAAGAATGAATCACAGGAAGTATGCTGCTGACCTGTAACTCCCGAAGCCAGTTTAGGATCAGCGTAAAACTCCTGGCAGTGTATCCGTCATTGGAAGTTCCATAAGCCGGTTTTGGAACGTAACTATAAGTCCCATTTTCTTTCTAAATGATTTCTTTCATCTTTAACATCAGTATCTTGCTTTCATTGCATAATCTCGCCCTAAAATAAAAGTTTCAGTATGTTTAACAGGCGAAGAAAGAATAGATGGTCGAGTTACGTTGGCCATTTTCATTTTTTATTTTACCTTCCACTGCTTAATATCTAAGTGGAAGGAAATGTGGAGAAGAGATTCAAAACAACGAATTTAGCAATGCAGAGTAGATATTCCAAATGAATATCTTTTTCTGTCCAATGGCATTTTTGACATAAGCTTTAAATTATTCATCTGTGATGGTATGCTGGCTCCACAAACATAGCACTTCATAATACTAGTTTCTGTAAGTGCACTGCATACCTAAAGCAAACGGTTTCAAAGTAATTTTTAAAATAATACAGGAAGTACAAATCTGTATCACATACAACTTCCTTTCCATCAATCATAGTGAAAAGTAACTGGAATTTCACTAATATGCTATTAACTTTAACTGGTTCCCAAAATTTCATTTCTCTTTTCAAGTATCGTGCCTCCTCTTTAGTGATCTACTTTGTTTATCCATACGGTCCAGTTCTTCTTTCCTAAATACTGGGCGAATAGAATTGGTTGCGTACTTCTCTCTGTCAGCAAAATAGCTGTGACTCTGGCTAGACTACGGGATAAACTGAACAATCTCGCCTCTAGTTCCTTATTTCCATGTGTAAAACTCTGTGTGGTTTAGGGATAATCCAAGCAACTCTGACCACTTATTAACCAAGGCAATGAGTTAGGCGAAAGTGTGGAGTAAGTAGAAGCAGTCACTCTCCATCCCCCCACTTCACGACCAGCCTGTACAGGGCGATGGTCGATTAGTTAAGGGGTCAAGCAGAAATCAGAGAGGTCTGTTCACAGAACTCAAATACAGGTGGATCTGATAGTCTTCATGAAGAACAACAATAACATACTTGCCAAAAAATTTTTATTTTAAGTCGAAAAATTGATTTTTGGCCAGCTTTTTCTGATTTGGTCCCATTGTGCTCCGTTCGTCAAAAGGCCCTTTTAAGGACCTGCGGAAATTCTGCGTTTCCGCGATGTTCGAGGTTAAATAATTCCTCGTCCAAGTCTTCATCGTCGCTTCGGTGGTTGTACATCAGCTCTCCCGACTGCCGAAATCGGTCGCGGGAAGAAGTCCCAAGGCATGGGTTAATCATCTGCAAGCCTGCGAATGTGGTCAATTGAGCGTGATTTCAGCCTCTCATAGAAGGAGATTGATTGCCTCTGCGCTGCCTCGAAGATGTCTGGTATCGTTGTGAGCTCGTAGAGTGTTACGTTGTGGAATTTCCATCCCAGCTGTAGGATTGAGCGGAGGATGGAGCGTTCCATCACGCCCAGAATCCTTTTGCCCTTCTTTGAAATGATGCCAATCCAAACAGGTACGGCGTAGAGAATGGCTGACCGGATCATTGTCTTGTATAGGTGAAGCCGTAGATATAGGGTAATGGTAGGGTTCCGAAGAAGTGGGAGCAAAAGCCTTCTCCTTTACCTTGCGCTCGATTAGATTTTCCGCGCATGATGAGCGAAATACAGCTTCCGATCGAGGGTGACGCCGAGGTAGGTCGCGGAGGTTTTCCATGGAATTTCTTCCGTTCCCACGATGACCGGGTTCGGGTCGTCTCTTGGATGTTGTCGAGAGAAAATGATCGTCTGCGTTTTGAGGGCACTTACTCCCGTCCTCCATTGAGAATACCAATCGAGTAAGGAGTAAATGCCGCGTTGGAGATATTTCGCTGCCACCCCGAACCTCCTCGATCGGCTGAGCAGTGCGACGTCGTCTGCATATTGTGCGACGATGGTGTTTACGTCGTGGTCCATGGGAATGTCGGCTGCGTAGAGGTTGAAGAGGAGCGGTCCCCAGATGCTTCCCTGCGGCACCCCGGCTCGAATTTCTCGTGGCGAGTAGTCCTTTCCGTCGAGTAGAACGAAAACAGTTCTTCCGCTGAGGTTGGAGGCGATGATGTTCCGCATCCATTGCGGGAGATTCCATCTCTGGAGTTTCCAAAGGAGCCCATCATGCCAGACCTTGTCGAACGCCATGCTGACGTCGAAAAAGGCGGCTGCAACGTGCTCTTTTTGGTTGATGGAGCGCGTGATGAACTGTAGGACTCTCAACAGTTGGTGCGTGGTGGCGTGTTCTGATCGGAAACCAAACTGTTGCGGCGGGATGATGTTTCTCTCCTCGACTTCTCGGATGAAGTGGCGATAAAATATCCTTTCTACGACTTTCCCGAGCCCATCTAAAAGAGAGATGGGCCGGTAGTTGTCTATAGAAGTAGGAGATTTTCCAGGCTTTGGTATTGGAACGACTTTGGCCTGTTTCCATCGCTGTAGAAAGTGTCCAAATGCCCGCCGAACCCCCCAGACGGCCGGCCCATTACGAAAGTCTTCCGGGCAGACCTCGCCAGAACTGGGAAGTCTTGCGAGCAGACCTCGTGATAGAGGTAGTCTTGCGGGCAGACCACTACGAGGATTGGGGAGAACGTTGGGCTGGCAGCGAGTTGAAGAGTCGGGAAGTCTTGCGGGTAGACCACTCGCCTAGATAGTCTTATTTAGCAGACTTGGACACCGACTCTCGTTCTCGGACATGTTCTCTTTTATGCTCCTTGCCCGAACAATTTCGGAGCAGTTTCCGAAAGTATGAGTGAGTTACAGTGCAAAGTATGCACTCTTGAAGATGGCTCGATATTTCTCGACTAACGGTCTGTTGAAAATGCGTCATAGAAACATATAACGACGCACATGTATCATACATTGAAACACACACATTATAAATTCACATTATTGGAGGATAATATTTTGCTTATAATCTAGAGAACGTATAATCACACCCTTATTATCACAGATACTGCACACTGACTTACGCCAAATAAATCTCCGCGTACTGTCTAAAAGTAGCAACATGAATCATTTCATGAACGAATCAAAACAATAACGATTATTTTTGCGAGAATCAGGTGAAAAGTTATTTTTATTCATGACCGCAAATTCACCGAATATCATTAAAATGAGACTTTAGGATGATTGAAAATTTGTACTTCTTTTACTTACTTGAAAACTGCCAATAGCAAAAAATCTTAATGCTACTAGTAGTTTTATCAGTGGTGGCATCTGTAGTCCACGATTATTTTCTACACCGTTACCTATTATTGGTAATAAGTGACTTCTTTGTTTAATCGGTACCGCTGGAGGAACTCTACAGAGGAATACCTATCCATAGGATTACTTAAGTCCCTAATGTACCGTCTAGGTATGTTGATGTAAGGGACTTCGGTGATGTAATCGATAAATTCTCCAAAATCTTCATTAAAAATCCTATCCATTTTACTCGCAAATTACGGAAATAATTCCGATGTTGCGCCAATGTTTACCTTTCCTGAATAGATTGAAATAAGCAGAAAAAGGGCATCTACATAAACAACAGAGAGACGTACTAAAACCAAATAATAAAATGTATGGCTCTAAACGCTAAAAAAGATATTTTATTGTAAGCACGTCGACCTAATTAACATAACTAAACCAATTTTGTAACAAAACCTCCGAGTTTTAACATATAAATTTGAAAATTAAATCCTTAGACGGCAGCTAAACTCCAGATTTTCTGCCATCTTGTTTGTTTACAAAACGATTATGGAGCACTTGGAGTGTAGATCCAACGAATATCATAAGGCGAGTGCATATAGCACTCATTCTGTGACTAAAAATTCGGCGCGAGCACTCAATTGTTGATTTGTGAAGTCTGAAGTCTTTGTGGCCACTCGAGTGTCGTCTAAAATTTGGGCCATTACTCTTGAGGAATCTTCTTCTCTCGCTACAATCCTAACATTAATTTGCAGCAGTCATCCATTTTGTGCAATCTTGGGCCAGTCTCTTTACTTCTACATACGTAGAATGTCTACATGGTACACTTTATTTCAAACACACAAACTTACCCAGCAACCAACATCTTTCACCCATTGCCCAAACGTCCATAAGCCTTTGCCGTACACCCGAATTAGTCCAAATGAAAGAATCGTGGGTACTTGCAGGATATCTGGATAATATGTTACTAATTTTTAGGTCAGATTCACAAACCTGAAAGATAGGAATGTTTTTTTTTATATAATCAGGGTTTTATGTAATATTGACAAAAGGAGAACTTACAATTTGAGCATTGATGGAGTGGTAATTTTTTCTGTTGAAATACAGATGCTCCTCTTCCTTTGGAGCCTTTATAGCTATGTGGGTGCCATCAACATACCCCAGGACTCCTGGTATTCCTGTGCCTTGGTAGTTCCTGAAATTAAAAAGCATTTTAGTAACATATTACACCTTCTCTTTTCAGGATTAACTGCTGCAATACAAACTAAATAAATTATTTTTGAAGCTGACTTATGGTATTTATTTTTAACTTACTTCCATATTGCATCGGCCTTTTCATTCTGCCCTCGTGGGAATTTTATCCATTTTCCCAAAATTTGAGGGGAATTTAGGCCTTCTGTTACTTCTTTTATTGTCCTTCTAACACTCGGTTGACTTAGAGCAACCTGGCTGTCACTCCCACAAATCGTTGATAGCTCCGTTGCCCATAGAAATGTAAAAGCACACAGTACCTAAAGATGAAATATTTTGATAACTATGAGATATATTTGCAGGTACGTAACTGATAATGAACAAATTATTATTGTATCTTAATTTCTATGGGGATGTGTGTCATTCTTTGGAATCCAAAGGAATTGGAGGTATCTCTTAGATGCCTCATTTGGATTCTCATGTCGGAGAGGACTCTAAGGTGTCTCTTCCTTCGGTCCCTCCTTATGAACATCGAAGTATTCAGCGTATCCATTGTTGTACTTCTTCAAAGATATATTTAAGTGTATGATTTTCCCGGTGGAAAGGTCCCGGTATATTTAAGTGTATGATTTGCCGTGCGGGAAATCAATCCCTAAACCGAAAGACACTGATATTCTTCAGATTTTCCCATCTTTTGGGGGCGCATGCATGGGATGTAAATGGATCTTAAAGAGAAACCAGAAGGTGAGGGGAGAAGATTCTTCAGTTTCTTGCACGCGACGAATCGGAATAAATCTATTTTGAATATAGCCGGCAGCTTTCGACATTCTGCGAATCCTTCTCCGCTTTCTCGAGGGGTGGCGACGAAAGTCTGGCGGAACTTTTTCGCTGCTATTCTCTAGCTCACCCATTCGTCGTCCCTTCATTTGCGATTCTAAATTGTTACTCGTCAATGACTAGCAGCCTGCTTTTACAACCATTGCATGAAAGGGTTGCATAACTTAGATTTTAAAATGTCTGACTCCATAGTTAAACTTTCCTCATTTATACACTAATGTAATTATTCCTTCAATATTTAAACATATTGTTTCATACCCGTAGGTTCAAGGATAAGTGAATAAGAAAACGACGCACTTTATTCCAATGAACTTCACTATGTCCACAAGTCCATTTAACCACCATTCAAAAATGTCTGCCCTAGATCTCTCCAACAATCCCTGTTTATCTTTTCTACAATTGTTCTTTCTCGTTGCTACAACAATGTATTTACTGCGTGAAATAACCATTATGCAGAACTGTTGTCATTTTTTTCAAGTTATCCTCGTACAATTTTGTAACTTAAGCCGTTAGAAAAATTGTTATTTACGTATCGTTTAGGACATATTTGACGTCAATATCTGTCTGTGGAGATTGCTTTTATAGAAAATCGTGGATGATTCTCAGACTTTACCTATGCTCTTTTAAATATTTCCTCCAAATGTTACTTTTTACGATCAAAGCTGGCAATAATTAATTATTATTCTTATAATTCTACTTTATGAAATATTTTAGTCTAAATAAAGCAGAATTATAAATATTACTAAATTTAATAATAATAATCTAAATAATGTTGCGTGGTACGGGTAAAAGTTAGATCTTGTCATTATTTGAGTTATGGAGACCTGCCACAAAGTCATGCCAAAAAGAATTGATAGAAAAATTCAGTGTTACTTAGAGGTATAGATATTTTAAATGTTTGACTATTTATCAAGAAATTGAAACAAACGTGTATAATTTCTTAAATATTTCGACAACCAGTTTTAGTTCCCTGTGATTCAATGATTCGATAGAGCCTACCAACCGATGATTAGAATACTACATTCGGCTGGTAAAACAGAAACAGTTTGTAAGAAATATAGTTTCTTGAAGTTCTCTAAAGATATACGAAGTTTATAGTCCACAGTTTAGAGAACCCCAATTACACCCAATGCATTCCAGAAATATGTTTGAGTTCTAATTATCAAGGTAGAATGCTGATACGGATCATTTCAGGTGATTATACGACGTTTTTACCCCCTATTTACCTCATCTTCGTAAGAGTTTCTGGGAAGATGACCGTGCGGAAAA
The DNA here is from genome assembly GCA_000376725.2 of Ladona fulva. Classification (NCBI taxonomy): domain Eukaryota; kingdom Metazoa; phylum Arthropoda; class Insecta; order Odonata; family Libellulidae; genus Ladona; species Ladona fulva. Next base: position 7,788 of record KZ309313.1, on the reverse strand, counting down.
CAACATGTCGAATTCCAACATCTTTGGCAGCCAAACGATTATCTCTCCAACCCCCATTTTCTTATCCACCTCTTTTCATCGCATGCAATCCTCGAAAAAACTTCCTCCCTGAAGCACGCAACTTCCTTTCCCTCCACTTTGTCCCTCTCCGCCTTTGTATCTCCTGCATCATCATATTGCGCCCACCCACCGAAACCCTTGTTTTCTATCGCTCTCCTTCCTATGCCATCTATTTTTCCCTTTCTCTCTCGGAAATTTTCCGGATCCGCTCCCTCTCTCCACGTGCCCTTGCGACCTCAGCCATTTGATAGATGGCGCTCCCGGCGAGCGACTCCTTTTCTTCCAAGGTAAAGGAGGGTAGGAAAGGGAGAGACAGCTTCGGCGGAGGAACTTTTGAACTATGAATTACTAATGCCACTCATGTGAGGTTACTCGATGGATATATGGCGCCCTTTTACGTCTTATCCTGCGCGTTTCCATCCCTCTTTTTTCTCCGGGATTCCCCCGCTGCGACGGCTTCCTCCCAAGATTCCTCCCGAGCACTCGGCGCTCGCAAGATAACATCGTATCCAATGGAACGGGTGTGGGGGATGGGGCGTCGGCGAGTTATTTTTCGCAGAGAGAGGGAAAATACAGCGATCGCTCGCTTTCCATTTATCCACTCCAGATGTTTGGAGGCGGGAATCGATCGCAAGGACGAATCGAACGGAATCCTCTTGTATATGGGATTGGGAGTCGCATCCGGCTGACTCTTACGGATTGCGGAGGGCGCTCTCATATTTGAGCTTTATCATGTCTCGATCCACAGCGGCGGTGTTTGTCCTCGATGCTTTAGTGAGCCAATAGGCGTTCGGTTTCGTAATCCGCCGCGTTCCCTATTGCCGATTCTGTTCGTTTATTATTCGATGGGAGGGAAAATGCAAGGAATCGCCGTTTTTCTTGTGAAACCAGGAAGGTGATATTAAGCATACTTTCATCTCAACATCTTGAAGAACTCGCGTTACGATTCGAAGCATGGAGGTACAGAATTTGATTATTGGTTATTATGAATTACTTCTGAATTCTTCCGTCAAAGTGACAATAACTACAATTGTTAAACATTTTACCATTTAGAAATCTCATTTATAGCTTCCATAGACACAGCAATATGGTTATAACTTTGGTAACTTGGGTGATAAACGGATAAAACAATTTTGCCTTTATTTACATTGTTGCCTAAGATATAATTTCGGTGGCAAAATTTCTTCATCTTTATTTTGTGAATGAATATGTTAATTTTTCGAAAATTTCTTCAAGAACTACAATTTCAAACCCTATATAACATAGAAGTTATATATTTGTAAGGATTTATTGTGGAGATTCAATTTCCAAAGTTTAATTTATTAGTAAAGAAATTTATTAGTAAAATATTACTCCAATGCATATTTAATGGGAGTTGCTGACATTGGATAAATAAATACATTAATTTATACACGACGGTGATTATTATATAGGATTATTGATTTGATATATAGGATTATTGAAATAAATTGACTTGATTATAAATTGGTGTTTATAAAACTTGCGATATTACAATTATTAATTGCAGCAGGAGGGCTGTGATTAATGAAAAATTAATTTGATTGAAAATATATATACAAGTAACTTAAGAGGAAAGGTTGGAAGGTAATATCGCACAAGGAAAATTCTCAAGAAGTAAACATGAAAAATTACGACAGGACAGGGCCAATACCCAAGTCTACCGAACGACGTTTAATTTTTCTTGCACGGTAGTTTAATTAGTCCTGTAAGACTTTTTTCATGTCCTTTCCTCCTTGGGAAGTAGCTTATATTTTAACTGCATTGTAGTAATAAAAAAAACCTCCTATAACTCTTTGGCCGCTTAAGAATTTCAAAAAGTCTGTTCAAAATTACATCCCTCCAAAAAGAGGAATCCAATTTTCTATTCTATTAGTCACTATAAAGTGTATGGTGATCGAAGTACCATTAATAGCGGTTAATACATAGATATAATACTTAGCTTGTGTTGCGTCGACACGATATTGCGAAAAATGTGGACTGTATTTAATTGTATGCATTCATGATGAGAGCCACACCGCGTGAAGAGCAAAGAAGCACCACTTACCTCCTTTCCTGTGCCTCAGTTTTCGGCACCTCCAGTCCACGCGGCGGTCTCACACACAACGACAATTACTCTCCATAAAACGACAATACAACAATACAAACAAGCGCGCTAACTAGCAACGCACAAAAATAAACAAAAGAAAAGATGCGAGCGGCGATTCCGCTCCGCGGGCTCTTAAAAACGCTACCAATACACTGGCCTAAACAGCTTGATTTAAGAACATTCATGCAAAGAAATGGCTTTGATTTCTAACTATTAGAAACAAGTGAGAGTTACGTTGAGCGCGACGTAAAAAATTTCCATGTTAACATTTTGGTTGATATTTTTGGTTCAACCTGTTTTATTCTATACTCTAATATAATGCCTTATGGCTCAACTAGTCCATACTGACGTAATATCAATCAAAAAGAGCGATAGCTAGAGCATTGTCTTCATTGATAATTCCTATCCAGAAGTTGTTGACGCACGAAACTTTCCGAAGTCGCAGAAAAGAATCGGATGTCGGCACTCCACTCTCGGAAGAGTGAAATATGAATTACCTTCTGGAATTCGGTGGAACGGAGCGAATGTGGAAAGTTAAAGATTTCCCACTTGCCTTTACTGGCATATTCTTCAAGACCCAGGCTCCATTAATGGATATCCTAAAAGTGTTTTATTTTCACTTTCCTGCTCACTATTAGGGAAGTATATTTTGGTTCTTTGTACTCTTCTTATCTTTAAGAATTCAGTCAATCGAATTCATCAAATCTTCCTAACATAAATATGCTACGTTAGGGGATTTAAATACATTGTCTATGCTACATTACTTGATTTGTAACAAGAAGCTTTAAGAATTTCGATCCATGGCGGCTATAAGAAGGAATTAAGGTTCAAATACTATACCTTGGGAAATCCCTTCAGTAATATAAGTAATGTCGACTACTTATATCCTCTACGTTGTTCAAGGGAGTTTAAGTATATCTATACAAATTGTACTAAACATTGTTAATTATAGTACTCAATTGGAGGGTTTTTATCAGAAATTTTGGGTAAATATCGTTAATATGTGTTGCTATTGCTTTCAATTGCAATGTTGTATTTATATAATAATTTGTAGTAGATCATTTAGCATTAAACGGGCACATTGAAGGCCCTGTGTCCTACAGTCAGTATTGAAAATCTTAAATAAGATTACGATTACCTCCAATCTGAGAAAATAATCTGAAACTCGGTATCTCATAGAAATGCTGCAGAAATCTGAATGGATTTATTTTAGAGTCAGTATCGAAAACATGAAGTAATTCCGAACAGTGGGACCTCGACTTACGAACTCTCTGCATACGAACTTTCTTTTACTCCATATTGACCTTTAGGTATGATCTTAACTTCGAGATACAAACCGGAAAGAATAACCGAAGATAATGGAAAACGGTGTTTCGAGGTACAAACGTTTTCGAGTTACGAACTCCAAACTGAGGCAAATTGAGTTCCCAAGTGTAGGTATGTACCACTGTTCTTCTATTCTAGGAGACAATTCTGCTATTCCATTGACAGAGAAATTTTCCCCATTCCTCGATTGATATTTACTGACACGCTTTAATAGAAATTCAGCTGTGCTGGTGAATTTGGCACATTTGCAATCTAAATAAATTGTTAGTACATACATTGCATCGGCATCGATTTCTTCCGAATTTGCCAACAACTCGATCCACTCAAGTTATTTCCCATTAACAGTTTCGAAGAAAAATTTACGATTCCTGATAAGGATCGATTGAACGAGTAATTGATTCGACCAAATTACTGCCATAAATCGTTGGAAAAGCTTGCGAAGATGCAGCAAACTCCCTTCTTTCAGCAAACTTTTGTAATAATCTCACCGATCATCCATCGCAGCTCCTAGCCTCTCCATTGCTTCTTCCCCTCCTTCAGCACCTTTACTGATTCTGAATCTTTTCTCTCTCCCACTTGTTCATTCGCTATCGGATTCCAGTAGGATTCCGATTGCAGTGAGTTGCTGTACTAGTCCAAAAAGTATTTATTTTCACCATCTGTAATCCGTATATCATTAATATTCTTTTTGTAATAATCATCATCGTTATTGTTTAATGCATAACAGATGGACTAAAAGTCCGGTGGTAGCTTATGACCATTTTACTATTATTTCAATATTATGCTCTACAATAATACAGTAAAATATACATATACTTGTATACATTTACAATTACAATACTGCAACGTTTTTTATTTAATGGGAGTTGCTGACATTGGATAAATAAATACATTAATTTATACACGACGGTGATTATTATATAGGATTATTGATTTGATATATAGGATTATTGAAATAAATTGACTTGATTATAAATTGGTGTTTATAAAACTTGCGATATTACAATTATTAATTGCAGCAGGAGGGCTGTGATTAATGAAAAATTAATTTGATTGAAAATATATATACAAGTAACTTAAGAGGAAAGGTTGGAAGGTAATATCGCACAAGGAAAATTCTCAAGAAGTAAACATGAAAAATTACGACAGGACAGGGCCAATACCCAAGTCTACCGAACGACGTTTAATTTTTCTTGTACGGTAGTTTAATTAGTCCTGTAAGACTTTTTTCATGTCCTTTCCTCCTTGGGAAGTAGCTTATATTTTAACTGCATTGTAGTAATAAAAAAAACCTCCTATAACTCTTTGGCCGCTTAAGAATTTCAAAAAGTCTGTTCAAAATTACATCCCTCCAAAAAGAGGAATCCAATTTTCTATTCTATTAGTCACTATAAAGTGTATGGTGATCGAAGTACCATTAATAGCGGTTAATACATAGATAAAATACTTAGCTTGTGTTGCGTCGACACGATATTGCGAAAAATGTGGACTGTATTTAATTGTATGCATTCATGATGAGAGCCACACCGCGTGAAGAGCAAAGAAGCACCACTTACCTCCTTTCCTGTGCCTCAGTTTTCGGCACCTCCAGTCCACGCGGCGGTCTCACACACAACGACAATTACTCTCCATAAAACGACAATACAACAATACAAACAAGCGCGCTAACTAGCAACGCACAAAAATAAACAAAAGAAAAGATGCGAGCGGCGATTCCGCTCCGCGGGCTCTTAAAAACGCTACCAATACACTGGCCTAAACAGCTTGATTTAAGAACATTGATGCAAAGAAATGGCTTTGATTTCTAACTATTAGAAACAAGTGAGAGTTACGTTGAGCGCGACGTAAAAAATTTCCATGTTAACATTTTGGTTGATATTTTTGGTTCAACCTGTTTTATTCTATACTCTAATATAATGCCTTATGGCTCAACTAGTCCATACTGACGTAATATCAATCAACAAGAGCGATAGCTAGAGCATTGTCTTCATTGATAATTCCTATCCAGAAGTTGTTGACGCACGAAACTTTCCGAAGTCGCAGAAAAGAATCGGATGTCGGCACTCCACTCTCGGAAGAGTGAAATATGAATTACCTTCTGGAATTCGGTGGAACGGAGCGAATGTGGAAAGTTAAAGATTTCCCACTTGCCTTTACTGGCATATTCTTCAAGACCCAGGCTCCATTAATGGATATCCTAAAAGTGTTTTATTTTCACTTTCCTGCTCACTATTAGGGAAGTATATTTTGGTTCTTTGTACTCTTCTTATCTTTAAGAATTCAGTCAATCGAATTCATCAAATCTTCCTAACATAAATATGCTACGTTAGGGGATTTAAATACATTGTCTATGCTACATTACTTGATTTGTAACAAGAAGCTTTAAGAATTTCGATCCATGGCGGCTATAAGAAGGAATTAAGGTTCAAATACTATACCTTGGGAAATCCCTTCAGTAATATAAGTAATGTCGACTACTTATATCCTCTACGTTGTTCAAGGGAGTTTAAGTATATCTATACAAAATGTACTAAACATTGTTAATTATAGTACTCAATTGGAGGGTTTTATCAGAAATTTTGGGTAAATATCGTTAATATGTGTTGCTATTGCTTTCAATTGCAATGTTGTATTTATATAATAATTTGTAGTAGATCATTTAGCATTAAACGGGCACATTGAAGGCCCTGTGTCCTACAGTCAGTATTGAAAATCTTAAATAAGATTACGATTACCTCCAATCTGAGAAAATAATCTGAAACTCGGTATCTCATAGAAATGCTGCAGAAATCTGAATGGATTTATTTTAGAGTCAGTATCGAAAACATGAAGTAATTCCGAACAGTGGGACCTCGACTTACGAACTCTCTGCATACGAACTTTCTTTTACTCCATATTGACCTTTAGGTATGATCTTAACTTCGAGATACAAACCGGAAAGAATAACCGAAGATAATGGAAAACGGTGTTTCGAGGTACAAACGTTTTCGAGTTACGAACTCCAAACTGAGGCAAATTGAGTTCCCAAGTGTAGGTATGTACCACTGTTCTTCTATTCTAGGAGACAATTCTGCTATTCCATTGACAGAGAAATTTTCCCCATTCCTCGATTGATATTTACTGACACGCTTTAATAGAAATTCAGCTGTGCTGGTGAATTTGGCACATTTGCAATCTAAATAAATTGTTAGTACATACATTGCATCGGCATCGATTTCTTCCGAATTTGCCAACAACTCGATCCACTCAAGTTATTTCCCATTAACAGTTTCGAAGAAAAATTTACGATTCCTGATAAGGATCGATTGAACGAGTAATTGATTCGACCAAATTACTGCCATAAATCGTTGGAAAAGCTTGCGAAGATGCAGCAAACTCCCTTCTTTCAGCAAACTTTTGTAATAATCTCACCGATCATCCATCGCAGCTCCTAGCCTCTCCATTGCTTCTTCCCCTCCTTCAGCACCTTTACTGATTCTGAATCTTTTCTCTCTCCCACTTGTTCATTCGCTATCGGATTCCAGTAGGATTCCGATTGCAGTGAGTTGCTGTACTAGTCCAAAAAGTATTTATTTTCACCATCTGTANACCTGCGCAAACCTACCGATAGTCATAACTAAAAAGATGGTAAGAAACATGATTTCCATTCATACATACTCAGTCAATATATACATATATAAACATAATCATTTTTGCATTTAAAAATCGCTCTGTACATTTATATAATAACACAAAAGTAAAAAATTAAAAATGAAGATAAACTTACAAAAAAGCGAAACAATCATACACAGATCTATATTTTAGACACATAAATACCATACATCCAGTATGTAGTCAATATTACATAAAGAGTAAACATTATCACAAAATAGGGATAGGAAATAGGTTAAAAGACAATTTTATTACTATGGTAAACAAGAGGGGAATTTAATTACAATAGCATCAAGTAAATGAAAAATGAAGACAATAATTACACAATTTTACAATTCAATAACGCATTTTTTGTAATAAATGAAAAACATGTTCAGTGCATACATATGGTATATAGTCGAAAATACTTTAAATCTTACACATTGATATAAGTTTTACATAAAGAAAACATAAAGAAAGAAGAAAGGAAAAGAAACCGTAAATTTAAGGAAAGAAACAAGGACCAAAAGACCTGAAATATAGATTTATGTTGCAGTGACGTTTGTAGTAGAGAGTTACAGATATTTGGAGAGAACCAATAGTGAAGAATATGATAAAATGCTGAGATTCCCGCTGCTTTGGTGATTAGATGGAAATAACAAGAG
>KZ309312.1:84745-97959 GCA_000376725.2 Ladona fulva | reverse complement strand
GCATTGTGTTTCTACGATGCTGAAACCCCCAGGAAAACTATTCTCATCTCTGTAGAGGTCCGGGTTCGAACCCAGGAGTCCATAATACGATTCCATAAGAGATGGACGTAAATTACGTTTTCATGACTTGCAGAGGTAGTTTCTTTTACAGAATTAAATTAGAAATAATGGCCCTACGAAATGGAGACTAGTGTTAAAAGAAAGGAAAATGATCATAGAATCCAATTTCAGTCGCGAACATTCATATAAATTCAAATTGCGAGAATTTTGATCAAATAGGCGGAAAATTCGTAATTTTTTCGGGAGATAAACAAACCGTCCCTTAAAATTAACGCGGAGAAAGGGCCTTAAAAACTTAATTTAAAAAAATATCATATACATATATAAGGAAAATGTCTGTCCGTCCCCCTATTTATCTTTGAAAGGGCTTGATTTAGAGATCTGAAACCAACTGCATTTTGTTTCGATGCTGAAACCTCAGAAAAACTGTTCTCATCTCTGTAAAGGCCCGGTTTCCATATGAAATACAGTCAATTCCGCTTAATTGGGACACCGTTTTATTGGGACAGACGCTTATTTGGGCCAAATCTCGAGGAACGAAAGCCAAACTATTTATGTATTACATAATTAAACCCCTTAATCGGGACAGTAACAGACGATATATACGATAATAGATATATTTTTAAACTAAATTAAGTCCCGTCATGTTTGACGGGGGCGTTTACTAGTGAATTTAATAACTGGATTGAGTTGACGGTATGCTACAGGACCAAAAACCTTTCAAAATCCGCAAATAATCCCTCGAGAGATAACTAACACCGCAAGAAGCAGGGGATATAAGATAAAATCGGCAATCTATTCCCCTTTGAATTTCGCGCCTTCCTCCCTTTGAATGGAAGAACGAATACTTGTTTCTCTGCCTCAACTCTCGTTCGAGCGGTTGGCCGTGTGGGCCGGGGCAGTTNAGATTAGCCTGCTTAGTCTAAGATTAGCCTGCTTAGTCTAAGATTAGCCTGCTTAGTCTAAGATTATACTGCTTAGTCTAAGATTAGCCTGCTTAGTCTAAGATTAGCCTGCTTAGTCTATGAGTTCGTTTAGGCAATGATGAATTCGTTTACCTTATGATAAGTTCGCTTAGTCAATGATGAGTTCGCTTAGTTAAAGATGAGTTCGCTTAGTCTATGATGAGTTCGCTTACTCTATGATGATTTCGTTTGTTAAATAATGGTGCATCTACGTATTTAATATATCTCCCTGTATTACTAACACGTTTTCTTTCTTTCTCAGTCTCCAAAAGTAAAAGTGGCTGTGAATATTCAATCCCAAAGGATATTTCGAAGAATAGAGACATGGGGAGTCTGCGGTCGTCAGTGGAAGAAGGTTTCAAAAGACTGGAATCGAATTTTAATGACGAAATCAGAAATTTGAACTCTTCCGTGGAACGACGAATGACGTCATTAATGGAAGAGATAAACAAATGGTGGTCGTCGGTGGAAACGAAGTTGGCGTCGCAGGAAGATGAGATTAAAAGACTGCGCTTGAACCTAGAAAATCAGACGCAGTTTAGTTGCCAAAAAGACAAAGATTTGCCAACGGGGGAAGAGTTTGAGAAATTTAGATCGCAGACTGACGAGAAAATAAATAAACTGTGGAACTTCTCCAAAGGTAAGGCGGATTCCCTACAAATTCAATTATTATCGTATATATAAAAAGCAAATGTCCGTCCCCCTATTTATCTCAGAAACGGCTAGACGTAGCGATCTGAAGCAAACTGCATTGTGTTTCTACGATTCTGAAACCCCAGGAGAACTATTCTCATCTCTGTGAAGGCCCGGGTTCGAACCCAGGAGCACAAAATACGTTCCCATAAGAGATGAACGTAAAGTACGTTTTCATGACTTGCAGAGGTTGTTTCTTTTACGGAATTAAATTAGAAAAAATGGTCCTACGAAATTGAGAGAAGTGCCAAAAGAAAGGAAATTGATCAAAGAATCTTATTTTAGTCGTGAAACATTCATATAAATTCGAAATTGCAAGTACTTTGATAAAATACACGAAAAATTCGTAATATATTTTTGGAAATACACAACCCGTCCCTTTGACGACCAAAGTAATTGCAAAATATTGATTTGATGAATTATCCCATATAAGTACATGGAGATAATTAGTTCTTATAATTTTCTATGAGAAATGTACGTAAAGTAGGATTTCATGACTTGAAAAAATAGGATAAATATCTTAAATAATGGTAAGAAATATATATATTGAGTTATTGTGACCTAACAACGGACTGTTTCTGGCTTAGGAGGACCAGATATATACGATAAGAGATATATTTTCAAAATAAATTAAGTTCCGTCATGGGTGAAGGTGCGTTTAATATATATATATATATGCATGTATGTATGTANGAGCAATACAGAAGTTATCATTTTATATCATTATTCATATATCACCATTTATTTATTGTTTCCTTCGTTAGAAAGATTAATTTTGAAGTTTGAAGACATATATATATATCGCTTTCTGATGGGGAAACAGTGGCTACTAAGAGTGACACCACTATTTCCTGTTTAAATACATTGAGTGGTCCCTTGACGTGGCCACCAAATGCTTTCTTATGGGGAAGCTGTATTGAAATGTTTTCACAAGCCATCAATATTCTCCATTAGAATCACTTTCCATGATTATTTAAACCTAAATCATTGTTTAACGAGGTGTAATTGTTCTTTTGCAGATATTATCACCAAGAATGGCTATCAATTGCTCCCTGGACTTGGTTACTACAAATACTTTGAGACCCACGAGAGCTTTGAAACTGCGAGACGCATTTGTGAGAAGGAGAAAACGCATTTGGCGATACTCAACTCAGCGGAGGAAGCGGACGCTTTAGCACATTTAGCTGGAAAACTAGCTGAAGATAGTTATGTATGGGTTGGCGTAAAGAAAACGAACGGAGATCCACTACACAGGACTATTTTCGGTGTGTTGATGGCGTCCTTTAAAATATCTACCTATTTACTTCGGCTCACAATGTCATCATAGACTAAGCAAACTCATAATAGACTAAGCGAACTCATCTTTAACTAAGGGAAGTCATCATAGACAAAGTGAACTCATCTTTAACTAAGCTAACTCATCATAGACTTTGCGAACTTATCATAGACTAAGCGAACTCATAATAAACTAAGCAACCTCATCTGTAACTATGCGAACTCATCTGTAACTATGCGAACTTATCTTTAACTAAGGGAAGTCATCATAGACAAAGCGAATTCATCTCTTTAACTAAGCGAACTCATCTTTAACTAAGCGAACTCATCTTTAACTAAGGGAACTCATCTTTAACTAAGGGAAGTCATCATAAACAAAGCGAACTCATCTTTAACTAAGCTAACTCAACATTGACTATGGAAACACATCATAGACAAAACTGATTCACAATAGACTAAGCGAAGTCATTATAGACTAAGCGAACTCATAATAGACTAAGGGAACTCATCTTTAACTAAGGGAAATCATCATAGACAAAGCGAACTCATCTTTAACTAAGCGAACTCATCTTTAACTAAGCGAACTCATCTTTAACTAAGCGAACTCATCTTTAACTAAGGGAAGTCATCTTTAACTAAGGGAAGTCATCATAGACAAAGCGAACTCATCTTTAACTAAGGTAACTCATCATAGACTTTGCGAACTTATCATAGACTAAGCGAACTCATAATAAACTAAGCAACCTCATCTGTAACTATGCGAACTCATCTTTAACTAAGGGAAGTCATCTTTAACTAAGGGAAGTCATCATAGACAAAGCGAACTCATCTTTAACTAAGCGAACTCAACATTGACTATGGAAACACATCATAGACAAAACTGATTCATAATAGACTAAGCGAACTCATTATAGACTAAGCGAACTCATAATAGACTAAGGGAACTCATCTTTAACAAAGGGAAGTCATCATAGACAAAGCGAACTCATCTTTAACTAAGCTAACTCATCATAGACTTTGCGAACTTATCATAGACTAAGCGAGCTCATAATAGACTAAGCAACCTCATCTGTAACTATGCAAACTCATCTTTAACTAAGGAAAGTCATCATAGACTAAGCGAACTCATCTTCAACTAAGCGAACTCAACATTGACTATGGAAACACATCATAGTCTTCGCTAACACATCATAGACAAAACTGATTCATAATAGACTGAGCGAACTCATTATAGACTGCTGAAAACCCGTCATAGTTCAAGGGAACACACATCTAGTTAAGAGGAAGTTAATATCCGATTAACTGATTCACCGCAGGACACAAGTGTAAACGGGTTTCCTAGAACTCTTACTGTAAACTCTTCCCTGAACGAGTTAATTTCGTGCATCGATGTACTGCACGTGGCTTTGAATTGAGACTAATTGACGATTGTGTCTTTACAGGAACGCCTTTCAATGAGACTGGATATTCGCAGTGGGCGGATGGCCACCCAGATGCAGTTGTCCAGGAGGCCTGTGTGTTTTATGCCACAGAATCCTGTGAAACTGCTTTTTACGAATGCCCTTGTGATTACGAGCTAAAATTCTTTTGCGAATTTTACTTCGATTGAATCGCAGATTGCTGTACGTTTTTGATTCGCAAACTTATGAAAGACGACTTCTGAATCTGGACTCTGAAATTCTCGAATTGAAGAAGAATCGACTGCTTTTGTGTTGACAAATAAAGTGACCGAATATTAGTCTTTTGAATTGTTCTTTTTTCGGCAAAAAGTCTGAAATGAGTTGATTTTATTGTGTCTGATGAAGACTAAAGTTTAGGCAATAATTTGTGATATGTCGTTCTTCAAATTTCGCATCCAAACATTTTATATTTATTTTCAGATGTTCATACACACGCAGAGTACTTAAAGAATAGCAACATATTTCTATTACTTATTACAAAGGATCCTTTCAAATTATAAAGGCGGTGTTCTAATATAAAGAAAAATGTTCAAAAAAAGGTAAATCCTCAACGTATGTACATGAAGATAAAAGGAGGTCTGCTTGATATCTTTGGAATTCCCGTGTGGAGGTGGAAAACTAGGTGCGTACATAAGGATTTCCTTACAAAAAGAACAAATTGAATTCCAAAACTGTCTGCTTTGGAAAGTATTTAAAAGTAAAATCTGTAGTTGAAGTGAAAATAAGCAAAAGAATTTATGAAAATTTGAAGAAGTGCATAAAAACTCAGATTCATATTTGCTCAAATTTTAGTTGAGTAAAATCCAAAACGAATGGCATTTTGGCAAACAAAATTTTGAATTTGAATTATTAGAACACCGCCTTTGAAAAGAATCATACTGTTTGATAGAGCAATACAGAAGTTATCATTTTATATCATTATTCATATATCACCATTTATTTATTGTTTCCTTCGTTAGAAAGATTAATTTTGAAGTTTGAAGACAAAGTTGTTGAAGTTGAAGACAAAGTTTGAAGAGAAAGTTGTTTAGTATTTGTATCGTTATAAAGTCAGTGTCGAAAAAATTTTTCCCAGAGTTGTTAATTTTTACAATAACAACATTTTTGCATAAATTTGCTATAATCAAAGGTTAGTGTTCTTTCGCCATTTTGTAATTCAATGCAAATTCATTAAGTTGTCTATGAGAATCCACATTTTTTTCACAATTTTTCAAGAAATTTGTAAACAAAATGTGCAAAACTTTGTAATAAAAGGCAAATATAAGTTATCATCAAATGTATTTTATTTGTAATGAAACATTAGAGAGAGTTAGAGATCTTCTGCCATTTTGGAATTGAATGCAAATTCATCAAGTTGTTATGACAGTTACACATTTTATTCACAATTTTTCAAGACATTTGCAAACAAAATGCGCAAAATTTTGCAATAACAGGTAAATGTATGTTCATCAAAGGTCTTTTATTTGGAATGAAACATGTTGGAGATGTTTTACTTTCTTTTTTTTGACAGGAATTGAATGCAAATTCATTAATTTGTCCGTGAGAGTTCCGCACGTTCTTTACAAAATACTCAACAACTTGATGGATGAACAGTTAGAGAGACATGCTAAAAATAATCAATTCAAAATTTCCTTCTTTCCATGACTATACATGAAAGTGATCGATTAGGGAAATAGAGTCATGGTGCATGCACATCCTGCCACATGCCAGAAGGCGGCCTGCATGGTACATTCAGGGTTTGATATAAAAATATGCGGAATTTTTGGTTTTCTCAAAAAATCTTTATTTATTCATTGATATCAATATTGCCCCCTTCAAAGTATTCCCCCTCAAATGTAATACATTTGTGCCAGTGCTTTTTCCAATCCTCGAAGCACTTCTGGAACGCAATATTCGGTATGGCGTTTAGCTCCTTCAGCAATTTCGTCTTGATTCCCTCGATGTTGCCAAATGCTGCCAATGTTGTCCTTCTAAGGTTGTTTTCAGTTTTGGGAATAAGAAAACATTACAGGGGGCCATTTCTGGTGAATACGGTGATCGAGGCATCATAATGGTGTTGGTTTTTGCCAAAAATTCATGACAAACAGTGAGGTGTGAGCTGGTTAGTTATCGTGCTTCAATTGCTGAGAATTGTTTCAGAAAGGTCCGATCGTTTTCTTTGGATTGCTTCATGCAAATGGCATAGAACTTCCAGGTAATATTCCTTACTGACTGTACAACCTGGTGACAAGAACCCATGATGCCCTATGCCATTGAAATCAAAGAAAACCGTGAGCAGAACCTTCACATTTGATTGAACTTGACGTCCTTTTTTCGGTCTTTGTTCTTCAAGAAGTTACCATTGGGACGACTGGGCCTTAGGTTTGATGTCATACCCATGTTTTGTCACCAGTTATGACCCATTTAATACGTTCCTTGATTAATAGGATTTGACCAGCGTACAAGAATCAACCACTAAAACATTAAAAGGCAATTTAAAGAAAAATATAAACAAAGACTAACTTATTTGAAAATCTAAACTCAGCTCAAAAACATAATCTAGGCAATTAACACATATGCAATAGCAATCCTTACATACTCATTTGGCATCATTAAGTGGTCACAAACTGACATTGAAGAATTAAATAGAATTAATAGAACACAGCTCACTGAAAATGAATGCTACACCATAAATCCTGCATCGAGAAAATAACCATCAACAGAAAAGATGGAGGAAGAGGGCTGACAGACATTGAGATGCTTCATAACAAACAGATAGAAAACTAAATAAGTTATTTCCATAACAAATACACCCCATAACAGCATTCTATCATCAAAGCAGACAAACAACACACTCTGCTAAACCTGAAAGAAGAGCAGAGTATACAATTTATACAAACAAACACATAAGAGCAGAAGAAAGAAAGTTTTTTAATGTCTATAATTCATTGCTGATGATTCTCTCACCATCTGATGATTAATGATGCATATAAGTGCTCATTTATTAAGAACTATAGATCTCAATGAAGAGGCCTTAACTTTGTGGTAGTCTTCCATTCTGATAAATAATAAATTAACACACTTATACGCTTTACCACAGATTTTTTATTTTGCGACCATGGTTTCGACTCATCGAGTCATATTCGGGCAAAGATACATCAGTTCCGAGCAATATATATATATATGGACATAAAAAGGGGGGGGCGGGGGTTGAGAGGAGGGAGGAGGGTTAGGTGGGAGTGGAAGTGAGGGTCTTAACCGTCGCGGATCGGGGAAGGGGCTAGGAATTGTTGGTCACTGATGGTTATGACCTCGGGACAATGAATGGATTTTAGTACTTCCAATTTTTCAAAAGCATCCATCTTAAGGTCTTTCCTTTGGAAATGTAGATATTCCATTTTCCAGGTGCACGGGTGGTTTTATTCTAATAGGTGTTTGGCCATTTGTGATTCCATCCGGGTGATTGTTTCGGAACGCTGCTTCGTGTTCCTTCCTTCTCTTTGCAAATCGCCGCCCACACTGACCTGTGTACACCCCTCACAGGTTAATTGGTAGATGCCGCTCCTCTGGGCTGGGTCTATCTCGTCCTTACCATTCTTCATAGTATACAATAATATAATAATACCAAAATAAGACCCAATAATAAAAAAGCTGTGGTAAAGCGTATAAGTGTGTTAATTTATTCTTTATCAGAACTATAGATCTTTAAAACACACAAATATGTATTGAGTTTGGATTGTATTCTACTAAAATTTGAGCAAATCTGAGTTTTTATGCAATTGTTGAACTTTTCATTGAATCTGATAGTGATATGTAATTTGTTTAATTAAAATAAATAATTTTATGCTTTCTGCAAAAGGCAGACTTATCATAAACTAATTGTTAAGTTGGTCTAAGAAGATACTGCAAGGTCATCACTACAGTATTATACAGAACCCAATCATAGACAAAATGCTTACATATAAATGGCTGACAACAGGACATCTATTACCGGAGACTGATGGATTTCTACTAGCAATTCAAGATAACAGAAAAGCCACCAGGAACTATAGGAAACATGCACTAAAGGAAGCAATAGAGACAGATATGTGAAGAAAAAGCCATCAATATAAAGAAACAATTGACCACATAACAGGAGGGTGCAGACTGCTGGGTGGTACGGAGTATACAGAAAGGCACAACATAGCAGCAAAAATAATACATCAAGAGCTTACCTTTAAGTACCAATTGATATAATTACACATTCCTTATTTTAGGTTAAAGCTAAAAATACACTAGAAAGCAATGATTACAAACTATACTGGAACCAAACAATATATATGGACAAAACAGTTATCCAAACAGACCGGACCTCACCCTTATCAATAAAGAAGCAAAGAAAACGTACTTAATTGACATAGCCGTCCCCAACGCCAATATCCAAAATAAAGAAGAAGAAAAAGTTTCCAAATACACCCCATTAGCACAGGAAATAAAGCAGCTCTGGAAACAAGAAACAGTCACAACGGTGCCAATAGTTGTGTCAGTTACCAGTATTACAACCAGAAGTTTTTATACCTGGAAAAATTAAATATTAACAAGCATATCCCCTCAAATATCTAGAAGGCAGTCATATTAAAAACAACATCGATAGTAAGAAAGTTTCTAGGAATGAAAAAGAACGGTATTTGGCACTGTAAAGGCTCATCAAAGTACCGGCATTAGACCACAAAAAGTGAGTAAAAGCAAACTAATAATAATGCCAATAATCAAAAAAATGATAATATAGTGGCGAGAGAAATTATAGGAACCATACTTACACCTTCTTTTAAGATTAAGATTCATCCATCCCAGAGGAAATGTTCCCTTGTGAGTGAGGATTCGTCATCAGTACAAAACAATAATTGGTCCTCAAAGTTGAACAGAGGTTCTGCAAATTGATGAATTTTTAGGCTGATTTTCAAACTCATTTTATTTAAAAACTGGAAACCAGTCATCCTGGCTTGAACATATTAATACATTGAGTAAACTTAGTTCGACCTGCTACCTCAATGGTTAATATATAAGTCACCTCAACAGCTAAGGTCATTTTGCACCTTATCGGCATTCGGCTGTTAAAACGGATGGTAAATTGCCATCACATAATTTCTACCACAACCAAAACAATCAATATTACATGCAGCAATGCAGAGAGTTGGTCATAATAAGCAGAGCGAAGAAAAACACCCAATTTTGTGTTTGATTCTTCGGAAGAACCCTGTCTCCTTCATAAAAGAAATAACTTAATAAACTAAACAAAATAACTCAATTGACATATTATGCATACTATATAATGCAAAAATACTTTCATATGTAGCATATGGTATATGATGTTTTGGGGAAATTCTAGCATTGCATTCAAAGCTTTCTTCTTTGTCTCCAAATCCAAAAGAGGGCAGTCAAAGCCATGGTCCCTATTTTTTTATTTGAAATTTAATTTTTGCATTTCTTTACTCTTGTATCCAATTACTTTGATCTGATGATGTCTTTTACTTTATTACGTAGGTCTATTGACAAATAAATATTATTATTATCATCTGTATTTTCCAAATCCTTAAATTAAAAAAGTTTTAATAAACGTATTTGAAATACTGCTTTGGAAAACCTTTATCAGAAAAGCATGTAATTTTTTCTTTCATAGCCCATAGGGATTGCAGGAATATTTCTCACTAAAACACTCTTTTGGTGAAATATTTGGAAAAGCTTTTATTTGAAGAAACATCCATTGGGTAAACATTCTTGGACGGAATACCTCTGGGTGAAAAGTCTCTGTGTGTAAACTTTCTTTGGGAGAACCATCACTTTACATAAAATAAATACTTTAAATTACAAATAAACAAGGACATCATAGAACTGGTAATGAAATTCAAACGCCTAGGAGCAGTTATAACTAGTTATGGGCATTTTTATGAGGAATAAATGAACAAATAATAAAAGCGGAAAGGATTGGGGGCTACCTGAACCAGACAGCGTGGAGAAATAAATATTTACAAGTAGAGGCAAAAGCAAGAATTTATAAAGCAGTAATTAGACTTTTAATGACATACTCCATGGAAACTACAGAACAGAAAAGCAAAACGAAACAGAGAATGCAGACTGCAGAAATGACTGTACTAAGAAAAATAGTAGGTAAGACAAGATTAGATAGGATTCCCAATGAAAATATCAGAGATCAATAAGAGAATGGACATATAAAAGGAAAGAAGAATGGAATGAACATATAACAAGAATGGACGACTCCAGAGTCGTCGAGATAGTAAGGGACAGGATACCATCAGGAAACAGGAGCAGAGATCGACCATGCAAAAGATGGACAGATGACCTTAACCCGTAATTTAAAGGCCATAATCAGAGAGAACAGGCATAAATGCCTACGTGAAAGAGGAATATGAACATTATTATTATTATATCATTCCATACGATCCTTGAATTAAATAAAACTAAATTAAATTCAGGATTCCTCGTGAGCAACCAACAGTAATTGGTTCCCACATTTGAACTGAGGTTCGCATCTTAATACTTCCAATTTCAAAGGGCATCTATTTAGTATGTTTGTTAACATACTAAATATTTTAATGTTGAATTAAATGAAACTAAATTAAATTGAGGATTCCTCGTGAGCAACCAAGAGTAGAAAAGAATAAACTTGGTAATTTTCCACACAATATAATAATATTGTGTGGAAAATTACCAAGTTTATCCTTTTCTACTTAAACGGCTTTCCACGAAGTAACGCCTAATCATCTAGATTTCATTCAACCAAGAGTAATTGGTTCCCACATTTGAACCGTGGTTCGCGTCTTAATACTTCCAATTTCAAAGGGCATCTATTTAGAATGTTTGTTAACATACTAAATATTTTAATGTTGAATGAAATGAGATTCCTCGTGAGCAACCACAGTAATTGATTCCCACATTCATACCGTGGTTTGCATCTTAATACTTCCAATTTCAAAGGGCATCTATTTAGTATGTTTGTTAACAAACTAAATATTTTAATATTGAATGAAATAAAATTGTATTGAATTGAGGATTCCTCGTGAGCAACCAACAGTAATTGGTTCCCACATTTGAACCGTGGTTCACATCATAATACTTCCAATTTCAAAGGGCATTTATTTAATATGTTTGTTATAGATGTGCCTTTTCATATTTGCACCATCCGCAGCCCTGTAATCACAATACGTACACTGATACGGCTTCTCTCCAGTGTGTTTACGAAGGTGGTTGTTTAACTGTGACCTGCTTGTAGCCCTGTATTTGCAAATCCCACATTTGTACGGCTTCTCGGCCGTGTGGATTCGAACGTGCCGCTTTAAATGGGTACCGTGAGAAGAGGCATACTCGCAGTAATTACATTTGAACGGCTTTTCACCGGTATGTGTGCTCATGTGGGTCTTCAAAGAAGTGCTGTGAGAAGTAGTGTAATCGCATTCACTGCATTTAAAAGGCTTTTCATTCGTGTGCCTTCGGAGATGAGTTTTCAGATTAGACTTATCCGCAGTGCTGTATTCGCAATACGGACACTTGTGTGGTTTTTCTCCAGTGTGCCTCTTTCGATGAGTGTTGTAAGCCGAGTAAATCGAAGAGGTGTACTCGCAATCATTACATTTAAACCTCTTTTTGTTAGTGTGCTCGTAAATGTGTGCCTTGAGAGCAGAGTTGTATCGGGAGCTGAACGTGCATAGATTACACTTGAAAGGTTTTTCGCCAGTGTGAATCCGTAAATGGTCCACCAGCCTGTGATTCTTCTTAAACACTTTCTTGCAGAATGAACACTTAAAGGTTTTTTCTTCTCTTTCGCTGTCACTCTCTTCATCCGTGAAACGTAACGAATCATCACTCTCTTCTTTTGATACATATTCCGATTCACTCTCCTCCACAAAATGCTCTTCCTCAATCACTACTTTCTCCACAGGTTCTGTTTTAATAAACGCTGCTGATTCCCCATCATTCCTCTGCACATCTTCATCACCATCTGCATTGCTCCTCAAAATCCCCACCTCTCCCAATTCATCCGGAACACTTGCGACAAAAATCTTTTCCTCTTCCGGGTGACACTCCCCTGAAAGAATAATAACATCTGTTACATATAGACGCAACTCCGGATGTATATTCCCCCATAGGATACCAACTCGGAGGCTAAACATGATTAATGGTGACAAGGGCTAATGCTGTCCAAAAATAGTTCTTAAGTTTAAGTATTGCATGTAGTAGTAATAGAATTTGTTTGGAGGTGCGTCGACTGCATAGGTCATTTTGCACCATTTAAAGATTCATTTTTAAGCTGCCTGTGACCTAATAAGGGTCTTTTCCTTTATTTATAAATACTATGCTCTAATAAAAATTTAAAATTATTTTAATGGCTAAAATAGAAAATAAGTTAAATAAATAAGTAAAAAGATAAAAAATTAAAAGGATTTTTGTCCATTGCTAAATGTATAAAATCTAAAACCAGTTCAATGAACAAACTAGAGTTTTCTAAAGAGTCCAGTTTCCCTAAGGAAACGCAATACTCTAGTAACTGACTCGTTATCATCTCCGAGTACGGCGGCTAAGTTGCCTGTAATTCCTAAGGAGGTGCGAATTCTGCTGTATCTGTTACACACCAGCAGGAGGTGTCTGATGCTGAGGGTGCAGTTGCATTCGTCACATCTGGGAGGGATTTTTTCCTCTGAGAAGAGATAAGAGTGGGTAATGGCACTGTGGCCAATCCTTAGTCGTGTGAGTGCTACCTCTTCTCCTCTAAAGCTCCTGACTGAAG
>KZ309312.1:42293-83249 GCA_000376725.2 Ladona fulva | reverse complement strand
GGCAACTTGAGGACCCCATCCCATAGGCTCAGTTTAACAGGGAGACGCTTTGAGGTAATGGCTTTAAAAATGTATAACAAATTACCTGGCTCAATTAAAAATAATAGAAAGGTACTAATTTGTAAAAATTAAAAGAATATCTGCTGGCTGAAATATTTTATAATGTGGATGAATTTTTTGTAATGCTGGTGTATTTGTGGTGTTGTAATTGTTATTGTATTGACTTAATATTGATTAAAGTAGTTGTACCTCAAATGTAATTATATTATACTGGTTAAACTTGTAAAATTTTGATTTTGACGTGTCCTATATATACTTACGTATGTCTTTGGATAAATAAAATTATTATTATTATTACTATTGAGTGTTAAGGCTAGTATCCAATCACTATCTGAGTACTGAGTTACAGTATACAGGCCCTCCTCATCTTTTGCAGCGTTATTTAGTATGCGTTTTGCCCTATTGTCATTAAAGATCATGAAATACCTCTACCCTCGGAAAGAACGGCTCATAATTAAACAGATTGCCTTCAGAAATGGTTTCAATCCTGAAATCATCAACCCCCTTATCACGAAGAAGAAAAGAAAAATAGCCCTCAACGATACTTTCAACGAGAACAGCCCCGTCGCTGAGAGGAACTGGTGCTCCGTAAAATTTATCGGCAGGGACTCTTATTTCGTGAAAGATTTTTTTGCAGATCATTATTCCTGCACATTTAAAACAGGCCCTAAATTGAAGGATTTGTTGGTATCCTGTAAAGACCCAATTAACCCATCCAACAAAAGTGGTGTATACAGACTCGATTGCAATGATTGTGAAGGTTTTTATATTGGCAAAACTGGGAGGAGTTTTAACGAGAGACAGAAAGAACGTTTTCGTGCCTTCAAAAATAACAAACCAGATGTCTCCAATTTTAGTAAACATTTACTCCTTAACGGACATTCTAGTGATTTTAATATGACATTTTACATTTTTGTGACCACAGTGCAAAATTGGACACATTGGAAATGTTAGAAATAGCCCGGAATTCCTCCAAAAATAATATAATTAACGACTTCTTGTTTTCAAACCCTTCCCCCATTTATTGGTCGGAGGACATTTGCGGTTGGGAGGAGCTGGAGAATAGGAGCGACAGAGAGAGAGGAAGAGAACGCGAGTCCAACACGAAGAAGACGTGTTGTCCATTTATTTGTCCATTGTTGTATTTGAAGTCAAAGAATACAAATTTTCTGCAAATTAATTAATTAGTTAATTCTTTATACGTAGCGGAACTAATCGCTTTCGTTACAATAAATATATTGTAACGGTTATTATATGATGTGACACCGCCAGTTGTATTGCGGTGTCGCACGAAAATAGGTTGGGGAAGTGGAAGTTCCCAGAAGCCCCTATGAAGAAGGGGAAATGAGACAGTCGTGGGGGAGAGAAGAAAAAGGAGCTGCCCGAGAAGGAGTTGATTGGCAGTGTGCCTCCGCAGAAGCCGTGGACAAAGACATCGAATAGGATTCTGGCTGCAGGAGTTTTGGTGGCTGTGAATCTTTTTATTTGTAACCCAAGAACAGCTTGTAGAGAATATAATCGTTGACAATTATTATTTGTTTTTTTTTGGTGTCAAAATAAGTTTCGGTTCTTTTAGTCTATGCGGAGACAACGAAAAAAGGAACCGTTACAATATATATATATATCTATATATATACATATTGTAACGGTTGTTACATGTTGTAACACCGCAATTTGTATTGCGGTGTCGCATGAAATTAAGTGGCGAAGTTTCCCAGGGTTCCTGAGGAGGAGAGGGACTCTGGAAGAGGAGGAAGAAAGAGGTGGTGAAAAGGACGGGCACTGGAGGTCGGGAATCCGAGGCAGACAGATGGAGACGCCGGAAAGAAGGAGAGAACGCCCAGTCCACATCAGTCTCTGTATATTTGTTTTAGTATTTGGTGAAAAGGACGGACACTGGAGGTCGGGAATCCGAGGCAGACAGATGGAGACACCGGAAAGAAGGAGAGAATGCCCAGTCCACATCAGTCTCTGTATATTTGTTTTAGTATTTGAAAGTTTAAAAAAATACAAATTTATTGCAAATTGAATTAATTAATTAATTCACCATTACGTAGCGGAATCAATCGTGACCGTTACAATATATGTATATAATTTGTGACGGAACACAAAAACTGGAACTTCTAGGAGATACTTGGAGAACTAAAGGAACAAAGTGTTGTTGGTGTGCGGAGGATTAAATCTCGCAGGGATGGCATGCTAATTGACACACCAAATCTAGTCCTAAAATTTGCTAGAACTGACCTCCCTGAAAGGATCACAGCTGGATATCTCTCTCTGCCTGTGAGAGTATTTATCCCGAATCCGATGAGGTGTTACAAGTGCCAAAAGTTTGGCCACACCTCCTCTCGGTGTGCTGAAGTAGAGAAGTGTGGACGCTGTGGAGGAAATAAACATGAAGGACATTGCCTGACTGCCACGAAGTGCTTGAACTGCAGTGGTGAGCACCCTGCATGGTCACCCAGCTGCCCCATATTCAAACAAGAGAGAGCAATTCAGGAGATCAAGGTCAAAAGAAAGCTATCCTATATGGAAGCTAAGAGAGAGTTGAAAGCCTTAACACCTCAGCATAAGGGCCCCTCATATGCCACTGTAGCTACCAGAGTGGTCGTGACTAAGGAGATGGGTACTCAGACCCAACTCCCTCCAGTCTGTGCCCCCTGTAAAGTGCTATTGACCACTTCCTCTGCCACTGTAATGGAAAGCCAGAAACTGGCAGTTCAGTCAATGATGTGA
Organism: Ladona fulva; assembly: GCA_000376725.2. Taxonomy (NCBI): domain Eukaryota; kingdom Metazoa; phylum Arthropoda; class Insecta; order Odonata; family Libellulidae; genus Ladona; species Ladona fulva. The sequence goes on along the minus strand of KZ309312.1, from coordinate 80,453 downwards.
TTTGTACATGGAATGGAACGGAGAGGCAACTTAATAACTTCCTGAAGACCCTCAACCTACCGCACCCGAAGATCTCATTCACCCTAGAAACTGCCAACGAAGGAGTACTGAACTTTTTAGATTTAAAAATCAGTGTAGTAAGAAATCGCCACCAGTTTGCTGTTTTTCAAAAGGAAACCTACACAAACCATTCCATCCCTGCCGATTCCTGCCACCACCCTGCCCACAAACTAGCACCCTTCCACTCCCTCATACACAGGCTCCTGGAAATACCTCTTTCGCAGGAAAATTTTTTGAAAGAAGTTGCTACCATAAAACAAATCGCCGATGAAAAATGTGCCGATTTTCAGTTGCCCATTGACAAGTAGCCAATTGTCAAGTAGCTGACAAGATGTCTACGACTGAAAGTCCTACGACCTACAGGCCTCGCTTCAGGTTTCGTATTTTTATACCCAGCGAGTATGAATACCCGATCGAGGCTTGAACTAGCTCCTGCTGCGGACAGTTCCAATCATTTCAGGAAAGGTTATTGGCAGCCATCTGATTCTTGCCAATTTGCGAATTTCTAAATTCCTTTGTTTTCCGTACTCCTGCTAATAGCTTCGTGAAGGAAGACACGGAGTTCGAGCCGGATGCTTCGAGGCAAGAGACGTGAGTGTGCAGCGTGAGTCACCTTGAAGAGACATCAACGCGGACAATTTGTGAAGGCATTTGTGTTAAGACCAACAAATTATTGGCGTATGTATTGTTCAGTTAAGTTGTTTTATATTCCAACCTTTGTTAATCGACCGTATCACATATTATAACATTGATCTGTGTAATTATCAGGACCAGTCCGAATTGTCTATATTCTAATTTTATTTGATGGTATTACTTTTGTTAATTATTGCATGATATTATTTCTTAATTACACTGTGGATTTATATTCGATGTTTTTGTCTCTTTCTCTCGTGATATCCCACTGCTAGACCACGAAAATAATTCAATGCACAGTCTGAGTGGATTCTCGAGAAATATAATTTTCCTGATCCACCCTGACCAGTGCAGTAAATATTATTTTTTATATGATTTTATCACATCACTAAAAATATCTTGGAGGAGACCAGTAGAAGTAACCTAGTACTCATAAGAATGGGAGAAAAACCAGCATTGGAAATACAGAGAAATTCCAATCTAATGTTTTGAATTCGACTTTAGATGCAGTAAAACCTAGCCATAATCACACAGACTTTGTCCAGTAATTTTTATAAATTAAAAAGTGTGTACGTCAAGATGTTTTAGTTATCATCAACCCTGTATGACAGTGGAAATCTCAAAAACATACCAAAATAAATAAATAATAGTGAAACATTACATTTATAGATCGCAGTTTATGAGGTGCAACTCATTAGAAAAGAAATGAGAAGGAATGGTGTGTGGGAAAGGCATACAGGGCTTATATTAGTAATCTCAGATTAATTGTGTATCAGACCATCAAGAGGTTAACATTTCCACTTCCAGCTACCAGAAAATTCCATCATTTTGCAAGCAAATCTAAAGCAAAGCAATTTTCCGGAGATAATGATCGACCCACTCATCGCCAGGAAAAAGAAGAGGAAAGGCTGCGAACGCATTTACCGCAGCAGAGAAAACGAGGCTCTCCCACAGAGATGCTTCCTCAGGTTCCTGGGAAAGGAGACCCTTCAGGTAGCGCGGCGCTTTCCCAAAGAAAAATTCAAGATAGCCTACAGACCCTCCTTGAAAATTGGGGACCTCCTCAGGAATGGAAAAGATCAGGTGGACCCATCCGAGAAGAGCGGCGTATACCAACTAATATGCGATGACTGCCCAGGGGTCTACACAGGGCAAACCGGAAGACACTTCACAATTAGGAACAAGGGACATCAGGCTGCATAAGTTTCTTAGGAGAGTTAAAAAATGTGTTAGTTAACAAATGCTATTACTCAATCAATGAATTTTTAAATTAAATTTGTCAAATTGTATGATTGATGTACTGTAATTTAGTTACAGTTAATAATAGTGTTTAGTATTGAACGAGTCACCTGGTTTTATTTAGTTGGATGGGAGGAATGACTTATAATTTTTCTGTATTTTTTGGGTTTGCAAATATATATTTGTACGAAAAGATATATGTATATATATTTGGCTATAAAGATCAATGGTTATATTCATTTATAAATATGTATGTATGTATATATATTAATGTTTGTATATGTGTGCATGCAAAGTATATATATGAAAAGTTACATTTGTTAATGTAAATATTTAAAAAATTTGAGCATATTAAATAATTCTTGTAATATTTTATGTTGGGTAGAAATAATGATGAGATGTTGGTGCATATGTTTTGTACTTGTATAGACCAAATTAATGTATGTAAGTGTTGATATTCATAATGTAAAAACATTCTTTGACGAGACATCTGTTTACCTTCAGAGTTATGTCTGAATGCAACTGTAAACGTTTTTATGTCAATAAACTACTACTACATTAAGAAAAAACCATCCGGAAGCATCCCAAACATTCAGAGCGACTAGGATTCTTAAGGGAGATTTGAGATTCAACAGTAGTGTTTCGGCTATGATAGAATCCCTCAGGTGGACTTCGTTACCAACAAAAGTTTTTCTAAAAATTTATCAATACATATCTCATTGACAAGATAGCTGATATTGTTATTCAAGTGAGCAACGAGAGCTCCGAGAGAAAACTAAGAAGCAATTCCGGGAAGTGATTGTCCGGACGGATAGTTACTTCAGTAAAATCTACTACTTCGGCCTTGAACAAGGAACATCAGGCTGCATTAAGAAACAACCACCCGGAAGCATCCCAAATGGCGAACCACCACCTCGTCAACGGTCATCAGTGTTCCTGGAATATGAAATTCCTACATTTTCAAAAGAAAGGTTCTTTGCTGAATTCTCTGGAACAATTAGAAATTTTGAAATCCCTCTCCCGCCCTAACACCATCAACGAAATTTTATTCCCTTCCCCTTCCCCGATCCTTTCTGCGGCTGTGAAAATCCCTCTTCCCCCTCCCCTTCTCTTAACTCCCCTCCTTCCCTTTACTATATATACTTTGTACTTGTCATGTCCTGTCACCTGAGGATGATCTTATAGATCGAAACCATGGTCGTTAGTTAATAAATATTACTGTGGTAAAGGTATAAGTGTTCTTCTTTTTCTCAAGTTTGATTCTCAAATTTATTCAGAATTTTTTCAGGGAATAGTCCTCCATTGACCGTATAATCAGTACACCTTGTTATTTTACTCTATTTTCAGGCCAATTGGTACAGGTGGATGCCTCTAAGATTTTCAGAACACTGGAGAAAATCTCGAGTGGAATGGAGAGAATGGAAGAGAGGCAGAAGGAAATGATGACTCGTTCAGAGTCCAGTGTGAAGAGCTTGGCAGTGAGAGTTCTTTCACTGGAGGAGATGCAGAAAGTATTATGTGATAGATTGAGTGAGGGTTTTCAGACTCTTGTCCACAAGGAGCACCAGCCTGCAACATTTTCTTTTCCCCTCCCAGTAAATAATTGGGATGATTTTAGTGAAGTGATGGAGAGAGTCAAGGATGATGAGATAAGGGGACAGATGGTTGGCGATTACTATCTTAATTTATTTATGTTGGCCTAACTTTATCACTAGCTTTGTCATCATTTTTGAACATTTCTTTTTGTAGATCACATTTCTGAGCAAGGTGGGAGGTAAAGACACAACATCTCTGGTCAACAGGATAATGTCAGGCGTAATGACAAATGCCCTTGCTGAAACTTGCAACTTGAAGGGTCAGCGGGGCGATAAGCATGCACTGGAAAAGACTCACCTTCTAGAGATTGTTCATGGTGAGCTATGTGGTGCTTATTGAAGGCAGAAACTCAGACTTTAAACCTTTTTACATCAATTATCATTTTTTTCAAGTATAAAGTGCATTTCTCTAATTCTCCTTTTTCTTTAAAGGTGCAGTTATCCGTCATGTTGGGCGGGAAAGCGTGACTTAAGCGGGTGTCACGGAGAGGATGCAGCATTGGCTGAAGCAGGCATCCAGGAGAGGAAAAACAACTGTTCAAGAGCATCACTAATGCCATGAATTGAACAGTCGACCCCAGCACTAATTGTCAGGGAAATATCCCAGACTTAGTGGATGGGGCAGAGTGCAAGGGGATGTGATTTTGTATTTTTGTTTTTGTAAGCCATTTGCTGGCAGTTTCTGTACTTCATTTGTAGTAGTAGTAGTAGTTTTTAAATTGGTGCCTCGACAGCTAGGGTCATTTTACACCAATTCCAGATCTCAGATTATTATAAAAACAATAGCTGGGTCAATACATTTGCCCATTGTCTTATTTATTTAAATCTTTTTGAGTAATTCAGTTTCTGCGAGGAACTTCAAGACATTGTCCATTTGTCTTCATTTGTACATTATTTGTATTTGTTGATTAATAAATTCATTATTAGACTTCCATTCACACAAAAATATATTCAATGCGGTTGCAAAGAAGTGCAACTGGAAGGGACCACGTGGCAAAAAATATGGATTAAAGGGGACTCAAATTCTTAGCATATTTCATGGTGACCAATTTCTTTGTATCATGTTCATGTAGATCATCACCACCATTCTCATTCATTTCTCTTAGATGTCACTACTATCTATCTCGTATGCTCCTCTGAGAAATTAAATGGCATTCCCTTACATGAGGTTTCATTTTTCCTTGTTTCGGTATTCTCACTGCTTGTTTTCTCTAATGAATCTCATACGAAGCTTAATTTATTTCGCTCTGGAGTGAAACATGAATATTTCTTCTCTTTTCGTTAATAGGTGCTGTTATTCGTCACATAGGCTGGGAGACTACAACGGAGGAAAGTGTGAAAGAAAAAATACAAAATTGGCTTAAGCAAGCAAGTCGTAGACAAAAATGTACCCTTTTTGATACTTGTATCATCAAGTTGGAGCCGGATGGCGTATAATATGAGTAATTGCAGTATAATCAGAGGAGGTGAATTCCGCACCCGCGGCTGTTATGGTCGTGGTGGACGTGGGCGTCCATGATGTTTTGTGACACCATGTGAGTGGCAGTAACATACTTTTTTTTCAACCAAACCCATCAATTAATTAGGTTTACATCCCAAGAGTACGTTTCTTAAATTTATATACCACAGAAGTTTCTGTTCCTTCTGGAGAATTATCTCTGTCAGCTGTATTCATTGGTTGTTCAAAATGCTGCTAAGGGTTACGAATTAGTTGCAGATGGTGCTCATATGTTACTAAATTATGGTAACCATATATCTCTACTATAGAGAAATTTACGGTTATAATTCTATATCTGCCATAATTAATTCATGTGAATGCAATATTGATTGTTGCTCAGAAGAAATATCAATGACATAGTGTAAGGGGATGACGCATCTCCAAAAGCTGTTTCTTCCCAAGTGCCAGCCTCATCTTTTTCAGTAAGCCCTGTTATAACTATCAGACAAGTTTCTTTGTTTACTTCAGTGCTTAATTATACCAGTAATTTCATATGTATGATTGAAGTTTCTCTTGCTTTTTTTAGCTAGGATGACCTGGAAGGTTGTGGAGTTTGGTCAATGAAGTGAAGATGTTGCTGCTTCCAGCCTTTCTAGGGTGCAGACAAAATAAGTCTCTGTGCTTCCACAGGCATGGTTGCTCGAAAAGGAAGGGGATATGTAATGCTGGCGGCCACCAAGACATTTATTAATGTCACTTCCTTGGAGAGGAAGATGGCCCTTCCTCAACAGGAGTGGGATGTTGTGAAGAGAACGAAGAGACCTTCTGTGAGAAGTTTCTTTCTTAGTTTTTGTAAAATTTCTCACATGGAATTGCATTCGTTAAAAGGATTGAGTTGTTCTTGTATTGATGTGTCATCATTATTAATTTGGTGATACCTCCAAGAGTCATAGTGCCCTAAGTTTTGTTACAGCACTGTGTTCACATAAATTGCAGGTGACTACTCCTTGGCCAGGGAGGTGCCTCACAATTCATCTGAAGTGACTGACCTGGAGGACAGGATCAGGCTGCTGAAGGGGAAGCAGTATGGAAGTGTTCTCCAAAGAGAAAACTAATTGGAGACATGTCTGCAACCTTAGATGAAACGGACCAAAGGAAGGCTAAAAGGGTGAGGTCTGCATAGACAACCCTCCCAACTTTCTCATCTGATGAAGGTAATTTTTGGCATATTCATTGAGATTTCATGGACTTATGTAAGTCACTTATTGTAAATTTCTCTTAACATTTGTTTCAGAGAATACTAACATGGAATCTGATCGAAGTCAAGGCCCAGAAGTTATTAGGCGTATGGCTTGTATGTATTGCTATAAGTTTTATTATATATTATTCAAAAGCTCCTAATTGCTAGCAAAGAAGGATGTTCGAATTCCTTCACAGAATACTTTCAGACTATAGGCCTTGATTGATGGCAGGATATAGTACTATCTCACTGTGAATTTATTCCATCTATAGGTCATGTTAATAATAATGATATAGTTGAGGTGCTGAAGAGAATGGAGGAGGGACACAGTAGCTTTGAGGAGAGGACGATGGAGAAATTGGCGAGGATAGAGGCCCAACTGAAGGTAATCTCCACGAAACAGGTATCTTTGGAGGAGGTGCAAAATGGCCTCTGGGAGAAAATACATGGATTACATTCAACCAGCCAGCCACAGCGGCAGTGCTCCTTAACCTTCAATTTACCTGTGCATCATTTCGATGAATTCTGCAAGGTGATGGAGAAGGTGAAGAATGAGGAAGTGAAGGGACAGCTGGTTGGTTATTTATACTTTAAAATTTGTCTGTAAAATTTGATTTTTCGTGCGCTTAACATTGTGGAAATTTCTTTGACCAGATCACACTTTTGAGCCGGGTGGGAGGTAAGGACTTAACATCCTTGGTAAATGGAATATTATCCAGGTTAATGGGGATTTGATGTAGCAAGATTTTATAATCAATACGGTGCTAATAGATTTAATGTTGTAATTCCAAAACTTTTTAACAATCTTCCTGACTATATGCACAGTCTTGTGGTGAATTGACCGTCTGTTCGCCGCCAGTTGACGGCAGACGGCGGACGAGGGCAAGTGTCAAATAACAGTGTGGCAGAAGATTTCCCCATCCCACGGATTCTTCCGGAATTTCTCCCTCGTTTTCTGGAGAGTTCTAGAAGAATTCTGTGGGGATATATAAACTGAGCCCGCTACATCAAAGCATAATCTCCTTCGAACGTGACTAACGGAAGAGACGACAGATGACTTCAGTCTCAATACTTTGTCAGAAGTGAAGAAGAATATGAAAAAATACCTATATAACTAATCGGCAAAGTAATGAATACATTCGGAACACCCCCTGATGAGCTATAATTGGCTCAGGGGGACTCGAACGTCTAACTTTTGTATTTTTGTTTTTGTAAGCCATTTGCTGGCAGTTTCTGTACCTCATCTGTACCTTATTTGTATTTGTTGATTAATAAATTCATTATTAGACTTCCATGCACACAAAAATATAGTCAATGCAGTTGCAAAGAAGTGCAACTGGAAGGGACATCGTGGCAAAAAATTTGGATTAGAGGGGACTTCAATCTTAGCATAGTTCATTGTGAGCAATTTCTTTGTATCATGTTCATGTAGATCATCACCACCATTCTCATTCATTTCTCTTAGATGTCACTACTATCTATCTCGTATGCTCCTCTGAGAAATTAAATGGCATTCCCTTAGATGAGGTTTCATTTTTCCTTGTTTCGGTATTCTCACTGCTTGTTTTCTCTAATGAATCTCATACGAAGCTTAATTTATTTCGCTCTGGAGTGAAACATGAATATTTCTTCTCTTTTCGTTAATAGGTGCTGTTATTCGTCACATAGGCTGGGAGACTACAACGGAGGAAAGTGTGAAAGAAAAAATACAAAATTGGCTTAAGCAAGCAAGTCGTAGACAAAAATGTACCCTTTTTGATACTTGTATCATCAAGTTGGAGCCGGATGGCGTATAATATGAGTAATTGCAGTATAATCAGAGGAGGTGAATTCCGCACCCGCGGCTGTTATGGTCGTGGTGGACGTGGGCGTGGCTTTAGATCTAACGCCGGCGACCTGGAAGAACAGGACAACCAGCAGTACAGAGAAAGTCCTGGACCACGTCGTCAACGTGGTGGTCACTCTAGAGTTAACGTGAGTGCACCAAGAATGCAGGAGGTGCCGAAGCAAGGGCCTCCCATCCCGGCACACCTGAGCAAGGTGTCGTCAGAGGAAAAGAATGACCCGCTCTAACGTGAAGCGGTGTTCCCTGAGCCTGGAGAGGAGCTGGCTCCCTGGCCTGATCGACAAAAGATTTACCCCGGATGCGAAGGACTTAACTCAACTTGCTATCTAGGCGGCACCTTTAATGACAGGATCCAGCACCATCGTGACAATTTTCTGATACACAAATAGAAGTTTATCTTGTATTTTTTTACCACCAGACTTGTTGTATATTTGAACTTAAAATAATAATAATAATAATAAAAAATATCCATGATGTTTTGTGACACCATGTGAGTGGCAGTAACATACTTTTTTTTCAACCAAACCCATCAATTAATTAGGTTTACATCCCAAGAGGACGTTTCTTAAATTTATATACCACAGAAGTTTCTGTTCCTTCTGGAGAATTATCTCTGTCAGCTGTACTCATAGATTGGCTGTTCAAAAGCTACGATGACCTGGAAGGTTGTGGAGTTTGGTCAACGAAGTGAAGATGCTACTGCTTGCAGCCTTCCTAGGGTGCAGACAAAACAATTCTCTGTGCTTCCACAGGCATGGTTGCTCGAAAAAGAAGGGGATATGTACTGCTGGCGGCCACCAAGACATTTATTAATGTCACTTCCTTGGAGAGGAAGATGGCCCTTCCTCAACAGGAGTGGGATGTTGTGAAGAGAACGAAGAGACCTTCTGTGAGAAGTTTCTTTCTTAGTTTTTGTAAAATTTCTCACATGGAATTGCATTCGTTAAAAGGATTGAGTTGTTCTTGTATTGATGTGTAATCAGTATTAATTTGGTGATACCTCCATGAGTCATAGTTCCCTATGTTTTGTTGCAGCACTGTGTTCACATAAATTGCAGGTGACTACTCCTTGGCTAGGTAGGCGCTTCACAATTCATCTGAAGTGACTGACCTGGAGGACAGGATCAGGCTGCTGAAGGGGAAGCAGTATGGAAGTGTTCTCCAAAGAGAATACTAATTGGAGACATGTCTGCAACCTTAGATGAAACGGACCAAAGGAAGGCTAAAAGGGTGAGGTCTGTGTTGACATCCCTCCCAACTTTCTCATCTGATGAAGGTATTTTTGGCATATTCATTGAGATATCATGGAGTTATGTAAGTCACTTATTGCAAATTTCTCTTAACATTTGTTTTAGAGAATGCTAACATGGAATCTGATCGAAGTCAAGGTCCAGAAGTTATTAGGCGTATGGCTTGTATGTATTGCTATAAGTTTTATTATATATTATTCAAAAGCTCCTAATTGCTAGCAAAGAAGGATGTTTGAATTTCTTCACAGAATACTTTCAGACTATAGGCCTTGATTGATGGCAGGATATAGTACTATCTCAGTGTGAATTTATTCCATCTATAGGTCATGTTAATAATAATGATATAATCGAGGCGCTGGAGAGAATAGAGAAAAGATGAAGTACGATTGAGGAGAGGACAATGGAGAAATTGGCGAGGATAGAGGCCCAACTGAAGGTCATCTCCACTAAACAGGTATCTTTGGAGGAGGTGCAGAAGGGAGAAAATACACGGATTACATTCAACCAGCCAGCCACAGAGGAAGTGCATTCTAAATTTCAATTTCCCTGCATAACATGTAGATGAGTTCCGCTAGGTAATGGAGAAGGTGAAGAATGAGGAAGTGAAGGGACAGCTGGTTAGTTATATATATTAAAATTTGTCTGTAAAATATTTTGTGCGCTTAACATTGTGGAAATTTCTTTGACCAGATCACACTTTTGAGCCAGGTGTGTGGTAAGGACTTAACATCCTTAGTAAATGGAAATAACACGAACACGAACGAATGGAATAACACGAACTCCATATCGTGAACCAAAGGTGTTACAACTGGCATATATCAGAAGCCCAAAAGTTTCCCATCCTGAGCTTTCATCATGGCAGCACCAACCGCCCTAACCACGGCCATAGCCAACCTGCCCAGGCTTAACGGGCAATTTGAGATTGGCATTGCTGCATCGACAGACCCCTCCCTGCCGCAGGAGAGGAAGCTGTGTGTGGGGACATCTGCCGGGACTGCGGAGGTTGCTCAGTAACTGCATATCATCGGGGAGTCTTTCCGGTCAAATGCGGCAAAGTCGTTCATCTACAACGCCGGCATGGCCCTCATCCAGACTGACTGGCTCTGCACCCTGGAAAGTGCTCAGGCCACCCCCGATGGTGACTGGTACAAGGCATCAATGACACCTGATGCCGCGGATGTGAAGGCGGTTATAGACACGCTGTCAGAGCAGGCGATGGTGAATGCATTGACGGTGATTGTCGCGTCGAAGATCACATGGTGGATGACCAATCACCACACGGGCCAGGGAACGATGCATGGCTACGTGAAGAAAGTGGTGCTTGCACTCGAGGTCATGAAGGATGTGTCCGAGAATGACCGGCATGATGTGATCCACATGGTGGCACATTGGGCATCAACAAGGAGGGTGCTGTCGGCCATGGGCATCAAGGTGTCGTACCCAATCATTGAGACGGTCACCATAACGATCGTGGCGGCAGCAGACATGCAGCTATGGCTCAACAGTCAGCCAGCTGGGACGCATCGGCATGCAGTGGCCAAATGGTAATTAATGGTAATTTGATGTAGCAAGATTTTATAATCAATACGGTGCTAATAGATTTAATGTTGGAATTCCAAAACTTTTTAACAATCTGCCTGACTATATGCACAGTCTCAATACTTTGTCAGAAGTGAAGAAGAATATGAAAAAATACCTATATAACNGAGATTTGTAGATGTTAAATGGTGACTGAAACCTAAAACTAGTTTGAATCACAGACTAGAGTTTCCTGAAGTCTAATTTAATTTAACGAAAAGGTTAGAGATGCTAGAATGGATAACAGAAGGAAGGTATCAAGATTAGGTGGTGTTTATAAGGCATTTATGGATAAGCCCGCCTGGGAAGATACTAGTTGTAGGCTGAAAGATCCCATATATAGAGGCCATAGGGACCACTCATTTAAAATTGAACCTCTACCGCAACGAACGAACTGGGTAAAGTATTCTTTTCTAAACAGAACCATTAATGATTGGAATGTTTTTCCCTCGGAAGTTTTTGAGACATTTCCTGATAAGGAAATTCCCAGTCCCGTCAGACTTTTTTCAAGTCCATTCTTCCTTGGGATTTTTGTAGTAGTAGTAGTATTTTAAGGGGATAAGGCGCCTCAACCTCTTGGTTATTTGCGCCAATACTTTGGTATATATCACAGATTAGTGCTTAAAGTCAGTCCTAAATCAGTAACATCCAAAAAATGAGGAAAAAATGAAAGCTTCCTTAGAAGATTGGCTCTTTTAATGAAGGACAGAACTCTAGAGATAATTTCCTGGTCATCTCCAAGTATAGTGGCCATGTTCCCTTTAATATTTAAAGAGTTGCGAATGTAGTTATATTTGTCACACTGGAGTAGAAGGTGTTGAATGCTGAGGGGACGGTCGCACTTATCACAGCTAGGTGGAATTTTGTCCTCTGAGAAGAGGTATGAGTGTGTTAGAGCACTATGTCCAATCCTGAGACGTGTGAGTATGATCTCTCTCTGCGGCTATTCCTGATTGAAGATGCCCACTCTCTTGTACAGGATTTGATAGCATGCAGTTTGTTGTTCTGAAGGTCCCTCCACATCTGTGACCAATGATCTAGCACTTTTCTTCTGAGTGCGACCCTTAAATCTTTGTACAGGACCTGTACACAGTTAGGTATGGGGCCAACTAATGCCTCTCTTGCGGCTCTGTCTGCCCTTTCATTGCCCGATATTCCGGCGTGGCCTGGTATCCAAATAAATTTAATGGTAAAGCCCTTCTGGTTCAAATCCTTGGGATTTTTCCTGGGTGTGCACCATCTTCCACTACTTCACCCTTCCCCGTTTTCCTTGCGTATCAACCTGAAGAGGGTATCCTTTCCATCACTTTGTGTGGCTGGTGCTTCCATGAAGCCATGACAGTGAATGATACCACCATGTGGACGAAATTGCAAAGTCCTTGCCCACAAAGTCTCCCGAATGGCTTGGAGAATTGTTCTGCCAGGATAGCTCTTTGGACAGAGCACCCGACCGGCAATTGGGAGATCTGGGTTCGTTTCCCTGTCACGTCAGACTATTTTCAAGTCCATCTTCCTTTGGATTTCCTTATAAGTTTCGACAATTTAAAACCAAGGTTAATTTTAGTCTGTGTAAATTACGTACTTGATAATCCTGTTTTTTATTGACGAAAAATAAAGTAACTTTGACTTTGTAAAAGTAAATGTAATTTAATTAGTTTTTGGTTATTGTTATATGTTTGCGAGTGATTTATGTTAAAGCATTCTGTATCATACTTATGATGTTTTTATTGCGCATTTATTAAGTCGATGTTATTGTATTTATGGTGCTTGATTGTGTTGTATTTATGATGTATTATACTGTTCTGCTTTTGTAAACTTTTCTAGCGTTGCCACCTAGCCAGTTGGCTAAATTGCGGTGTTTGATTTAATAACAATAACAATAAGAAAAGTGCTGGTAATTTTTCAACAGTTGGAAATTGCTATTCCCTCAATTTCCCATTGTATAGAAAATGAAGGGGATAGTGATATGATTTAGGAAGTGATGTTCAATATGTCCTCTAGAATGCAAGACAAACTAAGAGAGGGTACGAATTTTATATATTTATTTTATGAGTAATTGAGCTTTCACAATACATCCATTCTTTGGTCAATTGCTGAGTAACACTAATTCTGACATTTTTATTTTATGTAGCAAACGTTGATGATAATCCTGTGTCTGAGGAGTGTATTCCAGCAGGATTCACTTCAGTGGCACCGGGTAGCTATATGTCAAGAAGTGCAGCAGTGGAAAAAGAGCTTAACAAAAGAACGGAGAAGGTAAATCAGTCAATAAATTATGAAAAACTTCTTCATGAGAAGAAAATGAAGGCAGCAGAATTGGATGTACTACTAAAGGAAGCTGAAGCAACAACAAGAGTAGTAGTAGTAGGGGGAAGAAGAAGAAGCATTTGGAATGCAAGTTTTAAGACTGCATCTTGTCCGATTTACTTATTCAATGAAAGTATTTACGAACGAATTCTATCAATTCAGGTATTAAATACGGTATCCTGTATCTCTGGTACTATAGTGACTGATGTATTACGTTTAGTAATCGTCATCTAATATTCACAGGTACCACATTAACCAACAATTCATCTCTCAGGGACGATGTCTGAGTTATCCAGCCTTTGACATTCCTTTTGGCGTTGCTCTAATGCCTGAGATTCTCTGAGCATGTGAAGATATCCTCAGAACTGAGTAAAAGGGATGATGGGAAAGTAGGAACTTCCCTTTACGTTGCCAACGCATCACTGCAACTCTTAGAAAGCTCCAGTCTCTCTCTAGAAATTGCTGCTTTTATGGACAGCTAGAGGAACTTAATAGGCACCGCTTGATTTATGAAAGGTAAGTCTGTAAAGGGGCGAGCCCCTTGACAGACTGTTCCAGAAAGAAATATACTCCGACGCCACACCAAGACAAAGAGCAGTGGTAATCCCAGCCTGGAATCACGAATGGAAGTGAACCTTTGAATCAGAGTTACCTATCTACGAGGCGGAATAGTTCATGGTACTCCTCTGGCCCTACTTGCTGTAAACCAATAAATTGATTAATTGTAATAATGATAATCTAATGGGAGTGGTGGTAACAGAAACCGATCTAGTATACAGTCCGCTGGGGTCCTGGCAGCATGATGTCTCCTTCGAGTACCCTTGTTTCTCAGATGATCTCTTAGCGATTGCTGCATCTCCTGACGCCAACTTCATCTCTGACATGCTAGACGAAGTTAAGGAGTTGTTGAAACAGTCCTGGGTGTTCCTGTCAACAGAAACGATGACAACTCTGCGAGGGGCCATGTTTGAGTGTACGCACATCCTAAGCCACCGCATCCGCATTCAGGATATCCTCGGCTTGGGTCTGTTCACATCTCCGCTGTGCCCCATGTATGGGACGACTCGTAGGGCTCTATTCTCTCCATGGGGATATGTTCTCAAGGGTCCGTGGTGGCTGGCCACCGAAGAAGATATGCAGCAACTAGTTGGGGCGATCAACATTCTAGGAGAGAAATCTAACAACACTGACGAGCAAATCAAGCAGTTACAGGAAGATTTGAGGAACAACACCCTCAGGTTGCGCTCCCAGATGAGTAAGGAGATGAGACTTTCTGGAACAGTCTGTCAAGGGGCGAGCCCCTTGGGTTTGGATTGGAGTTCTCGAAGATGAAGCGGGACCATCTACGACAGAAAACTTTGTCCAAACCATTAAGAGGGCCAGGTAGTTGTAGTTGTTGGTTTTAAGGTGCTTCGACAGCTGAGGTCAGGGACATATACGTGGAACAGGTAACGGGTCTCAGGCAATATGCAGTAGTCCAGAGCAACTAGGATATACGACATCAAAAATGACGACTACCAATAGTTGGAAGATCCTTTTAACGATGTATTGACTCTATCCATGTAACTTGTTGACAAGTTATAATAAGAAGACTGATATTTATTTTCTGAGATACCTATTGTTACAGAAGGATTTTTCTATGTTTTGATATGCATTTATAGCAACATTTATTTTTTTTAATGTATTTCATTATATTGTACATAATAAACAATTTTTTCAGATGTAACCCCAGACAAGTGGTCTGGATTGTGGCCCTGTGGGCCAGGTTTTCGGACTGTTGAGACGATGCCAGATGAGTGATTATTGTATATATTTTAATATTAAGAATGGGATTATTAAAAATCCAAAAGTATAAGAAAACTGTGGATAATGCCTCCAAAGGCCAGGAGCCACATCAAAGTATCCCAAAGGGAGCGAGGACCTGACAGACAGAGAGTGTGTTATTCCGGCGTTCCCTGTCTCCACCTCAGCGGACCCTCTGGCTTCGGCGGCTTAATTTCTTCTGTTAACACTCGATCCAGCCCTATTTCCTTCACTTACTCTTTTCCTCATATCAACACTTACGTTTACTCCTTAACAACAGCCTACCTTTTGGAACTCTTTACCAGATGGGATTAAGAACTCTACTTTGTTAAGATCTTTTAAAGACAATGTATTTAATCATCTTTTTATTACTCATGATTAATCTTCTTTGTTTTCTTCATGTACTTTGTAAACTTTGGAACATATATTGTTGTCTATATTGTACTAGTATGTGTAACTTGAATTAGTATTAGTGGGTTTTTATTGGTGCCTCAAGGGCTTGGGTCATTTTGCACCAATTGCAGATCTCAGATTATTGTAAATACAATATCTAGGCATTTATTTTTAACCATCGACATATTTCCTTACATTTTTTTTGTAACTCAGCCTCTGCGAGGAACTTCAAGACATTGTCCATTTTCTCTGTTTTATCGTCCAAAATGTCCTTAAGATTGCCTTGGAGGAATCTAGCTCTAATTTCTTGGAAATTACCACATTCAGTCAGGAGGTGTTTTGTGGTTGGAGGGGTATTGCAGTGATCACGTCGTGGTGGGTTTTTCTCTTTTGTGAAGAAGTATGAAAGGTGAGAGCACAATGCCTTATTCTTAGGCGTGTAATCACTACTTCTTCTCGTCTACTACTCCTTTCTGTGACTGTGAAAATCCCCCTTCCCCCTCCCCTCCTCTTAACCTCCCCTTGACACCCACTCCCCTCCTTCCCTTTTACTATATATACTTTGTACTTGTCATGTCCTGTCACCTGAGGATGATCTTATAGATCAAAACCATGGTCGTGAGTTAATAAATATTACTGTGGTAAAGGTATAAGTGTTCTTCTTTTTCTCAAGTTTGATTCTCAAATTTATTCAGAATTTTTTCAGGGAATAGTCCTCCATTGACCGTATAATCAGTACACCTTGTTATTTTACTCTATTTTCAGGCCAATTGGTACAGGTGGATGCCTCTAAGATTTTCAGAACACTGGAGAAAATCTCGAGTGGAATGGAGAGAATGGAAGAGAGGCAGAAGGAAATGATGAATCGTTCAGAGTCCAGTGTGAAGAGCTTGGCAGTGAGAGTTTTTCACTGGAGGAGATAGTAGTAGTAGAATTTGTTTCGAGGTGCGTCGACTGCATAGGTCATTTTGCACCATTTAAAGATTCATTTTTAAGCTGCCTGTGACCTAATAAGGGTCTTTTCCTTTATTTATAAATACTATGCTCTAATAAAAATTTAAAATTATTTTAATGGCTAAAATAGAAAATAAGTTAAATAAATAAGTAAAAAGATAAAAAATTAAAAGGATTTTTGTCCATTGCTAAATGTATAAAATCTAAAACCAGTTCAATGAACAAACTAGAGTTTTCTAAAGAGTCCAGTTTCCCTAAGGAAACGCAATACTCTAGTAACTGACTCGTTATCATCTCCGAGTACGGCGGCTAAGTTGCCTGTAATTCCTAAGGAGGTGCGAATTCTGCTGTATCTGTTACACACCAGCAGGAGGTGTCTGATGCTGAGGGTGCAGTTGCATTCGTCACATCTGGGAGGGATTTTTTCCTCTGAGAAGAGATAAGAGTGGGTAATGGCACTGTGGCCAATCCTTAGTCGTGTGAGTGCTACCTCTTCTCCTCTAAAGCTCCTGACTGAAGAGGCCCACACAGATGTGGTAGGTTTAATAGTGCGTAGTTTATTATTATCAAGGGTTCTCCATGATTGTGACCATTGCCCCAAAGTAACTTTTCTCAGATATGACCTAAGGTCTTCGTATTGAACTTGCACAGTTTCTGATAAAGGAGAATTCAATGCCTCTTTCGCAGCTGAGTCTGCCCTCTCGTTACCTATGATTCCAACATGACCAGGGACCCAGAGAAATTTTGTTACGATGCCCTTTTTGTTCAGTGAGCTGATTGATGACTGGATATCTTGCACTATTTTATGTGTTGGAGAGTAGGTTGAAATTGACTGTAAGGAACTGAGAGAGTCAGTGCAAATAAGATAGGAGCCTGAGTTTCCAACTATTTTGGAAAGAGCCAATCTTATTGCATGTAGCTCTGCAGTGTATATCGAGGATAGGGGGCTCAACCTATCTTTAAGGATGCCATGGTATGATGATACAATTGCACAAGCACATGCTGAGTCAGATTTTGACCCATCTGTGTAGATCGGTGTAAACTCAGGGTGCTCATTTAGAAGTCTGTGAAATTCTTGTTGGAATTGAATACTGCTGGTGTAATATTTTTTCAGCTGGTTAGAGAGCCTTAAAATGTTTGGTTCCGGTAGTACCCAAGGTGGATCCTTCGGGTATTCAATTGGGTACACTGATGGTAGGTCTACATGGGTACTTCTGATGAAGTCAGTAAATCGTATGCTGAGGGGTTTTGTTACCCTTCTTCTTCTGTTGTAAATGTTTAAAAAATTTGGATTAAAAACAAACCTGTAACAGGGGTGTGAGGGTGAAGCTAAAATTTTGGACACATAATTACACATTAGAATATTCCTTCTAACATCTATGGGGGGTTCCCCTGCGTCACAGTATATGCTGATAACTGGGCTTGTCCTGAAGGCACCAGTAGCCATACGTAGTCCTAGATTATGTACTGTGTTGATTCTCTTAAGGTAAGATGGGTATGCCGAGGAGTATACGATGGAACCATAATCTAATTTAGAGCGTATTAGTGCCCTGTAAAGTAAAAGCAGTGTGGAGCGATCAGCTCCCCATGTCGATTTGGATAAAAATTTAAAAATATTCAGTTTTAAAATGCACTTAGTCTTTAAGGCCTGTAAATGTTCCCTCCAATTTAGGCGGTTGTCAAGTGTCATCCCCAGGAAGCGCACAGAAGGAGTGTATGGGAGATGCCTTCCTCCTAGTGTTAAAGTGCCTGGGATATGGATTCCCCTTAGTCTGTTGAAGTGGACACATTTTGTTTTTTCTGTGGAGAAGCGGAAACCATGTTTTTGTGCCCAACTATATAGTCTGTTGATTGTAAGCTGCAACTGTCTTGTGGCTACTGCCAGATTGGATGATCTGCAAAATATTGCTAGATCATCCACAAAAAGGGATCCTATGACTGGAGTCATAATGCATTGAGCTATGTCATTTATGGCTATTGAGAAGAGGGTAACACTAAGCACTGAGCCTTGAGGCACTCCATTGGTCTGTTGAAAGGGCTTAGTGAGGTGGTTCCCGATTCTAACTCTGAATGTTCGGTCAAACAAAAAGTTCTGGATAAACCTTGTCAGGTTTCCTCTAAATCCCCACTCGTGCAGCTTTTTAAGGATATTCCACCTCCATACCCTGTCGTATGCCTTTTCTAAATCAAAGAAGACCCCAATTGTGTGCTGGCGCAGGAGGAAGGCCTCTTGTATGAAATTGTCGACCCTTACTAAGTGGTCAAGTGTTGATCGACCACGTCTGAATCCGCACTGCATTGTAGAAAGTAGGTTTTTTCGTTCTAGGCACCACACGAGCCGCGAGTTGACCATCCTTTCCATCACTTTACATAAGCAGCTGGTGAGAGAGATGGGTCTATAGTTTGTGGGGTCACTCCTTTCTTTGTCTTGTTTGGGAACTGGAATAACTATGGACTCCCTCCAGGATGGCGGGAAACATCCTTCTTCCCAGACCTGGTTGTATGTTTGTAGGACCTCATTCAGGACATGCACAGGGAGGTTTCGGATGAAGGCATTGTGTACCATGTCATTTCCCGGGGATGTATCTTTTCCTTTGGCTATTGCTGTTTTCAATTCCCAATGTGAGAAAGGGAGGTTGTATTCTGCCTTACCATGGTCTTCATTAAAATTTAATTTAATTCTTTCCTGTGTAATTTTACTTCGTAGGAAAACTGGATCTATATCTGTATCGCCACTTGATTTTTCAAATGTCTGACCAAAGATTTCACCAATGGAGTGCTTGGATGTTTTTATGCATCCATCAACATTTAAATGACATGTATTATTGCTTTTGTGGAACCCCTGAATGCTCCGAATTTTGCTCCATACCTGGCTGATTGGTGTCCTGAGATTGATTGTTGAAACAAAATTTTGCCAGGATTTCCTCTTGGCTTCCCTGACTGTTAATCTTGCCTTTGCTCTGAGGCGCTGAAACGTTATTAGGTTGGACGTAGTTGGGAATTTTCGGAAAATTTTTAAAGCCCTTTTCCGCTTCCGGATTGCCTCAGCGCACTCTTTGGTCCACCAAGGGACTGCAGGGCGAGAGTTACCTCCTCCTGAGCGTGGAACGTTCTGCCTTGCTGCTTGTATGATGGCCTTTGATAGTCTTTTAACATTATGGGTACCGTCATGGTGAGTGCTGTGAGAGAAGCTGACACAGTTTTTATAGCCTTGCCAGTCTGCTTTATTAATGTTCCATCTGCAGGGTCTATTAACACTGGGAGTTGATCCTTCCTTTTTAATAAGTAAAGGAAAGTGATCACTCCCACAAAGGTCTTCATGTACTGATAGGGTCATCTTTAGTGTCAAACTGCTTGAGCACATGCATAGGTCAATTGTGGAAAATTCGCCATTAAAACTGTTAAAACGAGTCTTCTCCCCCTTATTTAGTAAAATTAAGTTAAAATCGTTTAAAATAGTGGATAGGATGCGACCTCTACGATTGCACTGGTGTCCAGGGGACCCCCATAGATGGTCATGAGCATTAAAGTCTCCCAGTACTACAAAAGGTTCAGGTAGTTGTTTCAAAAGATCTTCCAGGTTTTGGCGTGAGGCTGGTGCATCCTCAGGGAGGTATATATTACAAATAGTGACTGCTTCTGGGGCGTATACTTGCACCGCTAGAGCTTGGAGTGGGGTGGACAGAGGTACCAGAGAGGTGTAAAGGGCCTCTCGAGTAGCAATAGCCACTCCACCATGAGCTCGCTGTCCAGTGCAGAGGTCTTTTCTAAAAACGTTAAAATCTCTAAGCTTCCCCTTGTCAGTGGATTTAAAATGGGTTTCCTGCAGACATATACAGGTAGGATTTAAATAATGGATTAGGGAGTCCAGTTCCTCCTTGTGGCGGTAAAACCCATTGCAATTCCACTGGAGGATAAAATTCATTTTTTAAAACAAAAGTAAAATAAATAGTGTCTGTGGTTTAAAATTATCTTAAAATTTTCGTCCGCCCCCCTTTTTTCTTATTTTTAAAAGATTTTATTTGTTTTGTCAACTCCCCTTCTGACATGTCATCCATATCAGAATGGGAAGATGACACTGACTTCCTCGAAGGTGGAGAACTTGTCCGGCCGGTATTAGGTTTTGCTGCTTGAGTATTTTTATTTATTAGATTTGAACTAGCTTTCGGGTTCGTTACAAAGGATGTTAGGATAGTTTTGCAGGGGGAGCAGACGGGAGGGAGGTGGGTCTGGGTGCCCATCTCTCTTGTCTCTACCACCCTGGCAGCTACCGTGGCAAAAGAGGGTCCTTTAAATTGGTGAGATGTGGCCTTAAGTTGTTTTCTTGCCTCTGAGTATGGGAGTTTCTTAGTAGTTTTAATCTCCTGGATAGCCTTTTCTTCTTTGTAGATGGGGCATGTAGGAGACCATGCCGGGTGTTCCCCATTGCAATTTAGGCATTTCACTGGTGAGGAGCATAGATTTTCATGCTTAAGTTCTCCACATCGGCCACATCTCTCTGCCTCAGTGCATCGAGCCGAGGTGTGGCCAAACTTCTGGCATCTGAAACACCTCATCGGGTTTGGAATGTATGCTCTCACTGGCAGCGATAAGTATCCAGCTACAATCTTGTCTGGTAGTTCTGTTTTTGCAAATTTTATGACTAAATTAGGGGTTTCTTTCAGGACACCATCTCGACGTGTTTTCATTCTTCGTACTGCTATGACTCCTTGCTCTCTCAGTTCATTAACAATTTCATCCTCAGGCACTCCTAAAAGATCATAACTGAATATCACGCCCTCAACGTAGTTGAGGGTGCGGTGGGCCTCAACCTTTACAGCCACATCATGGAATAATGTGGCTGTTCCTAGTTTGGCTGCCTGCTTAGCATCCTTGACCTCCACCAACAATGATCCATCACGTAGGCGTTTAACTGATTTAATCTCCCCGACTAAGAATCTCAATATTCTGTTTATGGCAAAAGGTGACAGTTTTTTTAAAGCTCCCTCTATAATACTTGTGATAACGAAAAACCTTTCGTCACTGTTACACTTGTCATTATTAGTCTCAGCCTCTGTACGCTGCCTTTTTGATAGGGTATTTAAACTGGTATCCATATATATCAATAGAAATTCATCCCCGAGGCTCCCCACCCACCACGGAGCCCAACGAGGGGACGCTGAACTTCAGCGTCAGGGCTACCTCGGGGATATAGCTCGGTGGCCACTCTCTCTGCAAGACAAATGCAGCTCCAGTGGCCCCAAACTACCCAGCTGGCGTACGCTCGAAAGGAGCCTCCCGGCTCCCCAGCCGCCAGCAGCCGATTGACCGGGAGTGGGTTAGTTCCCGGCCACCCGTCTAGGAGAGGCAGGGGCCAAAGTGGAGTGTTGGGGATACCTCCCCCCCAAGGAAGGTCCCCTCAGCCACCAGGATCCCCCTTCCCTCCGACACGGGTCGCCATGCACGGCAAACGCATGGGTGGGCGTTCCGCACACAGAGAGGGCCAGCAACAGATGAGTAGAAGAAAAAGATGGGGTGATTGATGGTGAGAAGAGATGTAATGAAGCTTGAGAGCCCTCCCTGTGCCCCCCCCTCACCACGTGGAGGAACCCACACCGAGGGGCTGGAGGAGATGCAGAAAGTATTATGTGATAGATTGAGTGAGGGTTTGCAGACTCTTGTCTACAAGGAGCACCAGCCTGCAACATTTTCTTTTCCCCTCCCAGTAAATTATTGCGATGAATTCAGTGAGGTGATGGAGAGAGTCAAGGATGATGAGATAAGGGGACAGATGGTTGGTGATTAAGACCTTAATACACTGTTTATTACAGTAATTACTACTTAATTTCCACTTGAAGAATAAGTTGACGTTACCATTGGTGTATTGATTTGAATTTCTTATGTAAATTTTTGCAATTGTATTTCCATAATTGTTGTATTACGTAAATTGTTGTTTTTTTCCAGTTTATTATTCAATATTTCATCTTTATTCGATATTTTCGTATTACCTTTAATATTCTCATTTATCATATATTACTGCCTACTTCTTATAACTCAAATCCAACATCTGTTTTTGTCAGAATTTTTGTAAGACTTATGCATTTCTTTGTCTGCTTTCCTTTTTTTCAGCTTTGTTACTGACACTTTTCTTTTGCTAAATTTCCCCTCTTATTTTAAATTTTTTAGTGGCCACTGTCAGTAGGTTTCGCAGGNTATATGACGTGGGAAATGAGGAATTGCTGGTAAATTGAAACGTTTTTTCGTCAAACTATTGTATTACTTAGGAATAAGAATCCTGGAGGGCAAGGTATGGTCGAATGTGTGACTTATTTATAAGTTTCCTTGTTCTTTTGAAAATGTATCCAGAATGATTGTGGTGCAAGTTTATCAATTGACATTCCTTGTTTATCTAGTCTTTTTTTGACTCTTTATAAGAAGTGATAAAAGATGCTTTAATTTGGAACTTAATTTCCAGGAAAATATAAAAGTTGAGGAGGAGGAATTTGTAGAGAACTGCAATAAAGAATTCTCTTCTCGGGAGTTGATAATTGTAAGTAATGAATGTTTGTTATTATGGCATATTTTGTCGGTCTTACCAAACTATTTCTAATTTAGCTCTCAATATTTTACTATTTTATCCTATTCTATCATTTTCTATGTGATTACTGTTTGCATTACCTTCATAACTCCATGGTGGTGTAGTGGTTAGCATGCTAGTATGCCAGCGCTCTAACCACAAGTTCCCTGGTTCGAATCCAGGCTAGACAGATCTTTCCGGTTAGGGAATGTGTATGCCCATTGCAATTGTTTGTAATGTTTATTAAAATGAATGTAATTGGGATTAGCCACATGTATACATTATAGAAATTATTATCATAATATATTATACTAGGAAAACGTTTAACTTTGATGTAGCAAGATTTTACAATCAAGTGCTAATAGATTTAATGTTGTAATTCCAAAACTTTTTAACAATCTGTCTGACTATATGCACAGTCTTGTGGTGAATTGACCGTTCGTTTGCCGCCATTAGATGGCAGACGAGGCAAGTGGCAGATAACGTCTAGGACTAAGTGCGGCCTGGCCGAGGATTTCCCCATCCCACGGATTCTTCAGGAATTTCTCCCTCGTTTTCTGGAGAATTCTAGAAGAATTCCGTGGGGATATATAAGCTGAGCCTGCGACAGCAAAGCACAATTCTTCCTTCGAACGTGACTAACGGAAGAGACGACAGATGACTTCAGTCTCAATACTTTGTCAGAAGTGAAGAAGAATATGAAAAAATACCTATATAACTAATCGGCAAACTATTGAATACATTTGGAACACCCCCTGATGAGCTAGAATTGGCTCAGGGGGACTCGAAGGTCTAACTTTTGTATTTTTGTTTTTGTAAGCCATTTGCTGGCAGTTTATGTACTTCATTTGTACCTTATTTGTATTTTCTTTTTCTCTCTCCTTTCTCTGTATCTCATCATATGATTAATAAATTCTACTCCTATTAAAAAAATATATATAGGTTGCATGGTATTTATCCTGCGTTAAGTGATTTCTGATAATAATTTTCTCAACATTTTCAGTCCTCTGACTTTTCTGAAGTAATATCTTCAGTGTGTTTGGAAGAAATAGAAGATTCTTTCTTTTAAGAATTTATCTTTGCAAAAGGGCACCTCAGAAATTCTGAAAGAGATTTCTAAAATTCTGGGTACAAGTGATAAAAGATACAAGAAAGTTCAAGTTAAAGGGAAGGAATTTGTTAGTGTTATAAAATCAAAGAGAAAGAAGAAAATTTTGCCCTCCTTTGCTGATCTGCCGCACAGCTGCCTGTGATCATATTCCCCTCTCCGCCTATGCTTACCGTCACATGACCCATGTTCAATGTAATGTTCCCGAACCCATCTATAGAGGTTCCACCTCCTCCATCTAAGCTCTGCGTAAGAGCACAGATGTAATTATGTAATTATGAGCAAATCTCCGGGTAATTTTTGTAATACCTATGCAATTCTTTCTGTCTGCCTTTTCTTTTTTTCAGCTTTGTTACTGACTTTTCTTTTACCAAATTTCCCCTCTTATTATAAATTTTTTAGTCGCAACTGTCAGTAGATTTCGCAGGTTTTTCACGCCCCCCTTCACGTGGGTGTTTTCCTGCAGGGTTTTAGTTTATTATTTTTCCTAAGTGCAGACTTAGGTTTGTTTTAAAAAACCCATATAGTAGTTCCTTCTTTTTAGTTTAACTCCCAATACCTCTTTCTTTCTATGTACAATGAGTAAGGGTTAGATGTAAGAAGAAACTAATTAGTCTGAATCTCGCCCGTAAATAAAGACGATTTATTATTATTATTCCTGATAGAGGAAGGCCAAGGACTTGGGAAATTTTATCTGACGCAACTTATTATTTTCAACAGTCAGCCATGAATCATGCCATTGTTTTAGGGTTATTTGATGGAACATGTTCTGAAGATCCCTTATTGCAAGTAGAGGTGTGTCTATATTTGCTTTGGCAAGGGCTTCCTTGGCTGCTGAGTCAGCTAATTCATTCCCCCTTATACCAACATGTCCAGGTACCCAGATTTATTTCCCCTTGCCTCCAAAAGAGCGAGATTGGCCTGAATCTCTTGGACAATGGGATTTAAGGAGTCGAAAATGGACAGACTGCAGTGCATTGACAGAGTCACTTCAGACCATGGGATAAACATCTTAGAATGCGCTTAAACCGCTTAGAATTGTGCTTAGTCGGCTTAGAATTGCGCTTAGACAGCTTGGAATACGAAAATTCTGCTTAGAATGAGCTTATTTTGCTTAGAATTGCGCTCAGTCCGCTTAGAATTGCGCTTAAACAGCTTGGAATACGAAAATTCGCTTAGAATTGTGCTCAGTCCGCTTAGAATTGCGCTTAGACAGCTTGGAATACAAAAATTC
Organism: Ladona fulva; assembly: GCA_000376725.2. Lineage (NCBI taxonomy): Eukaryota > Metazoa > Arthropoda > Insecta > Odonata > Libellulidae > Ladona > Ladona fulva. The sequence continues at coordinate 55,219 of KZ309312.1, read as the reverse complement.
GCTTAGAATGCGCTTATTTCGCTTAGAATTGTGCTTAGTCGGCTTAGACAGCTTGGAATACGAAAAATCCGCTTATAATGCGCTTATTTCGCTTAGAATTGCGCTCAGTCCGCTTAGAATATGAAAAATCCGCTTAGTATGCGCTTAAACCGCTTAGAATGCGCTTAATCTGCTTAGAATGCGCTTAATTTGCTTAGAATGCTCTTAAACCACTTAGAACATTGATGCAATTTGATTAGTAATACATATATTCAATCAAACATTCCATAATCGCAAATCAGCCAAATCAGGACATTTGTTTCCATGGAGATCAGCTCCGATTTATTATTTATTCTCCTCAATTCTGTGCAATGACACCAGTATCATGGGACTTAATGCCCTCCAATGCAAGTTTTATTGCATTCACTGTGCCAGCATAGGGAATATGCTTAATAATTTTTACAGATGTTTTGTGACCAAACGAAGTCATTAAACAGTGGTTTTTCAATGTCTCGAAAACTAACTTTTACCTGCAAATCAGGAAATGTAAGGTTTTGGTACTTAATTTAAAGGGGCGATAAATTATGTTCGTACTCGGGCAGCAGATAAGCTGGGCACGGTTCTGTATAGTGTAGAAGTGTTTTTTGTATTTATCTTCATGATGGAAGGCCACCTCGAAGTTGAGGTCAAGTTATTGGATTCTTATAACTATTTGTGAAACGGAAATGCCAAAATAGATAAGATAAAAACCATGAAGATTAGATAAGATAATACCATGAAGAATAAAGACACCCAATGGCATATCTTTGCTCCGGCGATTATGCAACGCTTTTCCTGGGACATAGCCTTCGAAGTGAATCAGTTATTTGATGTCAATTTGATACCGTACCTAGACGACTGGCTACTCACATCTCCCGAATTGATGTTAGAAAAGGTCTTAGAAATCATGACCTTCCTTGAAGCTGATCTAGGTACCACACTGAATCACCATAAGTGTAGAATGACCCATCACTGAACTGGAATATTTAGGGGTATGGCTAGACACAGCAAGAATGGAAATTTCATTACTCCCAGCAACGGTAGCAAGACGCATCTTATTGTCTGCATTTTACCATGGCTTTAGACGACGTACATCCAAATTCCACGGACGGAAGGCAGCCAGGTTTCAGAGCTGGTGTGTCTTTGTTTTAAATCTTCCCCGTTTTCTGATAAAGGATGCGTACATACGAAATGTAAAATGGCTACAACTCCTTTATAATGACGGTGTATTTCATAGAATGCAGAGTTATAATTTACAATCGTTGGAAATGGTAGAAGTTTATACCGTTGCCACACCTACTCAAGGTGTGATAGTTATTCCGCAATGAGACAGAGAATTTGTTTGTTTTTCCGGAGAAGACCACGATATATACAGCAGAAGGATTTATAGCATCAACGGCAACCTTCATGTTACTTCAAAGAAACCTTGTTAATGTATTTACAAAGATTATTTTGTGATAACGCTTCCGCTGTTTATTCTCTGAACAAAGGAAAAGGTGTTCTGTTTACTGATGATAATAATTGTAATATGTATGTAAACATAATTGTAAAATGTTTGCCAATATAATAAAGGAATTGCCACAAATTGGCCTGGGTGTTAGTTCCCGGTCGGCTAAACCCTGCCGACCGTCTTTCTCGGACTGTCCCGCCAGAATATGGAGCACTCTATGAAAATGCTAGGAATACATATTGATGAGCTTATCTCCTGGAAGGAACAGATTTGTTCTGTGGTATAAAAGTTAAACAGATCATGTTTCAATATGTCATGCAATGCCCCAGTTGTAAATATGTCCACAAGATTGTCTGTATATTATGGTTACTTTTATTCAATTTTGAAGAATGGTATCATATTATGGGGAATGGCTTAAGGTTGGAGAACAGTGTTTAAATTACAGAAAAAATTTGTGTGCATCAGGACCTTCTCCAAATATAGAGACTCTTGTAAACCACTCTTTAAGAAATACAATATTTTGACATTACCTTGTATTTACATATATGAAATATTATGTATACACGAAATAAACACATCGTTTATACATATATAAATATATGTATAAACGAAGAAGAAAGCAAAGATTTGTCCTTTAAAATATGTTTATTTAAATAGAATACATTTTGATAACCACCAACAGTGGTGCAGAATAGGGCAATGAGAGCTGTTTTGAACTGTGATAGATATGCTAGTGTGAAAAATATGTTAACAGCTTTAGGGTTACTTAGTTGTACAGAATATATTTTGTTGTCAACATATACATTTCTATATAAATTTTTAAAAAACGATTTGCCCAAATATTTTGACAGCTATCTTGTCAAGAACTGTGATGTTCACTACCATAATACTCGTACAAAGGACAACTTGCATATTAGGAGTACACACAAGAAGAGTACTAGAAGAAGTGTATTTGTAAAAGGAGTAGAGTTGTACAATGCTTTGCCAAAATGTATTAGGGAGGCTCCCAATGTATGTATGTTTGTTGATAAAGTGAAAAGGTATTTGATGGACAGCAGGTGTGGTTGAGCTGATTGCACGAGATTTATTATTTTTTTTTTGTTCTGTTAAGAAATTATATGTCTATTTGTATTAGCTACTTGCTAAAATGAGAATAAATATATATAACACAACCATCATTATGAGACGAGGGAAAAATAACATGAAATTTCCAAAACATAGACTATCCATGTATGAAAGGACCCCATATTACATGGGAATAAAATTATATAATAATATCCCGAGAGAATTTCTAGAGAAGTATGGGAAAAGTATTAAATCCTTTAAGGAAAACTTAAAAAGATTGCTAATTGAAAAGTGCTACCGCTCAGTTGAGGAGTTTTTAGCAGACAATTTCTTTTTCAATTTCTAGTTTTGAATGCACTTCGTGTTCTTTATGTTTTTAATGTTTAGAGGATTATACTTTTGACGTGTCACCAATTCAAGCAGATGATTTTCTGTGTAAATGAATGTATTAATGTGACAAAATAAATTATTGTCATCATTACCTATTTGAATTACTCTGTGGGACAGTCCCACGTGAATCCATCTTGATGATGTATTATTTCATTATAATTATATACTTATTTTACTTCCCCCCCTTCAACAACCGTATGTTTCATCAACTTGATACGCCGCGGGCACATTGTTTTGAAACTGCCCGAAAAGCGCGCCGGGGTTTAGGGTAATGGTACCCATCTCCGCCACCGCTGCAGAGACACTAGCCCTAATTGGCCCGTCACCGGAGGACATGGGTATATAAGTCGGACCCTGAGACAGGGAAATCAGTGCGGGGTGGAGAGCGAAACTGTTCGAGCGAAAGCTCCTGGCTCGTGCTCCGAGATACCCCGAGGCCGTTGGACCAAGGTAGAGCGAATAGCTCCCCAGCGGCCCCCGTTGGTCTAAGTTTGAGCGAATAGCTCCCCAGCGGCCCCCGTTGGACTAAGTTTGAGCGTATAGCTCCCCAACGGCACTGTCGGGTCCCTGGTTTTTGATCGAGTGAAAACTCCGTCAGGGCTCGGCCGAATCGGAGGCGTACGGGAGCTAAATCAAACAAGAGATTAATAAAGAACCCATCAACAAAACAAACGCCTTATTATTTAAGGATGCACCTCCGCTCCCACAGGCCGAGCGGAGAGGTATCAAACTATGTGCATTTTAATATTTCTTTTTATTTTTAATATCTATATTTCACATTTGTATTTTTAAAATAAGTAATATTAATACCAATGCTTTTAATAATTGTATATTTATTATTTGTATCTTTAAAATTTGTATTTTAATATTTGTATTTCAACCTTTGTATTCACATTATTTTATTTTTGTATGAGAAATATGTATGTAATGTATGAGAATTTGCGCATTGTATATTTTGCGATTCTTTTGTTTTGTATGACTCAGTACCGCTGGTCCGACCGCATGGTAAGACATCATTTGCTGACATCATTCAATCAAACTGGTAAGACATCATTCAATCGAACTGGAACTGTTGACGGATTATGATATGATTCTAATGATCGAAAAAGGCATTCGTGGAGGAATCAGCCAGTGCTGTAAGCGATACGTTGAGGCAAACAATAAGTACTTGAAAAATTACAATCCCGAGAAGGAATCGACTTTCATTACATACTATGACGCAAATAATTTATATGGATGGGCTTTATCTAGACCACTTCCGTTTTCTAATTTTAGATGGCTAAATCGGGAAGAAATCGCCGCTCTTGAAATTGAAAATGTCCCCGAACAAGGTAAAAAGGGATACATTCTCGAAGTTGACCTTGAATATCCGCAAAGTTTGCACGATGGACATTCAGATTTACCTCTTTGCCCGGAAAATAATACACCACCCGGCGGTAAGCATAGAAAACTGTTAACGACGCTGGAAAATAAAGAAAAATACGTAATACATTACGTGAATTTAAATCAGGCAATTTCACTCGGTATCGTACTCAAAAAGATCCACAGAGTCTTAGAATTCGATCAATCACCCTGGTTAAAGTCATACATAGATCTGAATACCGATCGTAGAAAGTCGGCTAAAAACGAATTCGAAAAGGATTTTTATAAACTGATGAATAACGCGGTTTTCGGCAAGACTATGGAGAATGTAAGGAAAAGAATAAATTTAGAATTAGTCACGAGTGAAAAACGGCTAGATAAATTAATCAGCAAATCTACATTTTTGGATAGAACGATATTTACAGAATCGTTGGTTGCCGTTCACCTCAGAAAGTCCATCATCAAAATGAACAAGCCTATATACATTGGTTTTTGTGTTCTAGATCTTAGCAAAACACTAATGTACGATTTTCACTATCGGGTGATGTTACCGAAATATAAGACAAGATTATCTTTGGCCTACACGGATACCGATAGCTTTATTTATAGTATTAAAACGGATGATATAAATGAAGACATGCTGGATAACCTCGATATGTTTGATACATCGAATTACCCCAAGGAGCATTTGTGTTACTCGGACAAAAATAAAAAGATTATCGGTAAATTTAAGGATGAATGCGATGGGAAAGTAATGACGCATTTTATCGGACTAAGAAGTAAATTGTATTCGTTCAAAGTCGAAGGAGGAAAAGAAAAAAAGAAAGCCAAGGGGATAACCAAAGCCGTCAAAGAAAAATCTCTAAATTTCGATGATTACGTTCGCTGTCTTCACGAAAAGTCGACCGAATTTAGAAAAATGAACGTAATTCGTAGCAAAAAACACGAGTTGTATACGATGCAAATGAATAAAGTAACGCTAAATGCACTCGATGATAAGCGATACATTTGCGAAGATGGAATCAACACGCTCGCTTGGGGGCATTACAAAATCCCGAGAAAGAGAACACATGACGAGGCATTTTGCGATGAAACTTGAGAAACTTTAAATGCTCGATCCCGAATTAAAATTTCCAGAATTAATCATGACGTTAGCCTGGAAACATCCCTTTACCTGCATTTGCGCAGGTCCTTCGGGCTGCGGAAAGACCACGTTCGTAACGAAATTCTTGGAAAATCTAGAACATATGATTGATCATGACATTGACGAGATCGTTTGGTGTTGTAGCCCGGGAAGCGAGCCAAACATTAATTCGCCGAAAGTGCGATTCCAACACGAAATACCCTCCATCGAAGATTCTAGCGGCAATCCGACAATATACGTTGTAGATGATTTTATGGAAGATGGTGGGTATAATAAGGATATGTCTCGCCTTTTTTCAAGAGGAAGCCACCATTTTAATGTGTCGGTTTTCTTAATTACGCAAAATATTTTCTACCAATCCGCGCAATCGAGAAACATTTCTTTGAACGCAAAGTACATTGTAGCGTTTAAAAATCCTAGAGATCGATTACAGTTTGGTCACCTGGCTAGACAGGTGTATCCGGAGAAACCCAGTGAGCTGTTGCGAGTATATAAGGAAGCAACATCTAAGGCATTCGGCTATTTGTTGTTAGACAACACTCAAGAGACGAGCGATTGTGTTAGATTTCAGACAAACATCTTTCCAGATGAGATAACGGTAGTGTACACCCCCGCACATATGATTGAAAATGAAACGGTTGAAGTCCAATAAGCATTTATTACATGCATTAAAAGTTGCGAAACCAAAGCTACGGAGCGCGATTATAAAAACAGCGGACGATGATTTTATAAAAGCCTTATGCGAGTGTTGCATGAATGTTTTAAACGGTAATCATAAAGCCAGTCCCGTATTAAAGAAGAAGCTTGGTAAACATCGTTGTGCGTTGAGGGCATTGAGTGATAGGAAACGTGCACTGAGACAAAAACGAAAGATTCTTTTACAAAAAGGTGGTTTTCTACCTAAGACATCATTTGCTCATGTGAACCAGCGCAGTACGCATCGCTTAAGTATCTATCAATAAAACGTTTCAAAAATCGTTGGATCTTTCAATCTACAACAATTTTCATTGTCTTTATTTTTATTTATTAAGGTTGTCTACTTCTGTAATTTTTCTTTGTATTCTATTCTCACTGGTTAAATGGAAGATGGGACATTAAAGTCTCTATTTCGCCAAATAAAGTCTCATTTATGTATGTATGTATTATGGACTTTTTTATTCTAGAACTTCCTATGGTTTTCTCATTTGGGGATCATCCAGCAAACTTATGGAAGTTTTTAAAATCCCGAAGAGACTAATTCGACTGATAAGTAATGCCCAATATAGAACTCCTTGCAGACCTCTTTTTAAAAAGTAGTAGTAGTGGTGTTCAGGTTTAGGGTGCTTCAACGGCTTAGGAAAAACCTTAGGAAACCTTTCCTTAGGCTTAGGAAACCTTTCCAAGGGCAGAATACACTTTGGAGTTCTTCGTATCTTTTGATACAAAATTCAGGACGCCATTCGGAGATGTTACTTCTAAAGTAGAACAGTCTTAAGAACGGAGCTTGAAAATCACGAAATCTGCTACGATTAGGGAAAAAGTATTACTTCAGAAGGTGAGACCTATTTCTCTTTGTCTTTATTTGTTACTATTTTTAATATAATTAGCATGAATGCGTTAGATCGCATTTGAAATATTCCATTGGAAATTTGTGAGTTAATTATGTTAAAGCATGTAAATTCAGACGTTGTGTTCCTCACAATTGTGGTTGTGATTTATTGCAGTTCGATCGAGACAACTCAGAACACCGGAGATGGGATCCTCATTGAATTTGGAGTTGCTGCTCTAATTTTGAACTGAGAACGGAGCTTGAAAATCACAAAATCTTCTTCGATTAGGGAAAAAGTATTATTTCAGAAGGTGAGATCTACTTCCCTTTGTCTTATCTGTTACTAATTTCATTATTATTAGTGTGAATACTTGAAACCTCATTTGAAATATTCCTTAGGAAATTTGTGAGTTAATTACGTTAATGTAAGTAAGTCAGACATTGTGTTTCTCACAATTGTGGTTGTGATTTATTGCAGTTTGAACGAGACAACTCAGAACACTGGAGATGGGATTGTCACTGAATTTGGAGTTACCACTTTAATTTTCAATTGATTTTATGGCCCGTGGAGACACTATTAATGCCAATGCGTATTGTGAAACATTAAGGGGGGAAACTCGTGTAGACCGAAATTTTTTTCCGTTTTTTTTTCCTTGCCTAAATTTATAGGAAATACTGTGTAAAATATGAAAAATGATAGTAGAAACCGATTTGAGAAGTCCTTCTACGTTATTTTTGCCGAAAAGTGAAACGCGGGGGAGAGCGCAGGTATAGAGCATGAGGCGGGCGCGCAGCTTTTGGACCCTTGTGTCCCTTCTCTAACGGACCCTTTTGTCTTTAGGTCTGGCCACATGTATTCACAACGTCTTAAATAAGGGTTAAGGGAAGGGAAAGTGGCAGTTCCATTGCTTTTGTGGGTTTAACGGTAGATTTCTGGAATAGACGCATCAGTTCAGGAGCGTCTCTTGAGAAAAGCAGTTGTTTCGTTGTGCATTGAGTAGAGTAAAATCTTACGGAAAAGGACGAAAATGAGTCGGAAAGTGCCTTGTCACAATCCTAACTTTCGTCCAAGTAAACCGCGGAAACGCAAGTATCAGGGCAATCAATTCAACGTGTTGGATACTGAGTCGAGCGTCGATGAGGTGACAGAGACATCGGAGCACGCCGCAGAAGCTGGAACAAGCGAAGGAGCCAATGTTTCTGCCAGAAAAATCAAGACTGCAGCTGATGACATAGTTGTCAATTTGACACACTGCTACAGGATTATTGAATTTTTTAGTGTTTTTTCCGCTCTCTCTGACATTTCTGTATGTCGAAAATGCAAACAGAAACAAACCTTCGGTGAAGTGAATAACCGCGGCTTGGGTTTTAAGATATCCGTGAAGTGTTTGTGTGGCACTCTCTTGATCAAGTCCGGACCATTCGTAAACAACGGTTACGAAATAAATCGCCGTATTGTGTTCTCGATGCGTCTCCTCGGTGTTTCTCGTGAAGGCATAAATTTGTTCTGCGGCATGATGGAGTTTGGCTTTGGATTGAGCCAGAAGGCTTACGAAGGTGTCGTTAAGCACATGCATAATTCTGTTGAAAAGTTATTTAAGTATTCTTGTGAGAAGGCCGTAGATGAAGAAAAGATTCATAACGAGGAAAATAATAAGCCTTTACTGAATCTAATAGTTTCGGGAGACGGGAGTTGGAAAAAGGGTACTCTTCTCTCTATGGTGTTGCGACACTCATAGGATACTATTCAGGGAAAGTCGTTGATATAATTGTAAAAGGAAGGAAGGACTGCCAAACATGTACATATTATAAGAATGGAGGTGGACGCCGTAAAAGAAATGTTTCTTCGTTCCGAAGAGTTCCACGGAGTTCGTTATAGCACTTATGTGGGTGATGGCGACACAAAGACATTCAAAGCTCTGTTAGATGTTGAGCCGTATGGAGAACAATTTAAAATTCAGAAGAGTGAGTGCGTCGGTCACGTCGAGAAACGTATGNTGCGATTCCAACACGAAATACCCTCCATCGAAGATTCTAGCGGCAATCCGACAATATACGTTGTAGATGATTTTATGGAAGATGGTGGGTATAATAAGGATATGTCTCGCCTTTTTTCAAGAGGAAGCCACCATTTTAATGTGTCGGTTTTCTTAATTACGCAAAATATTTTCTACCAATCCGCGCAATCGAGAAACATTTCTTTGAACGCAAAGTACATTGTAGCGTTTAAAAATCCTAGAGATCGATTACAGTTTGGTCACCTGGCTAGACAGGTGTATCCGGAGAAACCCAGTGAGCTGTTGCGAGTATATAAGGAAGCAACATCTAAGGCATTCGGCTATTTGTTGTTAGACAACACTCAAGAGACGAGCGATTGTGTTAGATTTCAGACAAACATCTTTCCAGATGAGATAACGGTAGTGTACACCCCCGCACATATGATTGAAAATGAAACGGTTGAAGTCCAATAAGCATTTATTACATGCATTAAAAGTTGCGAAACCAAAGCTACGGAGCGCGATTATAAAAACAGCGGACGATGATTTTATAAAAGCCTTATGCGAGTGTTGCATGAATGTTTTAAACGGTAATCATAAAGCCAGTCCCGTATTAAAGAAGAAGCTTGGTAAACATCGTTGTGCGTTGAGGGCATTGAGTGATAGGAAACGTGCACTGAGACAAAAACGAAAGATTCTTTTACAAAAAGGTGGTTTTCTACCTAAGACATCATTTGCTCATGTGAACCAGCGCAGTACGCATCGCTTAAGTATCTATCAATAAAACGTTTCAAAAATCGTTGGATCTTTCAATCTACAACAATTTTCATTGTCTTTATTTTTATTTATTAAGGTTGTCTACTTCTGTAATTTTTCTTTGTATTCTATTCTCACTGGTTAAATGGAAGATGGGACATTAAAGTCTCTATTTCGCCAAATAAAGTCTCATTTATGTATGTATGTATTATGGACTTTTTTATTCTAGAACTTCCTATGGTTTTCTCATTTGGGGATCATCCAGCAAACTTATGGAAGTTTTTAAAATCCCGAAGAGACTAATTCGACTGATAAGTAATGCCCAATATAGAACTCCTTGCAGACCTCTTTTTAAAAAGTAGTAGTAGTGGTGTTCAGGTTTAGGGTGCTTCAACGGCTTAGGAAAAACCTTAGGAAACCTTTCCTTAGGCTTAGGAAACCTTTCCAAGGGCAGAATACACTTTGGAGTTCTTCGTATCTTTTGATACAAAATTCAGGACGCCATTCGGAGATGTTACTTCTAAAGTAGAACAGTCTTAAGAACGGAGCTTGAAAATCACGAAATCTGCTACGATTAGGGAAAAAGTATTACTTCAGAAGGTGAGACCTATTTCTCTTTGTCTTTATTTGTTACTATTTTTAATATAATTAGCATGAATGCGTTAGATCGCATTTGAAATATTCCATTGGAAATTTGTGAGTTAATTATGTTAAAGCATGTAAATTCAGACGTTGTGTTCCTCACAATTGTGGTTGTGATTTATTGCAGTTCGATCGAGACAACTCAGAACACCGGAGATGGGATCCTCATTGAATTTGGAGTTGCTGCTCTAATTTTGAACTGAGAACGGAGCTTGAAAATCACAAAATCTTCTTCGATTAGGGAAAAAGTATTATTTCAGAAGGTGAGATCTACTTCCCTTTGTCTTATCTGTTACTAATTTCATTATTATTAGTGTGAATACTTGAAACCTCATTTGAAATATTCCTTAGGAAATTTGTGAGTTAATTACGTTAATGTAAGTAAGTCAGACATTGTGTTTCTCACAATTGTGGTTGTGATTTATTGCAGTTTGAACGAGACAACTCAGAACACTGGAGATGGGATTGTCACTGAATTTGGAGTTACCACTTTAATTTTCAACTGAAGAAGGTGAGAATTGGATACTTTTGTACTCTAAAATTCATTGTATTCCTCATTTGAAGGTTATTATGTGTGTAATTTATATTGTCCCAATCTTCATATTAAAATACATTGGTTAATCACAATGGATATTCAGTTCCTTCATATTTATGCTTTGAAATCGATTTTGATGAAATTTCCTAAAACTTTCTTTAGGATATTCTCAGTGAAGCCTCCGTTTTTAGATGAATCACAATATCCATGAATTTATATGTCATTTATGGGCGCATAGCAACTGCGGCGTAACTTAATGTAGATTATTTTTCTGGAATGGATTGGAAGTTGACTGATTGAGAATTACCACTTGAGATCGCTTCCTTTGCTACTGATTTACGCTTAACTGCTTACAAGTTTAACTCTCAGAACTTTAGGGCGTAGTATTCTAGAATAGTTTGTTGTTCTGCTGATATACCTTTTCTGGAATTTTGCGATGTGCGTTGGTATGTACAAAATAAAGAGGATTAGTGTAATGAAATAATTCTAGGCTCGATTAATGGTATTATCGGAATAAATTCCCAAGAAATCCATACAAACCAATCTAAAACTAACTTAGAATGTCATTTAATAACGATAAATTCCGTACATGAATGGTGATCATAGTAAAATTACATTGTTCGATTGCAATTTAAGATACGTTTCACATCTTAGGGAAGTTTCAAGTACTTTGAAGCCCAAAGCTAAGATTTATCGGACGGATTTCTTATCTACTCTTTCTTAAATCTGGGGTTTATAAACTAACCCGTAATGATTGTGGGGCTATTTATTTGGGACAAACTGGAAGAAGTTTGTGCACTAGGATAAAAGAACATAAACTTTCATAATTGGTTCTGATGCTTCACATTTTTCCATGCACTTGCTGCAAGAAAATCACTCTTCGGACTTTCAGGCTAAACTTTTGCATCAGATACCAAAACAGCCCAAAGCTTGATATTTTTGAACAAATGGAGATTTTAATCCACAAAAGAAATGCCTTTAACCTTACAAATGTGTAAATAATCTTCTTCCGAAGAATTTGAGAGCTGTATTCTACACCCCCTGGAATCTACGAAAAGCATTTTCCCACGTCAAGGATAAGAAGGATCCTTTGTCTCAATCGGGGGTCTGCCAACTGGAGTGTCCAGCCATTTACATCGGGAGGACAGCTCGCTGTTTGGAGACAAGAGCTGCAGAACCCCAACGGAGCTACCGCTTGAACAATGAAAATTCAGCCTTTGCGGCACATCTCGAATGATGTGACCACCATAGCTCCTTCTCCCCGAAGCTTCTTCGATGTCTACCCAATGGGAAGAAGCTAGATGCGTGGGAGGCTATAGAAATCATGTGTGCTGAAAACCGCACAAATGAAATAACCTTCATGTCCCCTTCTCCTCTCCTCACCCTTCTTTCAAAAATCCCCGAAGCCTTTGGGGATTTTTGAAGGAAGTTTAGAGGAAGAGGTCACAAGAAGATTTCAGGACTTCAAGAAAATTGAGCCTAAATTTAATTTGCTGTGCTATCCTATCACTGCTGATATTGATACAGCACCCGAGGAGCTGCAGCTTGAACTAAATGACATGCAGTCAGATCACACAATGAAAGAAATGTTTAATGCTGTGACATTAGTTGACTTTTACAAATCTTTGTCTGCTGACAAATTCCCATGTGTGAAGAAATTTGCTGGGAAAATGTTCTCTATATTTGGATCTACATATATTTGTGAGCAAAGTTTTTCTTGCATGAAGATCAACAAGAGTAAATATAGATGCTCTTTGACAGACACAAACTTGCAGGCAGTGATGACAATCTCAACAAGCAACTTCACTCCTGATTTCAAAAAAATTGTAAAAAAATGTGATAGGGTACACTTGTCTCATTAAACTGATTCTATAATTAAATGTGCTAGCAGCTAGAAAGCTAGATGATATGAAATTAACACAATAAATAAATTGAATAAAACTACCACTATTGTTTAATTTTTATTTATTGATTTTTATGATACAATTTATACTTTTTCTGAAATGAAATGTAATGTTAACTGATGAATACAATCATTG
>KZ309312.1:0-29075 GCA_000376725.2 Ladona fulva | reverse complement strand
TTTTTTTTCTCTCTCTCTCTCTCGTCTGAGCCATCTAATGAACAACTTCATCAATGGGAGCAACAAAGGACTAAGCACCTGACCTGATCAGCAACAAGCCAACATTATCCCGGAGCTTCAACGCTAAGAAGAACTCGAAAGCGAATATTTGTTAATATTAATTATTTGTTTAATATATATAATCAAAACTAAGCCAGGTGAATGTTATTTTTTCCTGCAAGAACAATGTGTATTTCCTTGTGCCAGAAGATGTAAGTAATCTTACGAAACCGGTCGCAGCAGAATAAATTTCAGTGTGGAAAAGTAAAGTGTAGTGTTTTAGTGTACAAGTCTTTGCTTTCATTGCGATATAGTTTTGATATTTATCTGACTCACATCAACTGTCTTCGTTGGATGCAACAGAAAAACTGATAAATTATTCATTTTCAGATTCATATCCTTAAGCCAGTCTACACAGGTCTTAGGTGAGAGCTGAGATATCTATGCATGAGGATTTAACCCATTAAGTGTGTAAAGAGAAATACTTGGGCAAAAAAATCATACTCAACGATCACAGAGGATGTTCAAGATACTTCTGCCAAGGCCCTAAAGAAGTAGAGAAGAACATAGTTCTAGACTAGAGCCCCTATGATGCTCCAATTTATTGGCAAATCCGTTTCCGACTGCTTGTCACATGCCAGTTTCCGACCCAATTCCAATCCCCCAATCTCTCCGACAATTTCTCACACAATACTGCAATTAGAACAAGTTCTATTTTCTCTGGCCTATATCCAATCAACAGTGAGCTTTGTCGTGCCCTGGAGTCCAAAACAAAAATAAAAACATCCTGTTCTTCCGTGTGAAAGTCCAGAAAAAGGGGGATTCCCCTTTTGTACTACACAAAGTGCTAAGGTTCCTGGATGGAAAGCAGCTACAAGATGCTTCACAGATGGTGGAGATAAGAGATGCAAAGCAAGCAACAAACATGAGGACAGACATTTATGGAACTGGAAGGAGGGACATTTTCCTTAAGGAGAAGGAATAATTATTACTTGCAAATGCAGGGGCAACTGGAAATTAGCTTCTCTCCAATACAACAAAAAAACGGAGAAATCTTGCATTTTCAGATTAATGTCCTCGAGTTAATTTCTTCAATTGCAAAATATTGAATGTTTAAAGGGCATAATTGAAGGTTACTCAAAATTTCTTATTCGTAGAATACGTGTCTTTGTCAAACAGTTGTCTTGCACTACTCAAGAAATCTTTGTTTCTGGACCTAAATCTGAAGAGTTTTTACTTAGTTACGCTAAGGTAGTTTCGTCAGGAAAAGTCACACCAGATGTTACGGAAGGTGTACATATTGTTGTTGAAAAATGAGAAAGGAGGTGCTACATTCATGCATCATACGTTTAGGGATTATAATGCCTATGATTTGTCAATTGGTCAAGTACCTGATTCCATACCTATTAAAAATTACGATGAAATTGATAATAGTCGAGCTCGTCAGAGCTTTGGTTTTAAATATAACGTTTATCCAGGAATGAAAAAATATATACAAACTTCTGTATTTAATCATCCTGAAAATTTTAATAATTTTTATTTTATGTTAAAAGAGGGAAACAGTACTATATGTATTCCTGTTCATTATGTAGCCTGTATACCTGATTATACTGTGCAGAGTAATAATACTCATAACTTGTCTATTGATAATGTAAAGTATAGAACTACCGTATATGTTGATTTAGTTTTTGGAGGAAGAAATATTGAAATACATTTTTGAAAAAAATATTTGTTTTATTAGTATTGAAATGGCTTCGCAATCGGGAGTTGGGCCAGCCTTCCAGAACACCAAAGCTGAACGGGCAAGAACTCAGTTAGGTGTGGAACAATTTTATTTACTTGCATCGGGTCGAAGAACCCCTCTTTTTTACTGATGGCGGGTTGCCCTTATTGTCTTTGGATCGTCTGAGGCGATTATTGGAGGTGCCAAGTGCTGTATTGGCACGAAGACCCAGCAGCATGGCTAAGTCGGATATCAGACGTTGGCCGAAATTATTGTTGCACAAGATGTTTTGCAAAATATGGTCCCCGTCTGATCTTGAAGTTATATCCGTCATATTGCTCTGTAACAACTTGGATGTTACTATTTTTTTAGCTTATTGTATGAAAGTTAGTACTGTAAGACATGATTGGCAACGATTTTTATTTAATTTTAAAGTAGTTAAAGTAATGGTAGAATAATGGCTGAATATTTTGATTTAAAAAATAGGGTTTTAAGATATACTCATAATGGGCAACTTGTTACTAGAAACATTGTGTCATCCTGATTGATATCAGATTTTCAACAGTTTTCTCTCAAATCGACAGATTTTCTTCAGCTTTCAAGTAGCAAAGTTACACTCTTTACCAATCGGGAAGTTCTTGTTTCAGAACGAAGTTATTTGGTTGCCAATTTGGTCAGATGATCGATGCTTTCGCTCATTTTCGGTACGAATTCTCCTCGTAATGTACGCAGACACTTTTTTTTTCAGAGAACTTATGACTTTCACAACCCTTTCCCCCGCCTAACAACAAAAAGCTATGATTTTCTATAAAAATACTTATTTCTCCGTTGTTAGTAACCGACGACGGTGGTGAAGTAAAAACTCCTTGGAAGTTACGAAGGTCTTTATACTCTGTCGTGGATTTGCCGGCTAACGCATATTCATTCTAAAAGATCGTTTCTCTCGTAAAATTACTGAAATTTGCGTGTATTTAATCGTCGATTGGCAGCGTTTCCTTTAATATACGCACGTAATATAACTCGTATTCTTCAGGAATGTGGACAAAGGAGTTTTGAGTGTCTTATACCGATGATATTGGAACACATGCCCCTAATGTACATTCTCAAGGTTTTGAAACCTTAGTCTGCTGTTGGCAGTCAAAAGAGTTACATGTATTTCACTGTGATCGGCGATTTTTGACTTGCAGCAGAAATGGAGCAAAGAATTTGCATTAGAAATGGAATAAAGCGCTGCACCAAATTGGAAATGTTAAATGTAGCTTTTGGCGAATGTTCAATGAATAAAACGAGCGTTTACTAGTGGTAAAAACATTTTCAAGAGGGTCGTGAAGACACTGTACCACAAGCACCCTGGACGACTTGATTGACAACCAATGCTAACGTCAAAAAGGTGAAGTAAATGATTATGGGCGATCGCAGAATCACTATAGGAGAAGTTGCTGATGAGGTTGGCATATCATCTGGCTTTTTTTAAGCAATTTTTACGGATGCTTTGGGCATTAAATGAGAGGCAGCAAAATTTGTCTCTAAATTGTTGAATTTTGACCAAAAGCAGTACCAAATGAACATTGCTCCAGAGTTGCTGAATGCCGTCCATGAGAATCCAGAATTTATTAAACGGATCATAACTGGTGATGAAACATGGATTTATGGGTATAACGTCAACACTAAGGCCCTGTCGTCCCAATGAAAACTTCCTGAAGAACCAAGACCGAATAAATGACGTCAAGTCCAATCGAATGTGAAGGTTCTGCTCACGGTTTTTTTAGATTTCAATGGCATAGAGCATCATGAGTTACTGTCAGTAAGAAATATTACCTGGAAGTTCTATTCCATTTGCATGAAGCAATCTGAAGAAAACGATCAGACCTAGATCTGACTCGGGTCAACTGTCTTCTGTTGGATACAACAAAAAATCAGAGAAATCTTGCATTTTCAGATTAATGTCCTTAAGCCTATCTATGCAGGTCTTAGACGAGAGCTGTATCCTTTGCCATTTATAGCATACCCTCTTATACCAACCATGCTAATTGGATTGTGTACATCCTATCTATGCAGGTCTTAGACGAGAGCTGTATCCTTTGCCATTTATAGCAAACCCTCTTATACCAACCATGCTAATTGGATTGTGTACATCCTATCTATGCAGGTCTTAGACGAGAGCTGTATCCTTTGCCATTTATAGCATACCCTCATACCAACCATGCTAATTGGATTGTGTACATCCTATCTATGCAGGTCTTAGACGAGAGCTGTATCCTTTGCCATTTATAGCAAACCCTCATACCAACCATGCTAATTGGATTGTGTACATCCTAGACTTACCCAGGTTCATGATAAGTGATATTCCAAGATCCTCTAAAACCACTGCAAATCCAGTCCCTAAATCCAAACTGGAGACATCACTAAAGATAGGGACGTATACTTCATATAAATCAAACATATCTAGGCATGTATTGTAATTAGTTTTATTATATATTATTCAAAAGTTCCTAATTGCAAGCAAAGAAGGATATTTGAATTTCTTCATAGAGTACTATCAGACTATAGACCTTGATTGAAGGCATGATATAGTACTATCTCAGTGTGAATTTATTCCATCTATAGGTCATGTTAATAATGATGATATAATCGAGGCGCTGGAGAGAATAGAGAAAAGATGCAGTACGATTGAGGAGAGGACAATGGAGAAATTGGCGAGGATAGAGGCCCAACTGAAGGTCATCTCCACTAAACAGGTATCTTTGGAGGAGGTGCAAAAGGGCCTCTGGGAGAAAATACATTGATTACATTCAACCAGCCAGCCACAGAGGAAGTGCATTCTAAATTTCAATTTCCCTGCATAACATTTAGATGAGTTCCGCTAGGTGATGGAGAAGGTGAAGAATGAGGAAGTGAAGGGACAGCTGGTTAGTTATATATATTTTAAAATTTGTCTGTAAAATATTTTGCGCGCTTAACATTGTCGAAATTTCTTCGACCAGATCACACTTTTGAGCCGGGTGGAGGTAAGGACTGAACATCCTTAGTAAATGGAATACTATCAAGGTTAATGGGAAATGCAGAAGCAGAGAAGTACAACTGGAAGGGACAACGTGGCCAAAATAACGATTAGATGGGACTCCAATTCTTAGCATAGTTCATGGTGAGCCATCCATTGTATCATGTTCAAGTAGATCACCACCACTGTTCTCATTCATTTCTCTTAGATGTCACTACTATCTATCTTCATCTCATATGATCCTCTGAGAAATCTAATGGCATTCCTTTTCATGAGGTTTTATTTACCTTCCTTTGGATTTTCTCACTCCTTGTTCCTCTAACTAATCACATACAAAACTTAATATATTTCGCTCTGGAGTGAAACCTAAATATTTCTTCTCTTTTCGTTAAAAGGCGTCTTGTTCTTTTTCTACCAATAAGGTCAATGAATTTGGCTGACCTTAATTACATTAGGGCGATAAATGCTATTTGGAACTTTTAAAAAAGTTGTAAAATATTGTTACATGATAAATTGTTCGTAACAATGTTAATGGCATAATCAGCCAGTATGTTTCATACACTTAATTACAAAATGTAAAGTCAGTTTGGTTTCTTAAAGAATCAGCACCTGAGGACTACAGATTCGTAAACATGTATATTCTCTGTTATTATAATTCTATTTCTAATAAAACACTGTGAAATTGTTTGAATATCTGTTGAAATCATACCTGCTATGTAACTCATATTGAATGAATTGCATCTGAGAAATATGTTTGGAAATAACTGTTTGGTGTTGCTCTCATGTCTGAGATTCTCTAAGCATGTGAAGATATCTGTAGAACTGAGCAAAAGGGATGATGGTAAAGGAGAAACTTCCCTTTACCTTGAAAATGCATTACATGAACTCTTTGAAAGCTCCGTTCTCTCTCTAGATATTGCTGCTTTCATAGAAAGCTCCAGGAACTTACTAGGCTTCGGTGGATTTGTGAAACTTAAAGCTTGGAAGATCATAATTGTAAATTAGGAAATTCTATTTCAATCAATATATAATGGCGTTGCATTAATTCCTGGGATCCTCTGAGCATGTAAAGATATCCATAGAACTCAGCAAAAGGGATGATGGGAAAGTAGGAACCTCACTTTACATTGCAAATGCATCACAGCAACTCTGTGAAAGCTCTGTTCTCTCTCTAGATATTGATGCTTTCATAGAAAGCTCCAGGAACTTACTAGGCTTCGGTGGATTTGTGAAACTTAAAGCTTGGAAGATCATAATTGTAAATTAGGAAATTCTATTTCAATCAATATATAATGGCGTTGCATTAATTCCTGGGATCCTCTGAGCATGTAAAGATATCCATAGAACTCAGCAAAAGGGATGATGGGAAAGTAGGAACCTCACTTTACATTGCAAATGCATCACAGCAACTCTGTGAAAGCTCTGTTCTCTCTCTAGATATTGATGCTTTCATAGAAAGCTCCAGGAACTTACTAGGCTTCGGTGGATTTGTGAAACTTAAAGCTTGGAAGATCATAATTGTAAATTAGGAAATTCTATTTCAATCAATATATAATGGCGTTGCATTAATTCCTGGGATCCTCTGAGCATGTAAAGATATCCATAGAACTCAGCAAAAGGGATGATGGGAAAGTAGGAACCTCACTTTACATTGCAAATGCATCACAGCAACTCTGTGAAAGCTCTGTTCTCTCTCTAGATATTGATGCTTTCATAGAAAGCTCCAGGAACTTACTAGGCTTCGGTGGATTTGTGAAACTTAAAGCTTGGAAGATCATAATTGTAAATTAGGAAATTCTATTTCAATCAATATATAATGGCGTTGCATTAATTCCTGGGATCCTCTGAGCATGTAAAGATATCCATAGAACTCAGCAAAAGGGATGATGGGAAAGTAGGAACCTCACTTTACATTGCAAATGCATCACAGCAACTCTGTGAAAGCTCTGTTCTCTCTCTAGATATTGATGCTTTCATAGAAAGCTCCAGGAACTTACTAGGCTTCGGTGGATTTGTGAAACTTAAAGCTTGGAAGATCATAATTGTAAATTAGGAAATTCTATTTCACTCAATATATAATGGCGTTGCTTTAATTCCAGGAATTCTCTGAGCAAGTGAAGATATCCTCAGTACTGAGTAAAAGGGATGATGGGAAAGTAGGAACCTCACTTTACATTGCCAACGCAACACGGCAACTCTTTGAAAGCTCCGTTCTCTCTCTAGATGTTGCTGCTTTATTGGACAGCTACAGGAACTTAATAGGCAACGGTGGATTTGTGAAAGGTAAGGCTTGGAGGATCATTTCAAGCATGTGTGTATGCATTCTTTAGCAATAGACCTCTCTCTAATTGTAAATTAGGAAATTCCATTTCACTCAATATAAGGAAACTGGGAGCACAGCAAAGGAGAGAGATACTCTCCAGGAAATTCAGCGGCCGTTAGTAATTATACATTGTAATGTCAGTTTTGTTTCTTACAGAATCAGCACCTGAGGACTACAGATTCTTAAAATCCTTGTATATTTTCTGTTAATGTTATTCTATTTCTAATATAATTCTGTAAAATTGTTTGAATATGTATGTCGCATCAACGCCAGCAATGTAACTCATATTGAATGAATTCATCTCTCGGGGACGATGTCTCAAATGGGAATTATCCAGCTATTGACATTCCTTTTGGCATTGCCCTCATTTCTGGGATTCAGTAAGTATGTGAAGATATCTGTAGAACTGAGAAAAAGGGATGATGGGAAAGTAGGAACTTCCCCATATATTGCCAACGCATCACGGCATCTCTTTGAAAGCTACGTTCTCTCTCTAGATATTGCTGCTAACATGGACAGCTCCATGAACTTAAAAGGCACCGGTGATTTATGAAAGGTAAGGCTTGTAAGATTATTTCAAGCACATGTGTATGCATTCTTGAGCAATAGACCTATCTCTAATTGTAAATTAGTAAATTTCATTTCACTCCATATGAGGAAACTGGGAGGTCAGCGAAGGAGAGAGATACTCTCCAGGAAATTCAGCAGCCGTGCCTAATTACACAGCGTAGTATCAGTTTTGTTTCTTAGAGAATCATCACCCGAGGACTACAAATTCTTAAAATTCATGGTTATTTCCTATTATTATAAATCTATATCTAATGAAACACTGGGAAATTGTTTGAATATCTGTTGAAATCATACCTGCTATGTAACTCATATTGAGTGAATTGCATCTGTGAAATATGTTTCAAAATAAATGTGTCAAAAGAAATCAGAATATTGGAATGCAAGTTTTAAGACTGCATCTTGTTCGATTCACATATTCAATGAAAGTATTTACGATCAAATTCTGTCGATTGAGTTATTGAGGATTGGATCCTGTATCTCTGGTCCTATATTGACTTATATATATCGTTTAGTAATCGTCATCTCATATTCACATGAGCATGTGAAGATATCCTCAGAACTGAGTAAAAGGGATGATGGGAAAGTAGGAACATCCCTTTACATTGCCAACGCATTACGGCAACTCTGTGAAAGCTCCGGTCTCTCTGTAGATATTGCTGCTTTTATGGATAGATCCATGAACTTAAAAGGCACAGGTGGATTTGTGAAATGTAAGGCTTGGAAGATCATTTCAAGCATGTGTGTAACAATAGACTTCTCTCTAATTGTAAATTAGGAAATTCCATTTCACTCAATATAAGGAAACCGGGAGATCAGTGAAGGAGAGAGAAACTCTCCAGGAAATTCAGCAGCCGTTACTAATTACACAATGTAATGTCAGTTTTGTTTCTTACAGAATCAGCACCATATGACTACATAATTAAAAACATCATGGTTATTTCCTGTTATTATAATGCTATTTGTAATACAACACCGTGAAATTGTTTGATTATGTATGTCGCATCAATACCAGCTATGTTACTCATATTGAAAGATTTCATCTCTCGCGGACGATGTCTCAAATTGGAATTATCCAGCCATTCCTTTTGGCGTTGCTCTCATTCCTGGGATTCTCTGAGCATGTGAAGATATCCGTAGAACTCAGCAAAAGGGATGATGGGAAAGTAGGAACATCACTATACATTGCCAACGCATCACAGCAACTCTGTGAAAGCTCCGTTCTCTCTCTAGATGTTGCTGCTTTTATGGACAGCTACAGGAACTTAATAGGCAACGGTGGATTTGTGAAAGGTAAGGCTTGGAGGATCATTTCAAGCATGTGTGTATGCATTCTTTAGCAATAGACCTCTCTCTAATTGTAAATTAGGAAATTCCATTTCACTCAATATAAGGAAACCGGGAGCTCAGCGAAGGCGAGAGATACTACTCTCCAGGAAATTCAGCAGCCGTTACTAATTACACAATGTAATGTCAGTTTTGTTTCTTACAGAATCAGCACCTGAGGACTACAGATTCTTAAAATCCTTGTATATTTTCTGTTATTGTTATTCTATTTCTAATGTAATTCTGTAACATTGTTTGAATATGTATGTCACATCAATGCCAGCAATGTAACTCATATTGAATGAATTCATCTCTCGGGGACGATGTCTCTGTGGTTGGGATGCAGGTTATAGAACCCCACCACAGGCTGTGCAAATTCCTGGGACCAGAAGTGAACCAACCGAACCAACCCCGACAACTCTACCTCCAGGGATCTAGAAGAGACAACACCCTTACACCTTACCCCACCACCTATACCCATAATCCCTGCCACTCCCTCCTACCCCTACAATCTACGACCTCTACCTGGAAGAAAAATCTATTCATTATGATCATAATTTTTAGAATGGCACCACCAAAATTTTCACGGAGTAAGCAGTTGCTCCTGGACATTTTCGGGGACACCTTAGATGACGTAGAAGGACCGCCCACTCCCGGCAGATGGATGGATGTGGCCTGGCAGCCAAGTAACAGTGGCTCAGATGCCCCATCAGCACACGAGCCACTAGAATGGGAGTTATCAGGAGACGAATGGTTGGACTTGGGTCAACCACCCACCCCCGGGAGATGGATAGAGGACATCGAGTCATCTGAGGGCAACCCTGTTTCTGAGCCTTGGGGCATCGAAGCCGCGATACCGCAGGATAATCCCCCAGACCTGAAAGTCACGGTGGACGTATCTTCCTTCCATAAAACGATAAGACGTTCCAGCAGAATCAGAAACAAAAGGAGAAGGGACAAAAACATTTTTTTAAACCGGCCATTAAAAGACAAAAACATTTTTAAAAAACGGCCATTAAAAGACAAAAGGTGCAGCTGTATAAATAGTAAAAAAGTGTTGTTTTAGTGTGTGTGAGTGTTTGTGTTTTTTTATGTATTCAGTATTTACTTATTTTGCTTTTTATTTTTGAGTGAATATGTATTCTTATTATTATTTTTTTTGGGAACTTTTAGTGATTATCTGTGCAAACATGTTTTTTTTGCATTACATACCTACTATAACCTGCATCCCAACCAAAAGACCCTCTCTTTCGAATTTTCCCTTTTTCGGCCTCAGCCAGTTGTTTACGTTTCCGCCCCCGCTTCCATCTCCGAGGGTTCCATATGCACCGGGATGAGGTAAGGTTCGATGATTCACTTCGAGAACCGAAACCCTCATTCTGGCGGTCCAGACATCGCCCGCCTAGAATAAGGCTCGATGACCCATTCCCTTCCTTAACTAAAAGCCCCACATTGTTCATACCCTACTGCAGACTTAGATGCTTACATCTCCTTCTCCCCTTCCATCTCATAGGAACCATACCTGCTAGAACTTTGATTTCGAGACAAAAAGCCATTAGACACGTACAGTTCAGTATTTAAGGAACTGGCTGAGGCAAGCAAGGCACCTTCTTCTCCCATCCTTCTGACGGCACGTATCGGCCCTAATAGCAGGATACCGCACCTCTCCTTACACGGCCAGTGTCAGCTCTTGCTAGCAGGACTCGGCATCCACCAACTGACGGCAAGCGTCAACAGAATTGCCGGATGCTGCATCTTCCAACCCTCCTTGATGGCAAGCATCGACACAATTGCCAGACACTGCATCTACCAACCCTCCTTGACGGCAAGCGTTGACACAATTGCTGGACGCTGCATCTTCCAACCCTCCTTGACGGCAAGCGTTGACACAATTGCCGGACGCTGCATCTTCCAACCCTCCTTGACGGCAAGCGTCGACACAATTGCCGGACACTGCATCTTCCAACCCTCCTTGACGGCAAGCGTTGACACAATTGCCGGACGCTGCATCTTCCAACCCTTCTTCAAGGCCAGCGTCGACTTAATAGCAGGACGCGGCACTCACCAGCTCACTCAGTCTTCTTCAGGTATTTTTGTTGTTTTCTTTTGACATTTTTGTTTACTCGGCCAATAAATAGTTTGAATTCCAAATTGTCTTATTAATGTCACGACGACATCTCAAATTGGAATTATCCTGCCATTGACATTCCTTTTGGCACAGCTCTCATGTCTGAGATTCTCTATATAACCCTGTAGCCCTGTGACTACTACCCTACTACCAACGACGTGCGAAATTATGCGATTCCTGCAATGAGATGTACTGGATGGAGATTTGGCCAGGCCCAGAACACATCCTCGAGTGGAATTTGATGGGGATTATAGAGGCGTCGGGGAGCGAGATCAAGGCTAGTCATAATATGAATAAAATATATATAAAATAAATAAAAAAAGGGGGGAAAAGAGAAAAACCCCATATTTATGTTACATTCTTTGGAAGAGACCAGTCTCCTTCATAAAATAAATAACTTTGTCAATCTTGCCATGATCATCTCCAATAATATCTTTCAGTAAGCTCGCTCCCAAATATCTCTCCTGTTCGCTAGAATAGATCCTGCACTCAGTGAGGATGTGACATATAGAGAGTTGGGTGTTACACTTGTCACAGTGGGGAGGTATACGGGGAATTGTAAAAAGGTATGAGTGCGTCAGTGCACTATGTCCAATTCTCAGTCGAGTTAAAACTACTTCCTCCCTCCTATTCTTTCTGACAGAAGAGCCCCAAGGTTTTATGGTTTCCTTGATTGTACGTAACTTATTACCAGCTAGTGAAGACCATTGCTCCTCCCAGTCCTTAAGGGCAATACTTTTTAGTTGGGACTTCAGATCTCCTGCGGACACTTCTTCAAAATCTATAGTAGGCTTTCTTGTGGCTTCTTTTGCTGCCCTGTCTGCTGCCTCATTTCCTGCTATGTTCACATGTCCAGGAATCCAAAGAAATTTTACTTGGACTCCTCTCTCACTAAGTCTACTACATAGATATTGCACTTCCTGGACAAGTGGATGTGTAGGTTCATAGCAGGTGAAGCCATCCTCCTGGCGAACCTAGGAGGGACCTTCCCCCCAGAAACGTTCGCCGTCCCCATCCCAGAAGAGCGGTTAAGGGTCGAGTCCCTCAACTACGAAAAGGACACGCCCGAGAGATAGCGTAGTTTAATCACTATTATTTTGACCTTATTTTTTTGGTGTAGTTGTTATTGTTGCTTGGTTATTATTGTTTTGTGGGATTGCTATTTTGATAGGACTGTATTGTGTTAGAGGATAGTGATTGGAAAAAAATGCGTGATTGAAAGTGGACAATTTTTATGTATTGTGAAGTGATATCTAGACGTAAAGTGATGAGTGTTGTTGTAATGAGTTGAGAAGTAGAAAAATGGAGTCGACCCGTTTTCTCCTCTCTCTCTTCCTCTTTTTATTTATTTTTTTGTTTTGTGTGAATTTAGGGTTAAGGACGGTGAATTACTATAGCCATGGGACATTTTGTGCTTTGTTTTGTGTTATGTAGTGATAATTAAAAAGGAGTAGATATTGGGAGTATTAAAAAGGTTAAAAAGACTGAAAAAAATTGTGGTGTAGTTATTAGACAAAAGTAAGTTGCCCTGCATGGAAACTCACCTCCCCATCCCTGGCTCCAACCGAAAATAGCTCCTTTTGAGCCTATCTTTCGGAGCCTGCCATTTCTATGCATTGCTCAGCTTAAACGTCCTTTGGAAGTCCTCGCGTCCCCCGGTCATTTTCCCTTGTTTTCCCCAAGTGCCTCTGCACTGATGAGCAATTGCAAACATTTCCAAATTTCTGCTGCTCTTCCAGCGACAAAACATGTGTCACAATTCCCCATTCCTAGGCTGACGTTACCCTTGCATCAGCCGGTACTATGACCCCTTTGCACATGACCTGGTCCACGTAGAGTTCCCCTTCCACTGGATTCACCCCCAAAATGGACCAGGATATATAGGCCCCGGAGGTGACGAGTAGGGGGCTTTTTTTGATACTGTTAGCCGAGAAGTGTGTAAGACCAACCGTCCTCCGGAGAACCAGAAGCGCTGCCGCCGATTAGTATAGCCAAAAGACGAAACAACCAGGACCCCGCGGAACCTTCTCAGGACTCGCAGCCCGTTGGACCCATTCTCTCGCCACTGCCCCCGTCTTCCGATCCCTCGCCTAGCGCCGCTCGCAGGAATTAGCCGGGCTCCGTGTAGTGTGGAAATCAGGGTAATAAAAAGGAATTCTATTTTTTAA
The DNA here is from genome assembly GCA_000376725.2 of Ladona fulva. Classification (NCBI taxonomy): domain Eukaryota; kingdom Metazoa; phylum Arthropoda; class Insecta; order Odonata; family Libellulidae; genus Ladona; species Ladona fulva. The sequence goes on along the minus strand of KZ309312.1, from coordinate 15,800 downwards.
ATATATTTTTGGCTTTATTTGTTTCGCGACATTCCCGACATCCAAGGGTAAGAACCCATTATTTTTAGTGGTTGTCATCCCTCCTGAAGGGGTGGCACTACTCAAGTAATGTCCATGACTTCTCATACATGGAGAAGAATTTGGGAGGAAAATATTTTAGGAGTTTTCAGAACTGTATAGGCTACTCATTTTCTATGAATACAATGTTCACCTAAGGTGCAAATTATACATAGACCCACCTTTAAACACAAACCATTATCATGAGATGGACAAACAGAAAGAAAAAGTCTGACTTCATTTCCTTTAAGGAAAAGCTAACCCTCATCTAAGTGTTATGTTCCTACGTCTTCGTGCTCATGGCGGGTTGTGGGTCGAAAGAAAATAAAACAAGAATTTTGGGCACCAGCACGGGAAGGACTCTCCACCCGTGCTTGGAGGGAAAATGGGAAGGTGAGAGAGCTTCTCTCAGTTCGGGGAGGAACAAAATTCATTCACTCAAGGATTTTAACTCACAAATCATCATGGAGTGTTAGGCCCAAGACCAGAGGGTGAGGTGCCTAAAAGTGGTTATCCCACCGCACAGCACCTCAGTAAGGTAGCTAGTGTGGAGAAGACAATCCGCTTTACAGTGAGGCAGTGCTCTCCGAGTCTGGAGAAGAGCTGGCACACAGGCCAGATGTCCAAAAATTTTATCCCGGACTTTAAGGTTTGACTGTTCTTATTTATTCTACATTTAAAGATATAAGAGGTAGAAACCCTAGCTTTTCTAAGGAAATTCTTTACAAGTAATGGCCATGAATTCTCAAAGATGGAGAAGAATCTGGGAAGAGCATTTTTCAGGAATGTTCAAAACTGTCAAGGATTCTCACATTCTATCAAACAACGTTTTCCTAAAGTTCGAAGTATGCATAGATTCACCGTTAAACACAAACCAAGGATTGACTGCTCGTATTGACTCTACTTTCCGTCTGTTCTCCACCATTAAGTAAAGGTAGAGTATATCTTTTTCTTTCAACTAACTACCCTGAAATTGAACCCTGAATCTGAATTCATTGTATTATTTATGTTATTTTATTAGTGTGATTTTTTGTTAATATGTAATTTTGTATTTTATTTTCCTTCATTTTAAAGCTAAATTGATGTAACCAATGACGATATTGTAAATATCTATGTATAGTGATTTCCATGGCTTTTGTTATTTTTGGTAATCTGTAGCTTTTATTATGTATTCCTTTTTATAGCTTCATTTCATTTTATTACTTTTATTGCTAAATTGACGTAACCTATGGTGATACTGTAAATATCTATGTATTGTGCTTTTTCCATTTCCTTTATTATCTTTGCAATGTTCCTTTTCTTGTATTTCTAATCGATCTCCTGTCCTCATCTTTTTTCTCCCCCTTCTTTTTTTCCCTCTTTCTTTCATATAAATGTACATTTATTATGCTTTTTTTTTCTTTTCAGTAAGGTTGCAGTCACTTTTCATTTTCTAATTTCCCCCTCTTCTTTAAAATTTTAGATGTAACTGTCTGTAGCTTTCGCAGGTTTTTCACGCCCCCCTTCCTGTGGGTGTTTTCCTGCAGGGTTCTATTTTTTCCTAAGTGCAGTAACTTAGGTATTTTTAACCCGCAAACACATCTCTTTGTTAACTTTCTTTTATTTTAACCCCATAAACTATTTCTTTTCATCTTTTATGACATAGGGTTAGATGTAAGAAGACTTACTAGTCTCAATCTCGCCCTGAAATATAGTCGTTTTATTATTATTATTACTTTTGAAGATTTGAGAGTACACAAGAGGGGCGGATGCCATTTTAGTATGATGAATCACAGAAATCAAAACTTTACTTATGTTAGAGGCGGTGATTTCAGACCTTCTCACTGCTATTATGGTCTCGGAGACTGAGCACGTGGTTTTAACAGACGTACTTACCACGACGCGGATCAGGATTGCCAGCAACCCGACATTTCTGCAAGAAAACGGAGGTCTGAATCTGGTGGCCACACATCGAAGAATGTGTGTGGCCCAAAACCAGATAGTGAGTTGCCTAAGCCTGGTGAAGAGCTGGCACCAGATGTCCAAAAATCTTATCCCGGACTTGAAGGCTTGATTGCTCTTATTTATTCTACTTTTTAAGATATAAGAGCTAGAAACCATAGCTTTTCTAAGAAAATTAATTACACAAGTAATGGCTATGACTTCTGATACATGGGGAAGAATTAGGGAGAAAGAAATTTCAGGAGTGTTATTCCTAAACAAGTTATTACCTGCAAATATGTGTAGTGAATTGGGAAATGTATGGATGTCCATCCTTAAAAAAATTGACAACATTAGAGTGCTGTTTGATAGAAGCACATTTCAATGGTAATCTTCAGTGTGTGCCGTATCTTAGCCCGATGCAGCACTTTCATAAGTTCCCGCCCAGCTACGCCGAATGGGAGAGAGAGAGAAGCAGGGTGGGAAACCTTGCTTCCGCTCTGTCAAAACTTGGTTTCAAAGCTTGGTTTTCAAAGTTGGCTTTTCTAAGTTGATACTAGCCATCCCACTAGCCGTGCCGCTAGAAGGTTGAGTCGTTACTTATATAGTGGTCTGCGGATGGATACCCTTCTGCCTGGAGTGATCAAATTGGCGGGAGTGCATTCGATTGGAACACCAAGCTGCACTTTTCCCTTCTGCTACCACATCTGGTGATTTGCCCCTGTTCCCCCCTCCAACTATTTCCCCTCTCCTGCTTTTGGAGTCAGGTATTGACTCACCCCTTTTTTGGATGAGAGTGCCTACTGAGTCTCATCATTTTGTCTCTTTGACCAAGCAGCTCAACTTTACTGTGTACTTGCCATTAGTTCCTGGACTGAATATTTGACATTTATTGTAATCTCCAACGATCCCACTCAACTTACTTTGGGATAATAATGTGCTAGTGCTTTTGTGTTAAGCTTATTCTGAAGTGTTTGGTTGGACCTGGTCATCACAGCTGATAGAGTGTCAGACCTCCCGTTTCTTAAACAGTAATTACATTGGTGATTTCATGCTATGTTTGACTATAATGTTCATTTCTCCTTCTCTTGCTTAAATGTGGATACCTCGATCTCTCACAAGTGATCTAATGCCGCTACTTACGATAGTGTTTCATGAATTCATTGATAGCTATTAAGAGAAGTGGTACAAGTGTGCACGAAAAAACTGTCATAAACTGGCTGATTGGTGTATAAAAAATGAAATTTGTTAATAAATATATAAAACCAATTTAAATGTTATTATTTCCATCAAGTGAAACCTATCCTTAGTTAAGTTACAAATGCGTGGGGAACATTCATTTTTCATAAGGGGGAAGGGACTGGATCGCTTGGGGTGTGGTCACCACCTTAATTAGTAATCTATATCTTCAATTACATCGTAACTTTGTTTACTTAGGCTAGAGGGGGATCTAGGTGACCTCAATCATATCATAGGGGAGTGGGAGTGGTCAAGTAGTAGTAGTTGTTGGATTTAAGGTGCTTCGAGAGCTGAGGTCATTTTGCACCTTGTCTATAGAGATATTTAATCTACTAAAACCTGTTTTACTTCACCTTGGAAGGTAAAAACCTCATTCTTCACCGTACTAGAACGGTGGCGTGAGAACATGGTTAAAAAACGTTAAATAAATATTTTAAAAACATAAATATAAATATTAAAAACTTTAGCTAAATGCAGTTGAATCTTTGTAAAAGTAGAACTGTGTCAATTTGTGAAAGGGCTTCTCTTAGATTTTTGAAGAAAAGCCTGTGGCTTTCATAAATGACACAACTCTGTCTATCATCGCAGAATCATTCCCAAGAATTTCTTTAAGAATCCCTGTTTTCAAGTGTTTCTGTCGATCATCGGAGAATTTCTGGCATTCTGTGAGAACTTGTTTCACAGTTAGAGGGGAGTTACATTCCTCACACTGAGGGAGTGGTCAAGGTTTACCCCTCTTACCCCACCCCAAAGTGCGCTGAAACATTTAAGTTTGTTGGTCCATGTATCACATGTCAATTATTCAGAAAAAAGGGGTGGGATTGCATCATACTTTTGCTTAAAAGTCATGAATTACATCATAACTTTGTTTACTTAGGTTAGAGGGGAATCTAGGTGAAGAATTTGGGAGGAAGAAATTTCAGGAGTGTTCAGAACTGTACAGGATTATCATTCTATGAATACAACGCTCACCTAAAATGCATATCGTACATCGACCCACCGTTAAACACAAACCAAGGATTGACTGCTCGTATTGATTATACTTTTGAAGATATTAGAGTACAACGAGAGAGGCGGATGCCCTTTTGTATGATTCTATTAATAATCATTATGCTAAAAACAAATAAGATGTTGTGGTACTGACGATATTTAATAAAATACCAAATCAACTTAGTTCATTAAAAAGTATGTCACAAGTTAAATTGAGAATAAAGGACTATCGTTTTAATGACATGTTATCAACGTATATAAGATTGAGAGTACAAATTCTTATACAAATATATAACTTAGATCCTTTATTTGTAGGAACTTTAGAAGTTATAAATTATAGATTATTTTTCTCTAACTTAAATTTCACACCGTATAATGTTATTAACTCAGGAACCACCTCATGAGCCAAGTAAAGCTCAGGTGGACCTTATTATAATTTCCATTAACTCTAAGGCACGATATTATTTTTCCTGCTCATTTATTTGTTTTATTCAGCGATTAGTACCATATTATCTTAAGTGGAATAAGATTTTTTCCTTCATGCACTTAAGGGGTTATGGAAATCTTTGTTAGAGCAAAAGATTTGATATCTTGTGACACTCAAAAGAGAGAAAAGGTGTATGGAGTGGTATCAGAGGAGCTTTGTCACTTGGCTTTGACGACTCTATTTCAGAATGGCGCGAAGCCATACAGAAAGGAAGACTTCAAGTTAAAACAAGATTTTTACAACAAAGCTGCTTCAGAGGAGCTTTGTCACTTGGCTTTGACGACTATATTTCAGAATGGCCCAAAGCCATACAGAAAAGAAGATTTCAAGTTCAAAAAAGTTTTAAAATCATTGTTCATGTTGCAAAATCCTTATCACATCATTCACAACATAATGAATTGGTAATTATGGACATTTTTAAAATGTGTATTTATCGCAGTAGAGAAAGTGAATTGATAGCACGAGTACCTCACGTCAAGGGAATATATGGAGTGGAATTTGGGTGGAAAATATTTCAGGAGTGTTCAGAACTGTCTAGGATTATCACTTTCTACAATTACAACGCTCACCTAAAATGCATATACTACGTTAACTCATCGCTAAACACAAACTATCTTCATGTGATGGACAAACTGAAAGAAAAAGTCTGATTTCGTTTCGTTTCAGGATACGCGGAAATAAAAAATCTACTTATGTTAGAAGAGGTGATTTCAGACCTTGCGGCTATTACGGTTGGCGAGGCAGAGCCTGTGGCTTTAACAGAGCTCCTTACCACGACACGGATCAGGACGGCAAGCAAGTCGACAGTTCTGCAAGACCACGGAGGTCTAACCATGGTGGCCACACATCTACAAATGTGTTTGGCACAACACCAGATGATGAGGTGCCTAAAAGAGAGCCTCCATTCCCTATGTAAGGTAGCTAGCGTAGAAAAGAATGACCTGCTTCATAGTGAGGCGGTGTTATCTGACCATGGTGAAGAGCTGGCACCAAGGCCAGATGTCCAAAAATCCTGGACGTGAAAGATTGACTGCTCTTATAGATTCCACTTTTGAAGATTTGAGTGCTAGAAACCCTAGCTTTTCTAAGAAAATTCATTACACAAGTAATGGCCATGAATTCTCATATATGGAGAAGAATTTGGGAGGAGAATATTTCAGGAGTGTTCAGAACTGTATAGGATTATCACTTTCTATGAATACAACATTGGGGATCATCTAGCGAACTAACTGAAGTCCTAAAAATCCAATAGAGATTTGTTCGACTGATAACTAAAGCCCAATACAGAGCTCCTTGCAGACCTCTCTTCAAGAAGCTAAGTCTTCTAACTATTCCAAGCATCTACCTCCTCCAAGCATCTCTATATGTGTATAAGAACTCGCACGTTTTCATAAAAAACAAGTGTGCATAAACATAATACAAGAAGTGCTGAACAAATTCATACAAAGGCGAATTCCTTCCTCCTTACCCAAAAAAGACCAGATGCGATGTGCACAAACAGACTCCCAAATACACTTAAAAATACACCAAATATAACTACCTTCAAGAACAAGCTTACACGGTATCAGATAGATCAATGTTTTTACAGTGTAACTGAGTTTTTGAATGTGATTCCAGGGGAACGGACTGGCTTTCTGTTGACATCTGAATTTTAGTGATTGTTTACAATTAATTTTGTCTTCATTTTATATCTTGTACTTTTTCTTATGTATTTCTGACTTGTCCTATACGTGTACATCATGTCTCATGGATGAAATAAAATGAGTATGACATTTTGGATAACAGATGACGAATCGGCTATTGCTGTTGTATCTTTTTTAGAGCAGATAAAAGACAAAGTTGTTGAAAAGATTAACGAGCAGGTTTTAAACAATAACGTGGTTAAATTTAATGTTTTGTTGGTAGCTGAATTTCGAAAAGCAGAGAATGATAAACTGGAAGACTGAAAATATAAGAGTTTTGCAAACCGATACAACCTTTTTTCTCTACTTGTGCGACCACATTTAAACTCAGCAACCCACCTTTCAACAAAACTTGTTGAACAAACTAGCGGGAGTATTCTCCATCCCCCTACCCGCAGGGGTAAACACACCCTGTATGGTTACTTTTATCACTTCGAAGAAAATTAAAAAACGAGCAAATGAAGACTCCCGACGCCCTGCTTTTTATACCAGTCGGAACTTGCAATCTTTCATCTGCAACGATAAAGATCGAATAGAACCAATTAAAAAATCTGGAATTTACAGATTAGATTGCAACACTGTTTACGTGGGCCAAACGGGGAGAAGCTGCCTCAAACGGGCAATCGAACACAGCAACGCCTTCCATAAGAAATCCGGGAGGTCCCATTTCACTGACCATCTTCAGGACATAGCCATTCTTCTTCGTTCTCCCCCGTTATCTTACACCAGGAGGTTAAAGGCAACAAACTTAAAATTTTGGAGGAACTCTACATCCATCACCACAAATTCCATTCTCTTTGCAACTGGCAAATGAGTTCTAATATTCTCAGAACCAGTCACCACTCTTAACAACACTCCTTCCACACCTACCCCCCCCCTCCATCCAGAAGTATACCTTGAGTGACACATCTGCTCCTTCCCCTACCCTTGTTCCCCCCTTTTTTCCAATAATTTTTTCCCCTTGTATAAATACTCTGCTCAGCTAACAGCTCCTCAGTTCTGTTGATGGTGTTTCACACCGAAACTGGTTAACTCAACATTGCATACATTTTGTGGAATTGTACTGATTTTTTAAATAAGTGTTTTATTTGTTTTTAATAATAATGAAATTCCACCAAATATCGCTTGCCTACATTAAATTTACGAGCAAATGAATATAATAATGACAAATTTAGATTATTTTTCTCTAACTTAAATTTCACACCGTATAATGTTATTAACTCAGGAACCACCTCATGAGCCAAGTAAAGCTCAGGTGGACCTTATTATAATTTCCATTAACTCTAAGGCACGATATTATTTTTCCTGCTCATTTATTTGTTTTATTCAGCGATTAGTACCATATTATCTTAAGTGGAATAAGATTTTTTCCTTCATGCACTTAAGGGGTTATGGAAATCTTTGTTAGAGCAAAAGATTTGATATCTTGTGACACTCAAAAGAGAGAAAAGGTGTATGGAGTGGTATCAGAGGAGCTTTGTCACTTGGCTTTGACGACTCTATTTCAGAATGGCGCGAAGCCATACAGAAAGGAAGACTTCAAGTTAAAACAAGATTTTTACAACAAAGCTGCTTCAGAGGAGCTTTGTCACTTGGCTTTGACGACTATATTTCAGAATGGCCCAAAGCCATACAGAAAAGAAGATTTCAAGTTCAAAAAAGTTTTAAAATCATTGTTCATGTTGCAAAATCCTTATCACATCATTCACAACATAATGAATTGGTAATTATGGACATTTTTAAAATGTGTATTTATCGCAGTAGAGAAAGTGAATTGATAGCACGAGTACCTCACGTCAAGGGAATATATGGAGTGGAATTTGGGTGGAAAATATTTCAGGAGTGTTCAGAACTGTCTAGGATTATCACTTTCTACAATTACAACGCTCACCTAAAATGCATATACTACGTTAACTCATCGCTAAACACAAACTATCTTCATGTGATGGACAAACTGAAAGAAAAAGTCTGATTTCGTTTCGTTTCAGGATACGCGGAAATAAAAAATCTACTTATGTTAGAAGAGGTGATTTCAGACCTTGCGGCTATTACGGTTGGCGAGGCAGAGCCTGTGGCTTTAACAGAGCTCCTTACCACGACACGGATCAGGACGGCAAGCAAGTCGACAGTTCTGCAAGACCACGGAGGTCTAACCATGGTGGCCACACATCTACAAATGTGTTTGGCACAACACCAGATGATGAGGTGCCTAAAAGAGAGCCTCCATTCCCTATGTAAGGTAGCTAGCGTAGAAAAGAATGACCTGCTTCATAGTGAGGCGGTGTTATCTGACCATGGTGAAGAGCTGGCACCAAGGCCAGATGTCCAAAAATCCTGGACGTGAAAGATTGACTGCTCTTATAGATTCCACTTTTGAAGATTTGAGTGCTAGAAACCCTAGCTTTTCTAAGAAAATTCATTACACAAGTAATGGCCATGAATTCTCATATATGGAGAAGAATTTGGGAGGAGAATATTTCAGGAGTGTTCAGAACTGTATAGGATTATCACTTTCTATGAATACAACATTGGGGATCATCTAGCGAACTAACTGAAGTCCTAAAAATCCAATAGAGATTTGTTCGACTGATAACTAAAGCCCAATACAGAGCTCCTTGCAGACCTCTCTTCAAGAAGCTAAGTCTTCTAACTATTCCAAGCATCTACCTCCTCCAAGCATCTCTATATGTGTATAAGAACTCGCACGTTTTCATAAAAAACAAGTGTGCATAAACATAATACAAGAAGTGCTGAACAAATTCATACAAAGGCGAATTCCTTCCTCCTTACCCAAAAAAGACCAGATGCGATGTGCACAAACAGACTCCCAAATACACTTAAAAATACACCAAATATAACTACCTTCAAGAACAAGCTTACATAGATCAATGTTTTTACAGTGTAACTGAGTTTTTGAATGTGATTCCAGGGGAACGGACTGGCTTTCTGTTGACATCTGAATTTTAGTGATTGTTTACAATTAATTTTGTCTTCATTTTATATCTTGTACTTTTTCTTATGTATTTCTGACTTGTCCTATACGTGTACATCATGTCTCATGGATGAAATAAAATGAGTATGACATTTTGGATAACAGATGACGAATCGGCTATTGCTGTTGTATCTTTTTTAGAGCAGATAAAAGACAAAGTTGTTGAAAAGATTAACGAGCAGGTTTTAAACAATAACGTGGTTAAATTTAATGTTTTGTTGGTAGCTGAATTTCGAAAAGCAGAGAATGATAAACTGGAAGACTGAAAATATAAGAGTTTTGCAAACCGATACAACCTTTTTTCTCTACTTGTGCGACCACATTTAAACTCAGCAACCCACCTTTCAACAAAACTTGTTGAACAAACTAGCGGGAGTATTCTCCATCCCCCTACCCGCAGGGGTAAACACACCCTGTATGGTTACTTTTATCACTTCGAAGAAAATTAAAAAACGAGCAAATGAAGACTCCCGACGCCCTGCTTTTTATACCAGTCGGAACTTGCAATCTTTCATCTGCAACGATAAAGATCGAATAGAACCAATTAAAAAATCTGGAATTTACAGATTAGATTGCAACACTGTTTACGTGGGCCAAACGGGGAGAAGCTGCCTCAAACGGGCAATCGAACACAGCAACGCCTTCCATAAGAAATCCGGGAGGTCCCATTTCACTGACCATCTTCAGGACATAGCCATTCTTCTTCGTTCTCCCCCGTTATCTTACACCAGGAGGTTAAAGGCAACAAACTTAAAATTTTGGAGGAACTCTACATCCATCACCACAAATTCCATTCTCTTTGCAACTGGCAAATGAGTTCTAATATTCTCAGAACCAGTCACCACTCTTAACAACACTCCTTCCACACCTACCCCCCCCCTCCATCCAGAAGTATACCTTGAGTGACACATCTGCTCCTTCCCCTACCCTTGTTCCCCCCTTTTTTCCAATAATTTTTTCCCCTTGTATAAATACTCTGCTCAGCTAACAGCTCCTCAGTTCTGTTGATGGTGTTTCACACCGAAACTGGTTAACTCAACATTGCATACATTTTGTGGAATTGTACTGATTTTTTAAATAAGTGTTTTATTTGTTTTTAATAATAATGAAATTCCACCAAATATCGCTTGCCTACATTAAATTTACGAGCAAATGAATATAATAATGACAAATTCCCACTTCCTTGATGTGGAATTTCAAACAAAGGCTGTTGAAAATAAATAACATGATCAGCTAACGAATAGAAGGATTTATACACTTTGCCTTTGGAATATATTTCAAAGGAGAGAAGTAGTTAATTTACATTAAGAAGGAAAGTATTCCTCAAGTTTTCAGTGAAAATGAAGACTAGGATTATAAACAGTAAGTTATCACTGTCAATGATGATGTAGGCCTAGTTTCACAATGTTATAACACTGTACATATATTGACAGACAGTTTCAGGCAAAGGCTGTAGACAGAGAAATTTTTTGAGTAAAAGGATATATACACTTTGCCTTTGGAATATATTTTCAAAGGAGAGAGGAAGTTGATTTCCATTACGAGGGAAAATATTGCTCAAGTTTTCAGTGAAAATGAAAGCTAGGATTATGAATAGCGAGTTATCACTGTCCAAGATGCTGTAGGCCGGGTTTCACTATGTTATAATACTGAAATCTACATAGATAGACAGTTTTTAACAGTGACTGTAAACAGAGACATTTTTCAAACGCTGCCAGATTCCATGCATAATTACTGTTAATTTGCCTTTAATTTTATTCTTGTCAAACTGACTATACTGTTCAGTTTCATATATCTTATATGGTGCATTTAATGCTTCTTCTGTAATATTTCTATTGTATATTATGACTTAAATTTTTAAAGAATTTAATATTAGGATGTTTTCTTTGACATGCTACAATTATATATTTTATAAGTTCAGCTAGGCCTCGGAACCAAGATGATAAAGCTCGATCTAAAAGACGCCTTTTACCAAATCCAAATCAAGGCTGACCTCCGAAAAAATTATGGGTTTATGATAGAAGAAGAAAAGTTTTGTTTAACCAGGCTTCCAATGGGAAGCATCCCAATGACACTCCGTGCCCACCTTCTCCAAAGGTGGGCACGGAGAAATACGAGGGTTGGAACTTGAATAGTGGCAACACTGCTGTGGAGACACTATGCAATGGAATCTACTATTGTCGCTGATAGCACACGTTGTTGATATACCTACCTTACCTCCGAGCAAATGGACTCGGCTGTCCCACGTCACCGGCGTGCGCACAAGGGAAACACAGTCACTTGTGAGCAAGCTGTCTAACGTAATGGGGTCACTATGTTTTCAAAACAGGAACAACAGAGTTGGATCAAGATTGAATGTGCCAGAGGTCATACAGCACGACAGTGTCATCAAGGTCTTCAAGAGGCGTGCGGGGAATCGCCATTGCCGTACAGAACAGTGGCACGTTGGGTAAAAGCCTTCAACGAAGGTCGGCAAACTGTGGCAGACATGCATCAGGCAGGTCGTCCTAGAGTCTCTGAAGAAGAAGTGCATACTGTTGCCACGTTAGTGGACATTGATCGAAGCCAGACGATTCGTGAGCTCGCCCACGAAACCGGATTAGCGCATAAGACTGTGCTTTGCATCCTGAAGGAACGCCTGGGCATGCGAAAAACTGCATCAGGATGGGTTCCGCATGATTTGACGGAAATGCAGAAATGAATGCGTTACGATGCTGCTCAGACGCACTTAGATCGCTATGAGCTCGAAGGAGAGGCTTTCTTACGCCGTATCATAACACTGGATGAGACATGGGCCACATTGTACGAGCCAAAACTGGAACGCGGATCCAACGAATGGCGTTGTTATGGGTCGCCGCGAAAAACGAAAGTGGGTCAGAGCCCCACTAGGGTGAAAGTTATGGTGATTCTCGTGTACAACTGTGATGGTGTTATCCTAAAGCATTACGTTCCTCCACGGCAGACCGTCAATGCACAGTATTACTGTTCGTTTTTGGAGCATCACCTGCGACCAGCTTTGCGAAAGAAGCGGCAACACTTCCTGAGCAGCCCACCCATCATTTTGCACGACAATACGCGGGCGCATACAGCGCAAGCTGTGGCTGCTCTGTTCGGTCGATGGGACTGGGAAGTACTGTACCATCCACAATTACTCCCCGGACTTAAGTCCTTGTGACTTTGATTTGATTCCGAAGATGGAGGAACCACTTCGTGGCATTCGCTTCAGAACTGTTCCAGAGATTCGACAGGCAGTAGCCCGCCCCATTCGCACCATCAACAGAACAGGCTCTGCTAACGGTATGCTAAGCCTTCCACATATCTGGCAACGGGTTCTACACAACGCTGGTGACTACTATGAAGGACAAGCGTTACATATGCAAATATGTAACGCTTTTGTATCGGTTGTGAATAAATAGTTGCCACTATTTAAGTTCCAACCCTCGTATATGATATATTTTCTGTTGGTATGATTGCGTATTTGGATGACTGGCTTTTGCATGCATGGGACTTGAATATGCATGACGCAGAACGAATGTTGGAATTTTTGCAAACAGATTTGGGTATAACATTGAGTTTAGACAAGTGCATACTGAAACCCACGTGTGTTATTAAATATCTAGGTGTTAAGATAAATACTTCAGAAATGGTATTGTCATTGTTGCCTGGAACATTGGCAAAGTTGCACCTAGTGATCAATATTGTTCCCCGGCTAACGGCAAAAGACCTGCCTAAAGCAGGGGGGTTTGTAGCATGGGTTGTGTTCATCTTAAACCTCCCAAAGTTTCTCATCCGGCAGGCTTATCAAAGGAATAATGAGTGGCTTGCAAAATTGTGGGACAACAACGTTTTTTATCACACCAGGAATTTACGAGTGCAACACCTTCCACTACATGTGGAGGGAGCCCTGCTTGAGCAAGTCAGTCTGGGGAAAGCTAGCCAAGGGGCAGAACCCATCATCATCCTGGTCTGGCCTATTTACCCCAGGTTTTGTATAGAAGCCCAAATATCCATGACGAAAAGGCCTTCTTCTCCCAATGCTTCTGCCTGCTACTATTTGCCCTCAGGCTCTCCCCATCAGCGTCTTAACGCTGCAAGACCATCCACTAACCCCCAGGACCTCCCGGTCAGCATCTTTACGCCTCAAGACTAAAAAAGCTTCCAGATGGGACACTATTAGTAGAAACTGCAGATGAAAAACAGCAAAATGCTCATGTTAAAGACCACAATTCATGAAACTCCAGTGAAAACTGAGCCTCATAAACCGTAAAATATGTGACACGGGGTAATTTCCTGCTTTGACCTCTTGTGAGCAAGCATAGATGAGATAAAGAAGCAAAATGCATCCCAGGGTTTCATCTCCTGTCGTAGACTCCAAGGCAATAGATACCACTTAAATAGTGCAGACGTTCTCAAGAGACAGACTGCCAGGAAAGGTATTTAAAAGGTGACTGTGACCGTCTACTAGTGTGTGAGTACAGCTGAATCTCTGCAACTTCCTGTTCACCTCTCTGGTAGCACCCTCATCTTACTGTCACAGCAGACAAATGAACGTACACTTGTGTGAACAGACATATTCATGCACTCAATGGAAATTATATAAGAGGGTGAGTCAATAAATAAGTCGCAAACGTCAGTTAACCTTATACCATGTTTAAATTCCGCGCGCATATCCTGCCAGCAGATAGCAGCACATGTATGCTTGTTGCAGAGGAAACGTGAGATTTGGCGATGAGTCAGTCTGTCAGTGGCAGCCAGTGCAAGATGGCGGGTGTGTTGAATGAGTGTACACGTGAGGAACAGCATGCGGTTGTTCGTTTCTTGTGGGCAAAAGGATTGTCCACAGAAGAAGTGCATCGGGAAATGCGTTCTCTGTATGGTGACAACTGTTTATCACGGAAAGCTGTCTACAATTGGGTCCTTAAACCCTTTTTTAATGATTCACTGCTGAGAAAGAAAGGTTTCTACAAAAGTTTCGAATCATTATTCGTACATTTCGTACTTTTGATCGTCATTTGCTGACTTCTCCAGAAAAATTAGAAAAATGCATCAGTAATAACATTAGGTATTCCTTGAGCCTCTCAGAAAGTGCCTGATTATTCCTCGTTTTCCATTTCATGCAGGTGAAGATTGTGTGATGGAAAGGTAGAACAAGGACCTTGATGCAAGTACAGAGGAAGGAGATATTAAATCAGTGGCAAGTCTCCTCCTAGATGGGAGACCTTGTCTGCATCAAGGTTACTCAATTTCAAACCCTAAAGAGATCATTTGACTGTAAACAGGATAACATATTAACATTTTTAATAACTTTTATCATCCAAACGGTCACCCAACACAATTCTGTGAATCTTCTTCACTATTTCTGGTGTGGTCACCTCATTTGGTCGACCCCAGCAATGTGTGTTTGCCTCTCGTATGGGCTTGTTTAAAGCCCACCACTCAATACTTTAAAACAGAGCAATGGACACCCCCATAGTAGAGAATCGCATTTCAGGAAAGTGTATATAGAGTATGATGAATCCCTAAATGCCAGTGACAATGTGAAAGCACCCACCTCCTGTATTTTAGGAACTGAGGAAAGTTACTCTGAATTTCAAACCCTAAAGAGATCATTTGACTGTAAACAGGATAACATATTAACATTTTTAATAACATTTATCATCCAAACGGTCGCCCAACACCATTTTGTGAATCTTCTTTACCATTTCTGGTGTGGTCACCTAATTTGGAGGACCTCTCCAGTACTTCAAAACAAAGGATAAGACTTTCCCGTAGTAGAATCGGCTTTGATATTCTTTGCACTGAGATCTTTCACATTAATTGCATCCCAAAACAATGACCAATTCTTTCCACGTTTAAAAATTCACTGAGGGTGTTCACTATTGATGTCTGTCACACTTACACTAAACATTGTAGCATCTTCATCCTTTTAAGATAGGCAATGACAGTGTTTCTGAAGATATTGACGAGAGGAAGGGGAGTTTTCGAAGACATGTTGTGAATCTGCAGTGTTGTCCATCACGAAGCAAAGAAAAGACAAATCCCACATACGGAACTATGTACCAATATCCATTACTTCATGTCTACACAAATTATTGGAGAAAAATCCAATAGACGTCTGGTATGATGCCTAGAAAGATGAACCTCCTTTGTAACAAACAATGCGGCTTTTGAAAGCAGCAGAGTACCATGCATCATTCAGTTAGAATTGACATTCATCCAGGAGTGAAGTATGTTGGCAAGGTTTATAATGCTGGAGGGTTGTACCTTTGAAGTGTCACCAATTCAAGCAGATGATTTTCTGTGTATATGAATGTATTTATGTGACAAAATAAATTATTATTATTATTATTTATGGACAATATCTTCTTTGACTCTGAAAAGGCCTATGGCGATATGATATTTTAAGGAAACTGTATGACTGGTGTTTTGGAGA
>KZ309311.1:49024-92142 GCA_000376725.2 Ladona fulva | reverse complement strand
CTATGTCTATATTATCATTGGGATTATTTTATAGTATATTAATTTAACATGAATATTGTTTTCTATTCATATCATACTTGTACCAAATAATCATTTTTAAAATGCTTTAATATCTTCTCTATAAAGTTTAATGCAATCAAATGTAGACAAACTCTTCTTATCAAAACAACATTGTAAGAGATTAATTCAATGAATCACAAGGCACTAGATCGGTGGTCTCTACTTAATACAATGACTTAATTTGATAATACTTTCTTTTCCATTTAGAACAGATTAACGATTCTGCTGCTTTGATGATAAATGTCACCAAAGACTTATTGATCGCAACTCTAAAAATTTATTTCAGGTACTGTTTGAAATTAAATGTAAATGTTATAAATTATATAAGAAAGTGCACTGCCCACAGATTATTGGTATAACATTCAGTCTTTTGCTCATTGCCATTTTCATGATTAAATTGTTATCTTTTCCATTGAGTCAAATCATTACAAGATTCTTTATATTTTTTACTACAGAGAAAGAGTGAAGTATAAATTAATGTTTTTTCATCATCTTTTCAATTTAACTAACCTCATTTCAATCTTCTCCTTTTTGCTTCTTGACAATATTTCCTGTAAAGAGCTCGCACAACTCAGTGTAGACTATTTACAAGAATAGGTCCATTAATTGTTCTGAACAGTATTTTTCAAACTTAATCCATTAACACCGGCAAAGTAATGGCTGGAAAAAAATTGTTATTATTCATTCTATGATAAGAAAAATGCAAAATAAAACAATATATGGCCAGAAAATAGTAGAATTTATTAAAACTTTTAAAAAAATGACCGTCCCCAAATGAGGATGTTAGACAGATGTATGGTATTTTTCACAGCAACCCTTTTCCAAACACAATGTCTTTTTATATTTTTTGCAAGAACATCTATCTTTCATGTAACAGATACAACATTTTAATTGTTGTTCTAGTTTATCTGGAAAGTGATTTTCGTTACTCAAATTTAGATCACTACTGCTTTTTAAGTCTTCTATTGCATTTATTTGTCCTGGCCTCTCTTAGGTAACTTCGTATGATACTACGACGAAAGTCTAATTGACTCATCTTTTCATTTGCAGCAATTTTTTGTAGTTTCCAGGCATTAGTGACCATGCCTAGCTTATAGGTGAATAAAACCCACCACTTTTTTTTTCCTTTTACTGCTATTCTGGACAAACAGATCCATTGGTCATCAGTATCTACACCACCCGTGCCTACATTGAATTTTGCTGGCTATGGAATGTTGATTCTCTCCTGTTCTTCTCTTGACCATTGTTTACATTGGTTCAACAAAGTGATAATTTTCAAGAATAGAGCAGACATTATTATCTTTCCACTTTACACAAATTATTTCAATATTCTTGTCAAAACGGCAGTCATAGGTTCCTCTCTTCCATTTACTCATGTACTTTGAAGATATAATAGGACAACTATGTATTTGATTATTTCTGAGTCTCCACTGCTCTGATATTTTCATTTTGAGGATTCTCTGATTTCCTGCATTTTAAAAAAAGTATATAAAAATATATATTTTGACCTCTGTCTTCACTATTTATCCATAGACTTCTTTGGTTTTATTTAAAATGGTTTCTTTCTGTAACCTCCAGCCTTTTGATTCCAATTCCATTTGATCCTCATCACTTTCCACACTTCTCACTTCTTCTATTCTCCTTTGTAACTCTGCTGTTATTAGGTCTCAGTATTCCATTTTCTTTTGTTCTTCTCAAAACTGTCCAACCTTCAACCTCTCTCATGGCAGATCCTTCCTAGGCTTCAAAGGGCACAGCCACAGCTTCATGATTAGAAGTCTATGTTCTGTGCTTAGTTCAGCATTTCTATATATACGTACATCGTTAACAGCACATCTCATACTTTTTGTGTAGGTGAAATAATCTATCAAACTCCTTACTCCTCTGTTCTCAGACTCATAAGTGATTTTAAGTATTGTTCTATGTGGAGAAAAGGTGTTACCAATCAGCAGGTCATTATCTAAACAGAAGTCAATCATCCTTTCTCTATTGGTGTTCTCCACCATGCAGCGCAATTGATCCATGTCCTTGTTTTACATTTCTACCTGTTCTGGCATTCCAGCCTCCCATTATCACGTGTCTGGTCTGCTCTCTCACCTTGTCAATAGTTTCCTGCAACTGAGTGTAGAAAAGATCCTCTCAAACTACCAGTGTCCTGTGTTGGGGCATTAATCTGAATCAATGATATTCTCTCCTCCATTTCCTAATTCACTTTTATTATTCTTGAACTCACTGGCTCCCACTCCATAACTCTGTCTCTATATCTACCCTCCATCACCATGCCAACTCCTTCTTTTGCTCTGCTGCATTGTTCTACTCCAGAGTAGAATATGTGATAACCATCTTTCGACACTACTTCTCTAAACCCTTTCTTTCTCATCTCACTTAAACCCAGAATCTTTAATGTGTATTTTTTCATCTCATCTACAATTTCACACTCTTTTCCGGTGAGTGATGCTATGTTCCATGTACCGAAAATTGTGTCCTTTTGCTTGCTCAGTCGATTCCTGTTTATCCATCTGGCTCTCTCTATTTGACTAGGATTAATTTGTTTCACTAAAGTGGGTTATTGGTCCTACCAAGCTAGCCGGTTGGAGAGGCTGCCTCGTGAGCCTACTGGCCCGCTGTTTTCTATCAGTGTTGTTTAGCCTTTGAAGAACCCTCGTGTTCAGTCTAACCCTAGTCAGTTGGGTCGCCTCATCCACCAGTTCAGCTGTACCGACGTCCATCTTCACCGCCTTTACTGCCATTGAGGGCTTCACTGTATCCCTGGAAAGGGGACCTTACAGGGTTATACCATCTGGGTCAGATGGACCCAGGTGTTTTTTACGAGGTTGTTACTCCTCCGACTCCTTCTTCCTGTTGTTTGATAGACAGGCCCTGGGCTTGCCACTGGTATAGTGGAGTTGTCTTTCCCACAACAACATAAAATTACAATCACTCTTTCAAATTAAATGGAAAAATTTTAAAGACTTACTCACAATTTCCTGATTTGTTGACAAAGAAATTTGAAACAAAATTAAGATAAAACCTGATATTGCATTTCTATGGCTTAATACTTTAAAAACAATAATTAAATTTAATTATGCAAGCTATTGCTAAAATTTCCTTGTGCACAAATTATTCTTATCATAATGGTAATAGTATTTACATGAATAACTATGTCTATATTATCATTGGGATTATTATGTAGTATATTAATTTAACATGAATATTGTTTTCTATTCATATCATACTTGTACCAAATAATCATTTTTAAAATGCTTTAATATCTTCTCTATAAAGTTTAATGCAATCAAATGTAGACAAACTCT
This sequence comes from Ladona fulva, assembly GCA_000376725.2. Taxonomy (NCBI): domain Eukaryota; kingdom Metazoa; phylum Arthropoda; class Insecta; order Odonata; family Libellulidae; genus Ladona; species Ladona fulva. Next base: position 88,768 of record KZ309311.1, on the reverse strand, counting down.
TCTTATCAAAACAACATTGTAAGAGATTAATTCAATGAATCACAAGGCACTAGATCGGTGGTCTCTACTTAATACAATGACTTAATTTGATAATACTTTCTTTTCCATTTAGAACAGATTAACGATTCTGCTGCTTTGATGATAAATGTCACCAAAGACTTATTGATCGCAACTCTAAAAATTTATTTCAGGTACTGTTTGAAATTAAATGTAAATGTTATAAATTATATAAGAAAGTGCACTGCCCACAGATTATTGGTATAACATTCAGTCTTTTGCTCATTGCCATTTTCATGATTAAATTGTTATCTTTTCCATTGAGTCAAATCATTACAAGATTCTTTATATTTTTTACTACAGAGAAAGAGTGAAGTATAAATTAATGTTTTTTCATCATCTTTTCAATTTAACTAACCTCATTTCAATCTTCTCCTTTTTGCTTCTTGACAATATTTCCTGTAAAGAGCTCGCACAACTCAGTGTAGACTATTTACAAGAATAGGTCCATTAATTGTTCTGAACAGTATTTTTCAAACTTAATCCATTAACACCGGCAAAGTAATGGCTGGAAAAAAATTGTTATTATTCATTCTATGATAAGAAAAATGCAAAATAAAACAATATATGGCCAGAAAATAGTAGAATTTATTAAAACTTTTAAAAAAATGACCGTCCCCAAATGAGTATGTTAGACAGATGTATGGTATTTTTCACAGCAACCCTTTTCCAAACACAATGTCTTTTTATATTTTTTGCAAGAACATCTATCTTTCATGTAACAGATACAACATTTTAATTGTTGTTCTAGTTTATCTGGAAAGTGATTTTCGTTACTCAAATTTAGATCACTACTGCTTTTTAAGTCTTCTATTGCATTTATTTGTCCTGGCCTCTCTTAGGTAACTTCGTATGATACTACGACGAAAGTCTAATTGACTCATCTTTTCATTTGCAGCAATTTTTTGTAGTTTCCAGGCATTAGTGACCATGCCTAGCTTATAGGTGAATAAAACCCACCACTTTTTTTTTCCTTTTACTGCTATTCTGGACAAACAGATCCATTGGTCATCAGTATCTACACCACCCGTGCCTACATTGAATTTTGCTGGCTATGGAATGTTGATTCTCTCCTGTTCTTCTCTTGACCATTGTTTACATTGGTTCAACAAAGTGATAATTTTCAAGAATAGAGCAGACATTATTATCTTTCCACTTTACACAAATTATTTCATTATTCTTGTCAAAACGGCAGTCATAGGTTCCTCTCTTCCATTTACTCATGTACTTTGAAGATATAATAGGACAACTATGTATTTGATTATTTCTGAGTCTCCACTGCTCTGATATTTTCATTTTGAGGTATACCAATAACGTGTAAGTAGTAGAATAATTATCAAATAAATCTGTGTGATTCAAGGGATTTGGTACATTGTTCAATAAATTCATCTTGACTCATGCACCAACAGACTTGGAATCTTTTGGTTTGTTGTGATTTTTTCCACAGTACACATCAAAGACATAGCAATACCTCGAAGAACTGCTGAGCATCCAATTTTTATAACCAAAACTTACGGGTTTTCCTTTTATAAATTGCTTTACTGGATTGTATCCAAAGTACTATACCATGGATTCATCTATCGAAAACTCTTTGTTGGTGAAACCCCATTGGTAAAATGATTTTATGAGCATGTTCACCAATGGCCCAAATTTGAACATCCAGTCTTTGGAATTCCCTATTTTTTCCTGTTACTAGACTATTGCAAAAATTTTCTGATTTCTAAATATCGGTATCGGTATATGCTCTTGTAAGCATGAGGGACACCCAAGTCCTCATCGAGGCACCAATATGTTCTTGTGGTAAACTATGGTATCCTGTAAACAGTAAAACAGCGAAAAAAGCTTCCATCTCATTTACACTAAGGTTGATCATATGTAGTTTCTTTGATGTGTGTCCAAAAAATCTTTGATCACAAACATATTGCGCAATTTCATCAGTAAGCAGCTTTTCAAATATACCCCTGGGCATTAAATATTTCAATTCATTTTAAGGGTATTGAATTTATCGGTAGAGACATTAACATTTGGGTCAAAATCAGAATAATTGGGATGTTTCTTCTATCAATTAGTTTTCACAAAGTCAAAGTAGTCAACTAAGAAATCACCTGTGCCGTTGTCCTTGGATAAATTATTTTTATTTTCCTCTTCTTCCATAACACTTTCCAGATTTAACACTTCGACAGTTTTAGGAATATATTTTGGAAATTTATTGGGATAATATCTCCTCATCCACTTCCTCACAGTCAGTTAGTTTATCTAAATTTGATGGAATTGTATTCATTTTAAACTCCCCAGAATTTTCAACATCATTAGATTCTTCACCCTTTATAGCAAGAATGTCCTCATTTAATCCATAAAAAAATTTTCTAGTGAAACATTCCGCTCCATAGTGCAATAACTCAATGTTGTACATACCTAAACTACGGATAAATAAATATAGCCTACATATGTGCCTAACATCCTCATATGAGGACAGCTTGATCTACCTTGTAATAAAAACAACTACACTAAAAATATAATTATAAAATGATCTACTTATGGTAAAATGATATATTTCCAATTGTCTAAGATGAATATAATGTAACAATATTTCCACAATTTTTAAGAACAAAAACCTTTCATATCACTGGTTGGAGAAATTCTTTATGTCCACATTTAGCAGAACCCAGTCGTGAACTAAAAGGTTTTACGTGTCAAAAAGTGTGCTTACAAAGTCTGTAACACTCAATTGGTTCACAATAAAATTACAATGGAATGAATTTAAAACCTATTTTGTCAAAATAACAGTAATGAAAAACATCCTCAAATGAGGACGGCCAGCGTTAATAGGTTGATCAGCATGTTTTCCATCTTATTACTGATTATCCAGTATTCTGAGCCATATAAAGTGTTGGTCATATAATATTTTTATTCATCCATTCTTTGATCTTACTTGTCCAATAACTTCCCTCTTAAAAGATATTGTATCCACAACAAACATAATATGAACAATCTTCAACGTGAATTCAATGTAAATTTTAATCATATACTTACAGGAATTCTTTCAGATCCATAACACACTAATTCTATGTATAAATGCATCTGTCCATCAGTTCATACATCCCCCCCATCTATTTCAGAAAGGGTTTAATTTAGAGATGTGAAACAATCTGCATTCTGTTTCTACAAGGTTGAAAGCCCAGGAAAAACTATACTAATCTTTGAGAGACCTCTGGTTCAAACCCTGGAACTCATGATAAGTTTCCATATGAAACATTTGAAAACATCTTTTTCACAACTTGCAGAATTTTTTCCTTCCGCAGAATTAAATTAGAAATAATGATCATATGAAATTGGTCTAAAGAGGGGGAAACTGATTATAGATTCTTTTAAAAGAATTTTTAACTTAAGCTGAGTGCTTTCGAAGAGAATGCAAACATTCTAAATCAAAATTTTTATGGAGGAATATTTCAAGATGTGCACACTGACATAATCATGAATTGTGGGTTCTGAATCCATTACCAGCTTTATATTTCAGCTTATCAGAATGATATAACTAATGATCATGTGAGACCTTCGAAAAGGTAATGTCTGATGGTATTGATGCAAATCCATCAATTTTATGGTTTCAAGACATCTTTACCAAAGGATGGCAAAGATACTTTCGTTAGTAATGACTGTGTAGGGGGGCCACATAATTACTCAGCTAGATACTTAAAGTCATAAAATTTACTGCTAAATTATTTCTCATGTTTTTGCATTTTATTCTCATGTTTTTGCAGCAAAATGTTCAGTTGACTGGGAGATTCAAGGAAAATAAGAAATGAATAAAAATTGAAGGTTCATAGGTAATTGAAACCTGAGCACAAGTCTCAATCTTTTTTGGGCAGATTCTCAACCCAGGTGGAAAATTCCACAGATTTACCATGCACAGCTGTCCTCTCTAGTTTTAAGGAGGCACTACAAGCAATGCCAGGGAATGGTGGCACAAACCACCACCATCTCCTCTTACTGGCACCCAGTCAACAAAGCTATTTTAAGGATGGCTACACATAAGAGTAACACTAATGAGATAAAGGCCTGGTATTACAATGTGTTGTTAAAATGGACTTTAATGTTAACTTAATCCATAAGTATTCAGCCAGAAGTAGTGCATATATTTGAGAATGGAGATAAAGTATATTTGCTGAATTTATTTCATCAGACAAGAAGAGAAGTGTACTTTAAATGTACTTCATTAATTACTGGCAAAATAAGTATTATATCAGACACAAGTATTTATCACCACCACATAGGCATTTTTTGATGCTTTATAACTTAATCCTAGACTAAATTCCAAAAAAAAATGAGTTAGAATGTTATAAACTGTGCATAATCAATTTATCTGTATGACAATTTTTCACTAATCAATTCATATTAAACAAATAAAACCACAAGCAATCATCAGAACATACACTCAGCCTTATTGTTAGAGGGTAACTTGTTTTATCTTCTACAGTTATTTCTGTTCTTACTCTAAAATTAACAACGATGACGGCACAAAAGGAAATACCAACCCATTTTATGTATTAATACTCTGAACTACAGTCATTCAGCATATAGATATCCTCTATCTCCTCTACTCAGTACAGAACAGAGAAAAACATCTTTTGGCAGATGGAAATCAGACTGAAAGCAAAGTCTGTGGGTGTCACATTGGAAAGACTAGAGGTGTGCTCTAGTCTTTCCACCAAACATGGCTGTGTATGACTCACTGAGATACATATATTGTAATTTTTCATCACTGCTATGTACTTATGGCCATCTTAAGAACTTACTGCTGGTATATAGTCTCCAACAGCCACCCAGAGTACTGTAAGGGGTATATTGATGACAACATTCCTAACTGATGTAGTTTCTTAGACAGTATCTGATAGTAGATAGTGATTAGAGAAGGTGCAAACTTAGAAACTATGTAAACAGTTTTATAATAGCTCCATTCCGTTAACTAGTAGTTCAGCTGAAGCCTCAGCTTAGTGAGCAGCAGATTGACTTTCATATGGAAAAAGGCAAGCCTTTGTAAGGAAAAAGACCATTTTCCATGTATTCAGATGGGAAGATACATGAGCTTGGCTAAAAAATTGTATTGAAAGTCAAGATGAACAAGTAGTTGAAACTCATTCTGAATAGTTCAAGAATAGTGATTGGCTTTCAACTAGACATACACTCCAGATTAATACAGAAAAGTTATTAAAATAGAATTTTAAAAGCTATCAAAATTCATAAGACTGTAATTCTGCTAAGGTGTGGTATTACGAATTTACAAATTGCATTGATTGATTCAGTACAGTATCACCCAGATTTAAGCAAACTAGGAGTTAGGCAGTTCTTGATTTTCCTCTACAGTTTCATTCCTTGGCTTGCAAGCCTGATAGAAGCTCTTGGCTCAATTTAATACAGCTAACAAATATTAGAAAACAAAAACCAACAAGGCATTACAGCAACAAAACAAGGATTTAAAAAAATGATCGCTTTGATATGGGGAAATTCGGAGTGGAGAGAAAAATCACTCCAAAGTCAGACAAGTTAGTTAAGATAATGAAACATCAAAAACATCTTCGTTAAACTTAACTCATTTTCCTTTAATTTTGTTTTAATACGTACAAAAAATACAATTAATTAGTACTACAAGTAAATATTTTTCTTCTAGTGTTTTTGTTAGTTCCTGGTCCCAATGATACTAAATTAGATTAATTTATATGCAATTTTAAACCCCGACTTATGCACATTCAACATACACAATTTTTTTTGGTCCTACTTATAGCATAATTTTGGGGTATCAGTGTATTTTCAAAATCTTTCGAAAGAAAAAGTGACAATATGAACTTCAAAACTATTTCCAACTCTCATTTTTTAGGTTTTCCTTAAATGGGAAAAAATAGTTTTCTGTTTTCCCTCAGAAAAAAATACACACCTGATAAAATGTATGCATACTTGGAGTATGCAGAAAAGTTTTGATTGGTTAATGGTTAATTGGTTTCAACAAAGTGAAAAGTAAAGACTCTCTTATTTGTTTTTCTAAATATCTATTCTTGAATACTTGTGGGTGGAATCAGTTTAAATTCCATTTTAAATGATAAAAATTATAGAAATTTAATGTCACATTGACCCCAGACTGGTAAGTAAGGAACCTTTAGCAATTGATTGCCTAAGACAATCAACTGCTCATATTATTCATATTTCTTACATTAATTCAATAGTATATTATATAATAATTATAATTAAATGTTATTTTATACTTAATTATTTTTCATAAATGTTGATATATTTCTCATATTACTGTTACTCCAAGCAGGGTAATATTATGTTGAGGAAAAATTAATATTTCAGTAACATGATGGTTCAGGGACCCAAATGTCCTTACTAACTCAAATCTCTGGGATGCAACTTTCCATTCACAAATCATTACTTTCATGTTCATGTTAACAATCCAACTTTACCAGACCATTACACTTTGGAAATTACTTCTATAAACACATTGAATAATGATAAGATAAAAAAATATCATTACTGATGAAATATGTAATCAAAATTTGTGTGATTTTGTAATCCTATTTCTCCTGGTGGCAACCCAAGTATTTTATATTACTTTGACACATTCACGTATGTTCATTCATACTCTTGAAGACTGTTTTCCCAAACACTCAGATGGTTGTAATAACAAGATGCAATGTCCAAAAAGGTAGTTTACTAAGGTAAGGTAAGAACTTGTGTCATGAAGACACCAAGTTTACCAGCACATTATCAAATGGAGAAGTCTAGCAATGAAACTTACACAATCTGGAAGATAACAATATATCAAGAAAAAGAGCTAAATCATAAAAAATATCAGAAAAACTGCTGCTTTATTACTCTTAATTTCAGTACAAATTTACCTGATTAACAGTTACATAGTCTGTTTTTCATTAAAACCTTGAAATTCCTTTTTATGGATATCTATTTTCATTAACGCCTTGAAATGATTTCTCATTAATACCTTAAATATTATTTATTCAAAGGTTATATTTCAGTGAAAACCAAGGTTTATTTTGTCAGAGATATAAAATTTGTGTTTACTCGAAATACAAAATGCCTATTACAAAATTACACAGGGAAAGAGGGGCAATGAGTGGCTCTAAATATCTGACCCTGAATCTACTTCAAAGATGGCCCCTTTACATTACCCAGACCGAAAGAACGGGATATATTAATGCCAACAGTCTCATCAGAATCAAGATGTTAAAGGAGCATTGAATTATTTAATACCTTTTTCATGTCATCTCGTCTGTAATGCAACTTAACATATTAATGACTAGATCTTCAAAAAACTTCAAAATTATCTGACAGAAATGCCAGCAAGGATAAAATTCTGACACATTTTGGATATCTTACAATTAATCATCCTTTGCATCCAGCATGGGTTTCAGATCAATTATTTTTCTTCCCTCGTTTTCGCCTAAATGCAACCACATGTCGTAGAAGCTCTGTGTTCTCATCTTCAATGACAATGGGAGGTTCCAAGAAACGAGGCGTAATTATTAAGCCAATTGCAGTGAGTGCTAAAACAGAAGAAACATCAGAATTACATGAATATATACAGCCGGTGCTCCATTATCATTCATTAAAATATAATTTATAAAGCAGGTTTTCACTCAATCAATAAAAATAGAGCATTAATTGTGATTTTATCTAGCAGTTATTCTTAGACATAGAACATGAAGAAATAGTTGAAATGATGCACTAAATTTCACTCTCACTTCAAAACCATACTACAAAATGAGTTATTTCCATTTGAGCTATTAAAATCTATTTAATGTTTAAAAATAACCAATTCAAGAATGAAGTAATTAGTTTCTGTCCTGGAATAGGGGCAGAATTCATCCTTCATCAATGAGCATTACAGTTAAAAAAAATATTTTACTTAAATCGATAGATAATCCCAGTATACCATGATTTGAAACAGATGCACTACCAGAAGCAACCTTATTCAAGAGATTTTAAAAATTTATCAACTTTCTTGAATGTAACATTATTATGAAAGATATCTTCTGAATAAATTCATATATCTTACTTCATATCCAAACACAATATATAGAAATTTAAAGTCAAAATTAATTTAAGTTAAACTAGGTAGTATATTTATATAGTTCTATTAACTTTCCTCCTCCTTTCACAGTTGTGAGAAGTTATGATATTGCAAGTAATGAGTGCATTACATAATGACCACTAGATAAATGTTCCAACATACAGAACTTGATTTTAAAAAATGAAAATGATTGCCGTTGGTGCTGAAATAAGTAAACTTTTCACACCTGCGATTTAAAAAAGCTAGAACCGCATCAGAATTAAGTCAATGGTACTTCTTACACATTCCTCAATATCATATCTATATTTTTGAAGATATTGAATAAGCAGATAGTTAAAATGTCTCCAACGGCTACAAGTACAACTCAAAAAGTATTTCATTCTGTTAGTCCAGAGAAAGACTTCGAAGCGACGTAAATCTATGAAATGAAAATGATAACCTTCATAAGGTAGGAATTCAGCGAAAGTAGTCCTGAAACCAGCATAACTTTGAGGCGGAAAATAGTCAAAAATAAAGTTACAACAATCAAAGAGTAATTTCGTGATAAATAAACGCTTTGATACCGTAAATTAGTGTTAAGTCAACGTTGACCATACGCACTCAAACGCTTACAACAGGGATCATTCCATACGTAGTACACTCACGGTTGGACGAAATTTAGAAAACTAATACTACAATGAGGAGAAACTAATCCTTAATACATAAAGTAAATTCTGCAAGAAATTCCATATTGAACTAATTTTCTATGAGTTTTGGGGTCTTATCATCATAAACTTACTATTTAAAACACATGGGAAGAGGACATAGAAACCAAAAACGGCAGTTCCATAGTAAAGAGATTCGGATATATATAAAAGTATAGTGAGAAGAAGACAAGAAACACCTAAGCTGATGATGCTGAAATGAATAAACGATTTGTTATACAATCATCAAAATAGAATGGTCGCAATTCATCATAACAATATCAACTTTGGATTAATAATAACTTACGGTTTATAATGAATAAAAAGGGTACAGTGTATTAAAATCAACGCCTTAAGCACAGAATACGCTCCCAGAATTCTAGGAAGAGAAGCTTCTTCTGGAATAAATTAAACGACGCAAACTTGAAGATTTAATCAGCATGAAAACCAAAGGGAATGTAATACGATTTACGTTACCTGACATGTAAAGGCCATCGCCCAAAAAGGTTCGTTTTTCTATGTAACACCTAACAGCAGTACCCATATCCATAAATGCAACGAATGCAATCCACCCACGAAAGGTGTACATAAGTTTATGGTTTGGCATAGTTAAGAAAATGTTATAACCACGTTTTGTCGGGAAAACAAACAACTTTGCGTTCTGAACTTATCCATTGCCCAGTTAAGTTGCCGATCTCGATATTTCAGCTATGTATTGAAGATTTCCATTGTTTCGATTTACAGCATAAGTACCGCCTTATTTGAAACACTACGGATTCTTTGAAATTAAAACGCACGAGGCGGATTAATTAAGATTAACGATCACTTAAAAGATACCTCATGTCGCTCCTTAAGTATGAATACGTTAATTAATGATTGGAAAAGGCAAGTAGCTTTCACATTACCCTTATCGTATAGCTAAGTTACGACTTTGAGTAGCTACGTCCACAAACTTCGATCAAGGTCAATTTTCTTGAAGTTGCTTACCAAATCTATATCCGCTATTTGATGTTCTTTGTCCGTTTTTGCTTTCATTTCTAAGTCATTAGTTGATTAAAATCAAAATTCAATAGTGACTATGTACCAAAAGTGGATTCCCAATTGTAGCCTCAACTTAGAATTAAAGTTATTGATACAACTACCAAATATAGCCAAATTATAAAATAAATTGCTGTAAATGGTTACATATACAGATAATTAAGAAGATTATCAAACATATGCATATGTTTAAAACATTTTTGCTTCGTAATATCCCATATGTATAGTAAAAGCAATTGGTCACTACCTTTATACTGTCACATTTTTGCCTCGCAAACACTCGTCACAAAAACACCACTTTTTGCATGCCTCACGCCATAACCACCCCCAAAAGAGCTCCTTTCAGCCACGCCATACTTTATCTTTTTCTGTTATCCCTGGCAGATTCCTAGGGAACAAGTTCAACTGTTCAAAAAAGTTGTCTGTTACAATACAACAAATAACATAAATTAAAGATGTGTCCTAATTTGAGATGGGGGAATTATGGGTTTTGGATCATTGTGTGAGATGATAAATGGTAAAGATGAGATGTATCAATAGAACAGCATGTGGTGAGGTTCTCTGAAAAATAGGTGAATTAGGGAAGTAAAGAAAAATCTGAAAAAGTGGAATGATTGGACATGTGCTGATGTGAGGGTTTACATACAATAATAGAAGGTATAGTCAAAGGAAAATGCTGTTAAGGAGAAACTCAATGACAGTAGATAAATCAACTATCAGGCTAGATTAGATGAAAATTGATATCCTATCATAAGATAGAATCAGTGAATATTGTGCAAATAAAAGTGGGAAACGAAGAAACTACCTGGTGTATGTAAAAAGCCAAGGTCAATCTGCAAGGTAATACTGCAGAAAACATCCATAAGATGGGGCTGAGAAAAACCTACATTACTGAGTAACACAAATATCCTGACCTTTGATGTAACCCTTAAAGGCGCAATAAACTGAGGAAGTTACCAATCCCTTGAAAGTTTGCACAATTCAAAAGTTACACTCAAATATCCAGAAAATGAATTTTTTTGCAAATTTTTTTTGTTAATGGCTAATTTTTACATAAACAATTTCGGAATTTAGGCCTCCTCTTATTTAAGTTTAAAGCTTTTAGAATGACGTTAAATATATATTTAATGTTTTAAATCCAAGATTATAAGCATGATTTATATTTCGCATTTTACTGAAAGAAATAATCTACATCAAAGGGGCTATTGCTCTGCAAATTCCTGTTACATACAAATTTTACAAAGTGGTTATTTGCAATGAAGTTATTAGGTAATATTTATTGTGTAAGGATACATATATAGATGTACATATTATTTTGTTAAACAAGAATTTTTATTTATTTTGATAACCGATTAGAATGTTTGTGCATTATCTAAAAGTAAAAATACAATAAAAATATATGCTGATGAACAACAGGTCTACAATTTTTTACCATTAATGATAGTAAAGAAAATAAGTTATTATAGAAAGAGGAAAGAAAAATCCGAATGATAAATATTTATTTATGATATGCTTCCTTTAGTTATTTGCAGGAATTCGTATAGCTTTACCTGAGTTCGTAGAAAACCGTGGAGACATAGTTCTTTTTCGAGACAGACTTAGTATGACTGAAAGTTCACCCTAGAAAACTCTGTGTGGGGTTTTTATTTATCTGGGAACTTTTTCTTCCTCCTTACCAATGAAAGTACTTGGGTAAATGTATCAAACATATGCTATGGGAATAGAAAGTAACAGATACTCTGTCATTTCTATTCCTTGTGTAAGTACTCTCGCACTAGGGATTTTCTATAATCACATGTAAGATGTCCTCTGTATACACGGATCAGTAGGGAAAATGGTCCGAAGATTATAAGAACCTAAGCCACTTGAACTGTTCTGAGACCAAGCCACTTGAAAGGGCCTAAGCATGAGATGACTCCCTCAAGTGATTCAATGCAACAGCTGTTAGAAAAGACAGATTACAAAAATATTTCCTTTTCCTATCTATTTCCATAATAATTATGAGTACAAATTTTTTAAAATCAATGCAAAAAAAAATATCATAAGAAAATAATGGAAATAGTGGAGGAATCATCGATTTTTGCTTATTTTCCTTAGTTACTATTATGGAACAATGGAAAGAGGACGCTGAAAATGAATTCTCTTTGCACCAACAGCCATAAGGAGTGCGATTTTGGGTTCATTTATTGCTATATATGAAAAAAAGGAATTTTTGGGAATTTGGATGGTATGCAACCCGCCGAGCATTAAACAAATTCTTATTTTTTTCATGCCTAAAAAATTATTTTAACTAACAAGGAACACGTCAGGTTTGTGTAACATGGATTTACACGAAAATTTCAGATCACTTTCCTTGCACCAAAATAACAGACACGTGTCCAGCCGTTCAACTCAATGCACCTTTTTTTATGCAAAATTTGCAACTGAAATTCGAAGTTAGGCAATCACGCAACACACGTGCATTGCCATAGATATAGCGAAATTTTTCACCTAGAAAGATGTTTATCCCATTTTTTTTTTTTCACAAACAATTTAATTTTTCTGCTATTTAATATCATCTTCTTACCTCCCAGACATTCTTTACCTTTCTCGTCAACATTTATTAAAATATACGTTAGGTAGGTACTCCAGTATATATATATATTGTACTGCTACACGTATGCATGATTTTGAGTTGCGTGAAGTGTTCGTTGCATAGTGATTCAAATTTTCAATGGCTCTAACATTAAATTCAAGAAACATTCAAGTTAAAACAATTTAATATTTGCATACACAGAGAAAATACGCACACTGATTAAATCCCATCTGTTGTTTACCTAAGTCATCCAACCACAGGAAAGCTCTTATGTATAAATCATTTACAATTGTCTGATTAGCATATTTAGCCATATTAGCAGGAAATACTTGCTCCTAGATGAATGAGGTTTGCTCTGAAAAGAGCCACTTCCACCAATGAACTAGAAACAAGAGTTTTTCTACCAGAATTATCAGATATAATACTTTAACTAATCAAACTCTTTCTCTCGAAAACACCAAGCACTTCCTTTTCTAACAACCTTAGAAATGAACTTGAATATGGAATCTACCAATGGAGCTAACCAACGTTAAAAAACTTTAAGAAACCTCCATATAACAGATGATAGAGTATTTATTCATTTTATCAAAGGTTTTCAAGTTTCATGAACAACTTCAATATTTGATTTTTATAAATAAAATTGGTTGTGGCAGGATTTATGGAGTGGAAATCCATATGAATAGGATGATAAGAATAAAATTACAATTACGCTTTTCTACAAATGTATTTTAAACAGGACTGGTTTTGGCACAGATCGGCTATCCTCAGGTGAGGAAACAATAGGGAAAAAGCAAGCGATATTTGGGAACAAAAGAAAGAGGAAGGGTAGAGAGAAGGGGGAAGCGGGTGGGAGAATCGAAGGATTAGGGATTGTGGGAGCTTTCCGGGGGGTAACAGTCTTATCTCATAGAGAGTTCTTAGGAAGGGTACAATAAGTAAAGAAGAGTGAGGTACAGGAATTACTTTCTTGTACAGGAATAAAGATAGAATAGATAAAAAATTCAAATCGGGAAAATATAAATTAAAATGCAACAATATCAATCAACCTTGGAGGTATTTTAATATCCATATAAAAGAGGAGATGCAATCTTTCTTAAATAATACTCCCGCCTCCCACTTTGCCCAATACCTTAATTTTTCCTACCATTCCTCTTCTTTCATTCCTGCAATCTTGGAACAAAGAGAAATTCTAGTGTCAAAAACTGCTTCTGAGAATGTAGTCAATGAAATGATTCTCATATCTCACTCTACTTCTTGGTACCCTTCCTAAGAACTCTGAGATAAGACCAACCTTTATCCTTCATAAAGCTCTTACAACCCCTAACCCTTTGATTCTCCCACTTCTCTTTACACTTTCTATTGCTTTTGTTCCCTCACACCCACCAAATACCACGGTTCTTTCCCTATTGTTTCCTCACCTGAGGATGACCGATCTGTGCCAAAACCAGTCCTGTTTAAAATACATTTGTGGAAAAGCATAATTGTAATTTTATTCTTACCTCCTACTTAATTTTTGTACCTTCATAAATGTATAATTGTTGTTTCAGTTTTGATGAATCAATATTTTCAAGGGTCTAGGAAGGAATGTATAAAACTTATATTGTTTACATTAAGAAATATTGACTTGGATTTTGAAGTATTCAAAATTCTACAGTATTGTTTAAAAAAGATGCTCATAATGGTTTATATTATCTGGAATGGGTTTTAAACACCAAAGATATAACTTTTTGGGCTTAATAAAGAAAAAGGTCAAGAAACACCAATTAAGAGTAGAGAGAAACTATTTTTTAAATAGTAATCATTATTTTCTTTTATTCATCAGCAATTGAATGTGTCTTGCCAATGTCACCACCCAACAGAGATAAAACTAGAGATGATTCACACAGTAGTAAAGCAGAAACCACTTTGACCACAGCAACAAAATCTTCCTCAATAGCACTACCACACCTGTCAAAAATGTCTCAAAGATGAATGGGAAAAGCAGAGTTACTTAAGAAAATTTGAACCTGGATTGTGTAGGTTAATAAACCAGTTCCTTTATCCTTACAGAACAGCTAATCTTCCCCTCTACCATATTTTTGTGGGATACAAGTCATGACTTTTCAATCTATATTAAGCTAAGATGAACATTGAGCTGTCTGGCAAAGTACAGGCTGTGCAGAGCAGTGCAGGGCAGCCTGAAAAAAAACTGCAGCACAACTGACTGCAAATATTGGAGAGGGGCAGTTTGAAGATGGCAGGGGCCATGTTAATTTTTTCTGTTTAACCAAAAACCTGTTGGCAGAATACCTTGATGAAATTTGAACTTGCTCTTGATCAAGTTTAGCTCCTTTGCAATATTTATCCTAATTTGTTTAACTTTTATTCTTATGTACTGGCAACAGCTGATGTACCATAGCTCTAGAAGGATAGGAACAATTTAAAATAATTTTTTTTAACAATCCTTCAAGGGATACTTTTTACAAAAATTGAGCAACCAACTGGGATGCTACCAAACTGCATCATTTAGTTTCTGAGCCACATCCACAAGTGTGGGCAGGTCACATGCAGTACTGTACTGCCCTGCATCCCAATATGCAGTTTTTCCCCTCATAATATGGTGTCACAGAAACTGAGCTGTATGTACACCTGTGTGTCAATGTGCACCTGGCCTAAGGGTAAGACTCGTACAGCAATGCTACTTTGTTAATTTTTCAACTGCTACCACAGTGAAATCTACTTTTAGCTTCTGGGTAAAGCTGCATTTCATATGCAAACATGGTTAATTGCAGGGAAGATTAAAATTCTAAATCTTGAAGGCACTCACTGCTTATAGAACAAAGCTGCAAATATACCCCTATAGTAGCTTCTGTAGTATATTGTACCTGGTAGATACCTCAGAACTACCTAAATACTTCAAATGAGCTTGCAATGCATTTAAATAAAAACCACATAATGGCTACTATTTGTGATGATTATTGCTTCTGCCAATGTAGTTCATAAATCCATAATAAGGCACATTTATTACATCAATAAAATAGCTAGATATTCAAGCAAAAATGGAATTTTTGGACTAATTATCTGGTAAATAAGGGTCTTGTTTCATTTAATTTAAAAAAATTGGTTACAGTTATGAAATACCAGATTGTCAGATTTTTATACAAAAAATGATTTTCAACTAGGTATTTAAGCTGCAACATTAACTTTGAGCTTGTTACAAGGCTATGTATAATTTATTTGAAAGATCTCGTTGTTGTTTAATTATAATTGTTATAATTTATTTGTTGATTTTTTGGCAAAAATCATAAACAATGCAGAAAGATCTATTCTGATCCCTCTAAGCTGCACAGCTGGATATGTGCAATCACATAATACTTAATTAAGTGCCACCAAACCAGTTTATCAAGCACTCGCTATATATTGAAAAATTTGAAAGCCTTTAGCTACAGTTTTCAAAAATGCATTGGTAATTTTGCATTTAATAACTTTCACAGAAAGATTACATGATTTACTTTGTAATTTAAATGAATAAAATCAAAAAGTTGCAACTTAAAACTCATCCTAAGCAATAGTGGTGTAGCTCTGTAAAGTAACTTTCTTGCCATCCAAAGATGGAAAAAATAGTGAAAATTATGCTCTGGTGCAACATAAATGCTGCAAAATAATATGTTCTGATATTTCTTTTCAAATGCTATGGCTCAAATAGTACAGTTGCACATTGTTATTTAAGTACACATAGCAGTCATAATGATATGCAAGATAATGGGACTTTGGCTGAATGATGATTAATGAACAGTTATACGCTAAGAAACTACAAAACAATCATCAATACAATTGCAAATCTCAATTCATTATTGCTTCTACACAATGGAACAGAGAAGTTTAAAGCAAGTTTCAAGACAAACACCCACTTCCATTCCAGTTTGTTTAATTCATGGTTCTCCATAACAATTCTGCCAAGGATATTTTCACACAAAGATAAAATGTATTGAGATTTACAACTACTTTGGTGTATTTTTTGGAATTATTTAGCATTTAGAGTTTATTTACAATTTATAAACACAATGACTGAGTGATTGAGATGATGATTGAGAATAAAATGAAGAAGAAAAGACTGCCTTAAATTGCAGATACACTTTCCTCCAATGTTGAAGTAAGATAATCTAAAAATAAAAAACAAATGGAAAAATAATCAGCAAATTTTATAATCCATTCACAATACACATTTACCACAAACTATTAATCATAAATGCCAAATGGTAAAATATTCCAAGACGAATTATCTAACAGAAACAACATAAATATAACCAAGGCATAACAGCTTTTTAAGTATCATCATTTCAATTGGATCAACCAATCAAGGTGTTTCCATGGTGTTACTGCTAAAATTTGTAAAACATTATTTGTAACAATGACTACAAATGAGGAAACAAGATCAATAACAATGGATGGATTTTAATTTTAAAAGAATCACTGGTTCCATACAAGATAAAATAAAGACAAATAAACACAAGGACAGTTCCCAAACCAAAGCATAATATTTATACAGTAATGCTACATGATTCCCACCCCCTTAGTCACTTCATGTAAAAGGACAATGCAAACCTCAATATTTGGCAGTGAAGAATGCATGACAAAACAGGAATATGATTTATCATGGAGAAATAGTGAATATGACAAAAGGAACAGATAAAACTTAAAACATGACGTACAATGACCCACACTGTAAAGCTCCACAAACATGAGCATCTTTGAATGGACCCATGAACCAAATTTTTTTAAATTCAAATGTAAAATGATAGTTTAACTGATAATGAATTAATTTTGAAAATTAATTCTCTAAATCCAAAGTATACCTTTATACATCCCACAGTGGTCCTTAAACAAACAGCCAGTCAAAAGTAAAAATCATTTGATACTTTTTAGTACATGATCCATTTTTATGTGGTTGTTCTTGAGCACATCGGTGGTGTGTTTCTCTTCCTCTGGAGCTGCAACGAGGAGTGGAAGTTTGAAGCACCTTCCACCAACAAGGCTTTTAAGACCTTCTCCAGCATAAGAGACCAGAGGAGACACCTCACAGGGAAGTGGATTTTCCAGCAGTGAATCTCTTGAAATAGGATTTCCATCATCATCCACAAACCTAGAAAGATACCAATTATAAATAAGTGAGATTTACCTAGGCATATTCTAGCATCAATGGAGAGAAAGAAAATATTCAACAAACATCTCCCTAATAGAAACTCGATCATTTATAGAGATAACTTGCATTAAAAACTATTTATGCAAAAGAAACAATTATATACGAAGTAGGTATGATGGAATGATTAAATATTGTCATTCTCAAACTATGAAAATTAGTAACATACACAAAATGACCTTTACATTTGCAAGCTGCCAGACTTTTTCTTAAAGACTTCTGAAACTAAGGGTTCACTTACTTTCCTTCAGCTGCCAAGATCCAGCGTAAGTGAAGAGAAAAATATGCCCTCCTAGCAGAGGTAGGAGTGTCTGGCAGGGATTCCTTTCCAGGAGTACCATCTGCATTTTTCAAGGCACTGAACTCATCTTCTCGCACAACTTCCCAAGTGGCAAAACGCTGAGAGCATCGGAAAACATCAAACACAAATTTTTCAAGCTTCAGACCTATGAGTGGTTGTCCATTTAACTCAGCATTTCCAGCAAATGCTGTTCTGATGTTACGTCTTGCTACATGTAATCTGCAAACAAAAAGTTCACCAATGACATTAACTTCAAAATTGGCCACTGAGATCAACTCAGAAAACAACTCAAAGCCACAGAGAATTCCTAAACATATCAAATCAGGGATAGGAAGATATAAAATATGCAAAAATAACAGTACAATCATAGTTTTGAGTGATTTTACTCAAAACTATGAATATATTGTAGACAAACCAACAATTAACAATGTTAACTGTGGACAGTACATACACATATTTGAGATTTTAAGTATGATTCTACCAGATTTCATGTGACACAATCATTAAATAACATTATTTTAACCATCTTTGTGATGGAAATGAGTAATGTTAATTTGAGATTTAGTCACTGAAGAGCTGTAGATAACCTGCATGCTTACATACAGGACAAGCCCCCAAATTTTATGGAACCTTTCCATATTTTATTCACAAGTCAACCTCAGTTTTCTTACAGTTATGAAATACAGGAAGTTGTCAATTAATAACCTACATTATTTATGACCATTCAATTGATGACCATAGTACTCCTTTTCCTTTTCAGTAGACACATAAGTCAGTGGGCAGAACACTATCATCAGATAGTTATCAGCATTAGTTGCATCTAGATTATTTTCAAAGTACATTTTTCGGAAATGATGGAAAAACTGGTGACCTTAGTTACAATAATGGAAATATTTATGAATATAGAATGAGGCCAGATTCATTAATTTGATCTTTATTTAGGGCATTCCTGTGGCTTATTCAGCAACTTCTTTCATTTAACCCTTACAAAAAAATGATACAATACAGAAGTAGAAGTTGAACGATAACTTGTTGAAGTTCACCTTGATGGTTATTTAAAGAAAAAATCATTAAAGGTAACACTTTTGTTTCTGATACTCAGCAGAAATAATAATTACCATCCAACACACCTGAGTGATGACTCATGTTCATCAATGACTTCATAAAGGAATTTTGTAGTAAAGAAGTGGTTGCAGATATTCCCAGCTCCAAATGTTAACATGCCATCTTTGTTCCTCTTCTGAGCCGTTTCCAAGGAGATCTCGCTGTACTCAACCACCTTTGTACAAGAGAAATTGTGTAAACATTAAGACTTCCTTTTTATGCATAGAATGAAATGAAAAAAGAAAAATATTAAGACTGTTGCTGATTTTTGAAAATTAAGGTAAGCTAATGAAAAGATATGCTCTTGTACTTGGGGTAGATATAATGTTTAATTAAAAATACTCAAGGTTGAAGGTATTTATTAGGGATGTATCTTCAGAAAATATTTATCTTAACCTTAAATTTTACATAAAAGGATGGTTAGGATATGTGCACAGTATATGGTACAAGAATCATTTATCCATTTGGAATACTTCTGATGAATTGAAAACTTAATGAATCAATGCCTACTTTTGTCTTAACAGAAACATTTATTTTTGTTTCATAAGTAAGCATAATGTAAACCAAAAAGATATGCATATTACTGAAAAAGCAGCCATACTGTCAACAGACCATCAGTAGATAATCTCTTAAAGAATTAGAGAGTATGTGAACAAGAGTGGTTGCAAATCTTCTAAATGTAACGTTTCTTAATTATGGGAATTAAGTGTTTTCACCATATTTTTATGACATATTAGTTATTCATACATTGTAACAAATAGAATTATGCACTTCTGATATATTTTGATATATCTTTCATTATGATTTCACCAATAACCAAAATGGCCAATTACCAATAAATCAGTCATAGATTATTGGCCAATACCAATTATTCAGCTGATTGATATGTTTATTAGATCCAAGATTAAAAATGTAATTTCAAAAAGATAGTATGGCAGAGGAAGTAAAAAGATGGACAATTGATATCTCAGAAGATGATGATTATTAAAGTCATAAGAAGAAGTAAATTCTGAAGCATCCAATTCAGGATATAATCAAGATGGAATAGTCTTAAAGTTTTTCCAATTTATTTCATGAATTCTTCTTCTTCAGTAGAACTGTCCAAGGACAGGTATCAACTTGATCTCCAACCCTCTCTGTCCTGGGCATCTTTCTTCATCTGTGCATAGCTCCTTCCTCCCTTCATGTCGGACAGCATATTAGTCCTTCTTCCTCTCCCTCTTCTACCTCTAATCTTCCCTTCAATAATATTTCTCTGTGAACAGTCCCTTCTTAATATTTTCCCAATCCATGCCTTTTTCCTATTGACAACGCTTTTCATTAGACATCTTTTTTCTCCAATCCTTCTAAACACCTCATTTCTCACTCTGTCACACCATCAGAGGTAGATAAAAGCTCCAAATAGTCGTTGTTTGCAAGCAAACTAACCGTTGAAGAATTCCCACCAGCGGGGGTTGGGGTTCTCCGTAGTTGCGCTTAGCAAGTATTGTTCTCAATATGTATTTCAACAACTAAGTTGCCATCTTCAGGAGAGAAGAATAACTGTTATTAGTTAATTCATCAGGTGGGAATTCTTCAACGGTTAGTTTCTTCACAAACAACGGCTATTTGGAGCTTTTATCTAACTCTGATGTCTTACAACAGCCGTGTTCCTTTTCCTTATAGATTCTATCACACCACTTAATTTTTTCCATTCTTCTCCATAACCAAACTTCAAAGCTTTGCAGGTATCTCTCTTCTTTTTTACAGGCTAAGTCTCAGCTCCATATGAAACAACACTCCAAACAAAGGATTTTGCAAATCTTTTTCTTAGTTCTAGCGGTATTTTTCTCATAGTAAGCAGATCTTTAACTCTCCAAAATGCCACTTTTCCATTGTAAATCCTGGTTCTTATTTCTTCTGTGCAACTTCCATTTGAGGTGATTATAGTTCCCAAGTACCTAAAGGATGTCACTTGTTCCAACTTCCTTCCTTCTATTAGAATATTAACTTCTCCGGGCTCTTTGCTCATTTTCATAACTTTCATTCCATATTCACGACCTATTAACACTATTCTGTCAATCATCACTTGTAGCTCCTCCTCTCTCTCTGCTGTAACTTCCTGGTCATCTGCATATTTAATTGAGCAAATATTTTCTCCACCAATTATCACACCCATTGTCTTTTCCAATGCTTCTACTATGAGTTTCTCTGCATATATATTAAAAAGCATCGGTGATAAGCAACATCCCTGTGTTACTCCTCTTCCAATATTCACCTCCTCTGCATCTTCACCTTCCACTCTTATTATCTATTTTTGTCTACTGTACAACTCTTTTATTAATCTCCGATCTTTCCAATCAATTCCGATGTTCTTTAATACGAATAAGAGTTTTTCTCCATATGACTCTGCCGAATGCTTTTTCCCAGTGAATAAAGCATACATATACTTCTCTATTAACTTCCAGCATTCTTTCTTGCAATATCTTTAGGCAAGCGATTGCATCTCTAGTTCCCCTTCCTCTCCTAAATCTAAATTGTTCATCACCCATATTTTTCTCTATTTTACATTCCATTCTTTTCATGACTAGTCATGTCACAACCTTAGTCACATGACAAAGGCAGCTTATTGTTCTATAGTCTTTACACTATTTGGCATTTCTCTTTTTTGGTATTCTCTTCAGACTCCTTAATCATATATCCTGTTTACAAGTCTGGTTAGTCTTGTTATTGCACCATCCCCCAGGTTCTTTAGCGCCTCTGATGGTATATTATCGTATCCTATTGCCTTTTTTTTCCTTTGAGTTCTTTAATAGCTCTATTTCCCATTTAGTTATTCCTGGTCCTTTATTATCATCCATACATTTCAATTCATTCTCCAGCATTAAGCCATCTTCATGATCTCCTTTAGAGTCTTAAAGTTCTTCTATATATTCTATCAAAATATTTTTGTTTTCCTCTATGTATGAGGAAGTTTGTCCTTTTTTGTTTAGCAAATCTCTCTTACCTATATTCTTTGGCTTTCTTACTGTTAAGCTTTTTGCTGTCTTATACATTTCTTCTAACTTCCCCTGCTTTTCTAGTTTCTCAATCTCTTTGCATTCATGAATTAGCTTCAGGTAAATCTAAGGATGGAGAAGAGCATGTTTTCCAAATGATAAAAAGGAACAAACCAATGTTTCAATCAAAGATTTTTAAGATATTTATATTTACCCCTTGTAACAACAAACTGTGACCTACTTTTCTGAAGAAGTGAAAAAAGGCTTAATCCTAATTTAAGCAAATTAGTTATGAAATATATGTCACCCAGCATCTTCTATTGAAAGTAAAAGAATTTTTAGCACTAAGGGAACAGGTATGATCTAGCTAGAAATAGGTTGTTCCCTGAAAATTGAGATATCCTCACATATTTGCATTTGTTAAATATTTCATTTTTTAGTGAGTAAAAATAAGAGANATAATATATTTATAAATTAAATTTAATATTTTTTATTGCTTTTCAGTGATATTTTTCTAAGCTTAGTGACTCTTTAAACTCAATACAGGAAGATCATATGTTATGAAAGGCATTAATAATAGGAATAAAGTGCTTTGTTTCAATGGAAATGTACAAACTTTGTTATTCACCATGGTAACTCTTTAACTACTTTTTTAGGTACATCAAGCAGAATGTTTTAAGAGAAATAAGCATCTCCACATAGTTGCCCCTAACTTATGCCCCTTCTTATTGCAGCAAATTAATACTGAACTAACCCCAGTGATTGCCTTTTACACACAATCTTTCTCTATGATTTTTCAAAAAATAATGTGTTTGCAAACTTAAAAAGCATGTGAAACAGACCCAGAGTGAGTAGTGGTGCCCTGCCAGAAAATGCCAGAGAAGAGTAGCTCAATTATCTTGATGAACCCTTAACCCACCAAGTGGCTGGCAGGACACATTCCTTGGGATTGTAGTCTCATCTGCTCAAAAACATAGTCCACAATGAACAAAAAAATTGGAAACATGTAATCTATAAAAGTACTGATTCTTGCCTCAAACATCATCCAGCCTGCTGAGTATTCCATATTTATTCCTACTTAGTCTAAACTTTAGTCTTATTCTCGATAGTCCACAGGCAAAAAAAAAACTTGTTAAGTCCTGAAATTTGTATGAATGGAGATGCAGACCTCAAACATTAAAACTAGCAATTAGCAATAATTCCAAATCTATCAAGGGTCCATACCTGATAACGCCCATCACAGACACAGAAAACTCCAACAGCTTCAGTTGGAAAAGCTTTTTCAACAGCTTTTGCTCCACAATCTGCTCCTTTTGCGATGCAATAACCCAAGAACACTGGGTCACCAACTCTCACAAGTACGTTATCAACACCATATACATGAATATATTTAACACCTAATGAGTCCATCTTTGGGAGGATTTTGTTATCCTTAAGGGCTCGATAAAGACCACCATTTCCATCAGGAGCCTTGGCCACCCTAAAAAAACACATTTTTCAAATTTTAGAATAAAGGAAAAGGCAATTAAGTGAGATGAACTTACAGAATGTAATACATATACACTACTCCCTATCTAAACCTCTGGCCAAAGACAAAGAGACTTAAGCACACACTTAAGATTATTTTATACATATCTTCTTTAATACTACTTGCTTCATTTTTTTAACTCAGTTGATCAGATATAATGCAGTTGCCTTATAAAAACAGCCAGAGTAACTTCAAAGATTACCTTCTCAAACCCTTCTCTGGACTACAACCAATTGGTTGGACCCTACTTTTAATATCTTAATTTGATTGTCAATACATTAGCTGTGCATCGGTTTACATTTATCTTAATTAAGTAAATCTTCCAGCTAATCTTAGAACTTCATTATGCTAGAGCCCATAAAGGGGCCAAATATAATAAGAATTTTGTAAATTGTAATTTTTTGGCAACAATCCTATTATTTAGACTTTATGTGGTACCTCAAACAGGCTTATGAAAATACAGACAATAAAGTAAATTTGATAGCAATACAGTATAGTCCTTTTATAGTAATACAAGCATTCAAAATTCACCAAAATTTTAAAGCAGAGGTATAAGTTATTACAGTCCAATTGAGAGTTTAGACATTATAGCATCTCATCATGATTCAAGAAGTTGATTTTGAAAAACCTCTACAAACAAAGGAGATGTTAACTGCAAAGAGATGATGGTATTACTAAGCATGTAAATTAAAAAGACATATCCTTGAAAATGAGAATTGGGCAATATAATATAAAGGAAGCCTGAATGCTTTGATTTAAATTATGCACTAATTCAAAATTATAAAAACTAAAAATACTTTATAAGCTAAGCAAAAAAAAACTAGTTTTTAGAAATATAACAGAACTCAGACAACTAAAAAGTAATAATAAAATTATGAATTTATAGAAAATAAATCAAAAATAAATATAATATAATAAGGCACTGTTTTGCAGACATAAATGTTTCGTTAACATTGATTTGCATTTAAAAACATCACAAATCATTTTTATACACAATCAAAGTTAAAGCACAACTGGTTTTGAAGTAGTCCTGCACTGCACAACACAAGGTAACACAAAACAATGAAGTTTAATAATAAATAGAAAATAAAGGGAGGAGGAGAACAAAGAATCATTCATTTTATGACCTTTTTTGATGACAAGACCATGTCACCTCTTCTTCATTTCTCTTTTAATGTTTAAAGGGTTGTAGTAAACTGATTTATGATATAGATATTATAACCATTTTATATTTAGGAAAACCTAAGTACTGGATGATAATAGGTTTGAAAAAGATCTTTAGATATTTTTGAAAATAGACATACAATAAGTTGGATTCTGGAAATTAAGAAATATTAAGTAAGATAAAATCCTTAGGAGGCAAAAGAAATAAAATCCTTTAGAAGCAAAAGCTAAAAAAAGATTTTTTGAGATCATAATTAAAAAATGAAGGATTTAAATTTGGAAGAAATATACTGTGCAATAAGTGATACTGTGATATAAGTGTATTATTCAGCTTTTCCATACGAATTTCAATGAAAAATCTACTCTCAACCTATACATAGGAGTATAAGAATGACATTATTATAAAGAAACATATTGTAAGTTATTAGGAACCAACAGAATTGTTAGAAGAAAGATATTTTGACAAAACTTATCCTATTTCAGAGTGAATGATGTTTGCAGACACATTATCTTACACCATCCAACATTTTCAACAAAATTAATGCAAATTTATATTATTCAAAACTGTACATAAAAATGTCAAGATATGTCTCTTTAAGCTCTTACTACTGGAGAATATTAACTTTTAAAATCTGCAAATTTAGATTTAAATTACTTAACTGGATTACACATAGCAGAATTTAATAATTTCAGAAAAGCCTAGGATCAACTTACTGCAACTCTTGTCTAGCATGCAGACCCTCTAATACATCATCTAATACTTCTAACCAAAATAGCCTAGCTTAAAGATCACTAAAAACCACAAATTCATACCATTTAGGTAATTGAATAATCTGAATAGATAATATATTTATAAATTAAATTTAATATTTTTTATTGCTTTTCAGTGATATTTTTCTAAGCTTAGTGACTCTTTAAACTCAATACAGGAAGATCATATGTTATGAAAGGCATTAATAATAGGAATAAAGTGCTTTGTTTCAATGGAAATGTACAAACTTTGTTATTCACCATGGTAACTCTTTAACTACTTTTTTAGGTACATCAAGCAGAATGTTTTAAGAGAAATAAGCATCTCCACATAGTTGCCCCTAACTTATGCCCCTTCTTATTGCAGCAAATTAATACTGAACTAACCCCAGTGATTGCCTTTTACACACAATCTTTCTCTATGATTTTTCAAAAAATAATGTGTTTGCAAACTTAAAAAGCATGTGAAACAGACCCAGAGTGAGTAGTGGTGCCCTGCCAGAAAATGCCAGAGAAGAGTAGCTCAATTATCTTGATGAACCCTTAACCCACCAAGTGGCTGGCAGGACACATTCCTTGGGATTGTAGTCTCATCTGCTCAAAAACATAGTCCACAATGAACAAAAAAATTGGAAACATGTAATCTATAAAAGTACTGATTCTTGCCTCAAACATCATCCAGCCTGCTGAGTATTCCATATTTATTCCTACTTAGTCTAAACTTTAGTCTTATTCTCGATAGTCCACAGGCAAAAAAAAAACTTGTTAAGTCCTGAAATTTGTATGAATGGAGATGCAGACCTCAAACATTAAAACTAGCAATTAGCAATAATTCCAAATCTATCAAGGGTCCATACCTGATAACGCCCATCACAGACACAGAAAACTCCAACAGCTTCAGTTGGAAAAGCTTTTTCAACAGCTTTTGCTCCACAATCTGCTCCTTTTGCGATGCAATAACCCAAGAACACTGGGTCACCAACTCTCACAAGTACGTTATCAACACCATATACATGAATATATTTAACACCTAATGAGTCCATCTTTGGGAGGATTTTGTTATCCTTAAGGGCTCGATAAAGACCACCATTTCCATCAGGAGCCTTGGCCACCCTAAAAAAACACATTTTTCAAATTTTAGAATAAAGGAAAAGGCAATTAAGTGAGATGAACTTACAGAATGTAATACATATACACTACTCCCTATCTAAACCTCTGGCCAAAGACAAAGAGACTTAAGCACACACTTAAGATTATTTTATACATATCTTCTTTAATACTACTTGCTTCATTTTTTTAACTCAGTTGATCAGATATAATGCAGTTGCCTTATAAAAACAGCCAGAGTAACTTCAAAGATTACCTTCTCAAACCCTTCTCTGGACTACAACCTTGTGGTGGTGGAAGGGCTTGCGTGTTCCTATGACCTAGAGAGCGTAACTGGCGGGAACTATGTTCCTGGTAGGGTCACCCATGCCAGGATGGTCAATAGGTAGGGGCCTGACGAAAGGTAGTCCACGCAGTGTCTGTACCTCAGTGAGGCGGCTGCAAAGGCGTCTGTACCCCAGTGGGGCGGCCATTATGGGTGATGGTGGTGTCACGTTAAGAGAAAGGTTGAGGAAGGCAATGGGAAACCACCTCGACTACCACACTTATCCCAAGCAATCATGATGTGCCAATATAAGAATATTGTAAGTGGCGTAAGCGGGACTCAACCCTCTACGGGGAGTGTCGTGCCCGGCAGTGATAGTAGTAAGGCTATCTCGGTCGTCATTCCACGAAACCCTTACCCAGGAAACGACAAGAAAAGAAGAGAGAAGATGGCCAAGGAAACAAGGGTGGGAACCTGGAATGTTAGGACAATGCTTAGGAAAGGAAAGTTGGAAAATGTAAAGGTAGAAATGAAGAGGTCCAACATTAACATACTAGGGCTATGTGAAGTGCGATGGAAGGATGGGGGTGATTTCTGGAGTGATGATGTCAGAGTAATTTTCAGTGGGGGAAATTCTAGCCAGAGGGGAGTTGCGGTAGTGCTAGACAAGAAAGCGGGAAAAGCCGTGATAGCTACAGAGCTAATAAGCGACCGGGTTATGTCAGTAGAAATAAAGGCTGAGCCAGTAAACACGGTGATAGTTCAGGTGTACTTGCCCACTAGCGAACATAGTGATGATGAAGTAGAACTTGTTTATGAACAAATAGAAGAAGTAATGGGAAGGGTTAGAGGCAATAAAAACCTAATTGTAATGGGGGACTGGAATGCAGTAGTTGGGCAAGGCAAAGATGGAGAAGAAGTGGGAGGGTTCGGACTAGGAAATAGAAACGAAAGGGGACAGAAATTAGTAGACTTTTGTAAGAGGAATAACCTCTGTATCACAAACACACTTTTTCAGCACCATAATAGAAGGAGGTACACATGGAAAAAGCCAGGAGATACGGATAGGTACCAAATTGATTACATTTTGGTAAGAAAAAGGTTTAGAAATAGTGTTAAAAATTCAAAGAGTTACCCTGGTGCTGATGTTGACTCAGACCATAACCTGGTCATGATGAAAACCGAGCTAAAGTTTAAAAAGATATTTCGAGCAAAAATTACACCAAAATGGAACCTTGAAGCCCTTAAAAATGGGAAAGCGAGAGAGTTCCAAGAGTCAGTCAGTAAGGCCTTAGAGGATAATGGGAGGGAACTTACTATAGACGGAGAATGGGAAAAGATTAAAAACAGTATCAAGGATAGTGCGCAAGTAACTATTGGAAGGGTCAAACAAAACAAAATTAGGAAACCATGGGTGACGGTAGAAATGATAAATAAAATGGAGGAAAGAAGGAAATGGAAAAGGGTTAACACAGAACAAGGACGTAGAATGTATAGGGCTCTCAACAACGAACTGAGAAGGGAAACAAATAGGGCGAGGGAACAGTGGTGGAAGGGACAATGTAACGAAATAGAAAAGCTGGACGAAAGTGGGAGGGTCGATTTAATGTATAGAAAGGTGAAACAGTTAACGGGAAATAAAACACGAAACAGAACAACCACAATAAAAGATAATAATGGTAAAGTTATACGAGATCCAGCCAGCATAAGGGAAAGGTGGAAAGAATATGTCGAGGAACTATATGGGAAGGACATGAAGCCAACAAACATAATGTTAGAAAGTGAACAAGAAGTGGAGGATGATGATGTTGGACCTGGGATATTAGATAGTGAAATTGATAGGGCCTTGCGTGATATGAAAGGAAACAAAGCAACGGGCATTGACGAGATACCAGTTGAGCTACTTAAAAACCTGAGGGGAAAGGGTAAGAGGAAATTCTATAATTTATGTAGAAAAATTTATGATGAAGGGGAATGGCCAGAGGATTTTACTAAGACAATCCTGATTCCTTTGCAGAAAAAGAATAATGCTTCTGAGTGTAGGGATTATCGTACAATCAGTTTAATATCTCACGCGGCAAAGGTTATTCTAAGAGTATTGAATAGAAGAATTGAAGGAAAAATTAAGGAACAAATAGGAGAAGACCAGTTCGGATTTCAGAAAGGGAAAGGAACGAGGGATGCAATCGGGGTAATGAGGGTGCTAGTAGAACGAAGCCTGGAATTTAAAAAGGATATATGTGCATGTTTTGTCGATTTTGAAAAGGCTTTCGATAGAGTTCAATGGCCAAAATTAATGGGAATTTTAAAGAAAATTGGGTTGGACTGGAAAGATAGGCGTTTGGTGCAAAATTTGTACTTAAATCAAACAGCGCGAGTTAGAATAACTGAAGGAGAGTCGGAATGGGCAGAGTTAGGGAGAGGGGTAAGACAAGGATGCCCATTATCACCATCGCTTTTTAATATATATGCAGAGGAAATGGTGAATGAAGCTTGGGAAGAAATAAGCAAGGGAGTGATAGTTGGAGGGAAAGTAGTAAAGTCAGTAAGATATGCAGACGATAAAGCTATTGTGTGCGATTCCGAAAGGGGTTTACAAATACTAGTAAATGCACTAAACGATAAGGCAAGGGAATATGGAATGAAAATTAACGTAAGTAAAACTAAGGTAATGAGATTCACTAAGGGAAAGAAGGCTAAATTAACGATCAGGGTCGATGGGGAAAAACTAGAGCAGGTGGACAAATTCTCGTACTTGGGTAGTGTTCTATCTTGGGATGGGAGGTGTGGAGATGAGGTTCGAAAAAGAGTAGCATTGGCCAAGGAAGCTTTTATGAAGCGAAGGGAATTAATGACAAAGGGTCTCGATAAAGGAATCAGGAAAAGATTGGTAAAATCCTTGATATGGAGTGTTTTGCTATATGGGTGTGAAACGTGGACCTTACGAAAAGAGGACATCAAAAGATTGGAGGCATTTGAGATGTGGGTGTGGCGTAGAATGGAGAAGGTGAGCTGGGTGGATAGAAAAACAAACATAGAGGTGCTAGAAATGGTTGGGGAGGAAAGGGTTTTAATTGAAGTAATTAAGCGCCGACAAAAGAAATGGGTGGGTCAGATATTGAGAGGAGAGGGATTGCTGAAGAATGTAATAGAGGGTAGAATGCAAGGGAAAAGACAGAGGGGAAGGCAAAGGCAAAAAATGTTAGATGACATAAAGGGTGGGGTAAGTTACCAGGTAGCGAAGGAAAGGGCTATGAATAGGGAATATTAGGGCACATGGACCTACCGAAAGGTAGAACACTTATGTATGTACCTTCTCAAAGCTATGCAGAAATGGATACAAAATTCATAGTTTAACTTTCACCTTTTGGATTATCAGGTAAATAAACTTTTCCTAGACTAAACAACAAATCCTACTTAAGCTAATCATAAATGTCAAATAAACTTTTACTTTAGGTTACTTAATATAATTATTGGATAAACCAAAACTTACACTAATAGGAAAACTACAATTTCATGCACCAGATAAAATGAAATTCATTTGTGATTACGTATATTTCTCCTGGATTAAAAATAACAACTGATAAATATTAATTTTGCCAGACGTCATGAGTAAAATATTTGTAAGGCAATATTTTTAGAAAAATAGTATAGTGAAATGGTTTAATACAAGTATTCGCAAATTAATAAAAAATATTCCTGGAATAAAGAAAAGATTAAGGATGAAATATGACATATATAAGATAACTAACCTGCTGCAAGATTCTAAAATTATTTTTCCGGATTCTGTAAAACAAGGAAGCATCCCCTGTTCAAATATTATCACATTTTCAGGACTAAGGCCAAAGTAGTTATTCCGAGCGAAGTATTCCCGCGTTGCTTCTTTGGTATGCTCACTCGTCATCACAAGCCACGGAATTAAACCTCGCTCAGGAGCTTCTGATTTTTCTTTCTCTGCTTTTGTCCATGCCAATCTCTCCAAACACTTTATTCTCTCTGCTTGTAACTGGTAAAGAGTCTTTCGTGATGGCAAGCCAACGTCGTACATACCTATCAATCAGATCAAAAAAAAAACAAGATAGGCAATAATTTAGAAGAAAACAATAATATCTTCAATAATCCTTAAGGGATAAGCTTTCCTTAAACCAATTAGAATCATTTTTTACATACCATGATAGCCGAGAGATTACCAAGATTAACTGAAATCGATTCAAAGATATTCAAGGGATTCCGAGGAATAATCTGATGTTCGAAAATAAACATTTTTGCAAGATCTTTCTTGAGCCATGGTAAAATATTACAAGAATTAAATCATACATATTACTGTAACTTATGGTTTTTCAAGAATTAAATAATGCTTGAATAAGTAATTCATGTAACAGGTAAAAGTAATCTCTGCCGGTGTCATAAAGGCAAGCCGCCTGAATTCAAGTTATTTAATCTACTTTTTACTATTTAGCAGGATATATTATATTAAAGATAAAAGAAATTAATTTCCTTGGCTAACCTTTCGGATAAGGTACACCCAAACGTGTACCCTGCCCTCCAGCTAGTAAGAGGACGGCTACTTCGCCTTTGGCTATGCATTCTAGACCAATATTTTCGTATTTTGATAAAGTATCTGGACCTGTTTTAGTTATTGAACCACGCCAATCAGCTGGTATCGGTTGTAAACGCTCATCTAACTAAAAGAGAGACGAATATCTGATGAACATCCATTTTCTAGCGCAAAAACCTGCAGCTTTACAAGCCGAAAGGCCGGTTTTAGAATCTCATTTCTACAGGTGGCCAAAGTAAGAAAATTGTTTAAAAGGATAATAAAAAATGTACCTTTTCCAGTTCTTCTTTCGGCATTTCCATTGCCTTCCGAAAGAGATTACTGACATACTCAAAATCAATTTCTGATAAGTCTTCAAGGAGTTCATGTTTTTCATCTTCATCAAGTTCGTCCCAAAACTGAAGAAGATGCTGCTGCCCGTATTTAGCAAGTACATTCTTCAATCCGACAAAATCAGACATAGCGAGAAATAATGGTAAACCAAATTTACTACATAACCAAACCTTCGTACGTCAACAATCCTCCATGGTGACAACTCGTTGACAATCGATAGTTAGCTACAAGAAAATAAATGAAATAATTTAGTAAATGTTTGTTGAAGACAAACTAAATCTACTTCGTGTAACCTACTTAGTAAGTAGTGCGAATAATTTAAAGAAAGAATTAAAACATTGTTTTTACAATTGCGTACTACAGATATCTTATCTATTTTAATTGAAGCGCAACTGGCGTACGGTAGCGTGGCCGAGCGGTCTAAGGCGCTGGTTTTAGGCACCAGTCCGAAAGGGCGTGGGTTCGAATCCCACCGCTGCCATTCTTTTTATTGTGGTTTTTACTTCTTACATGCGTTGTATTTAATGTATCTGTGTTTGATAGCAACATGGATTTTGAAATCTTAGATCAATCTGTATAATTAATTGTTGATTAATACTACATCCCTTCAATCTCCTATCGACCTATATATGCAGCATTTATTATTAGCTAGAGCACTAGCTGAATTTCAATTTCGAATCTCTAAGGTGGAGTGGGGGAGGATCTGCAATCTGAAGTACTTACTTATTTCATTAATTATAAACTCTTAACAAATTTGTCGAAAGTGTTACAATGTATATACAAAAATTATTGAAAGAGAATTATTGTATTATGGTAAATCCAGGTACATTAGGTATTAATTAGCTCAGTTGTTCCAGGGTTAACCCTGGAACAACTGAGCTAATTTTCGTCCCTGATTAGGGCTGCCAAATCTTCAATCCTGAGAATGTGGACATTGGAATCAAGAAATTAAGAATTCAAGGATGCCTATCCTCACTATGTAAATAATGAATTTACATACTCTTAATATACTTCAGAAAAGAAACATTTTCCTTGTGTAACATCATAGAGTAATCTAGGTAAAATTACTCTATGATAAGGAATAATAGACTAATCATAGTCATAGAGTAATTTCAAGTAATATTATTCTATGATAACAGTTGTTGTTGCCACAACTTTTATTAAGGACACAATGATAAACATCCTAGTTCACAGCTATAAAAATAACAGGATTAATTTCCACAATTCTTATTCAGACTACCTACTTTCTTGAACTAGGCAGAAAACTATAAACATGAACAGATAGCTAAAAGTATATTAATGTTTTATACAGTATTATTTATAAAGCAGTAAGAAAAAATTGTGTCATTTCTATTTGCTTATATTCTATTTCATACGGATGTAACCTTCCTCAACAAATTGGAATCTCTAAATGAATATTAATATTTCTTCTGTGATAATATGTATTGCAGTTTCTCTAAACAAAAATTATTTCTTTACTTTTTTCTATTTCCTAAAGCAGCCTTTTATTTGTCCTTGGGGAGAGAGTTTGCAATTTTATGACTAGGGGACCTAGGAATAGTAACTTAAACTAACAGTGGTTTGCACAAAGATGAAGGTGAGGGGGGATGGAAAAGATTTGAGAGAGCGCCATTTTCCGTTTTTTATTATTAAGGAGGGAATCGATCATATTGGATGAGAATCCTTTTTTCACTGTAATTTGTTTAATTAAGTTAAGTTTGCTTAATAACTGTTGCTGTTTCTGTGGGAGGTTAAGAAGGTGGTAGATCAAAGAATGATATGTGACGAGTTTGTGGGAGACAGGGTGCTTAGAGGAATTATTGATAGTATGGCTCATTTAGGTTGGCTTACAGTAAACGGAAAATTCTATATTACCATTGCTCTTAGTAAGGGTTAGACCCAAAATGTTTTAACGGCCATTTATTTTGTTCATGTTCGATAGTGAAACTGATGGAGGGATGAATTGAGTTAAGGAGCGAGAGAAAACCATTTAGTTGCCTGAGGGTCCCATTCCAAATGCAAAATATATTGTCAACATATCTTACCCATGTGCCAATATTCTTCAGTAAAGAATTACCCGACTGAAACAGTTTACATTCAAGTTGATCCATAAATATATCCGAAAGAAGTGAGGAAAGAGAACCTATGGCCAGGCCATCAGGTTGGGTATAAAAATTGTCATTAAAACAAGAAGTAATTCTGGGCCAAACAAACTTCGATCAGGGACACAAGTTCCAAGTTCAAGCAAAGAGTTTTTTTCCATGTTATTTCTTAGTAGCAAATCCTTCACCTGCAAGATCACAATGTCCTTAGGACAATTGGAAAAAGGAAACAAATAACATATCAAACGAAGCAAATAACGAGTTCTTATGAATACAGATATCCTTCACAACATTGGCAAACTCGATTGAGTTTTTTACACAATATTCAGATGAAAAGGCTATACAGTTAGTGATTTAATTGTTCAAAAAGGAAGCAAGATTGTGTGTGGGGGAGGAATTGCTAGAAACTGCAGGGTACACTGGGATGTTGGATTTATGTAGTTTGTGCAAACCAAAAAAACGTGGAGGAAGGGGGTCAGTACTGATTAATTTAGTAATTTCATGGGGCTTTAACAAACTAGAGCACTTCCTTAATACCTCATTCACATTTTTCTGAAATCCATCTGTTGGATCAGAACTCAATTTAACTGAGTTGTTGTCAATAAAATCACTGCATTTTGACGTACAAGCAGATTTGTCAAGGATGACCATATGCTTTCCTTTGTCCACTTTTGTGATGATCAACTCTTCACTCTTAAGGCGCTCATGGATGAATCTCACAGTCCGTACTGTTGACCTTGGATATGGAGGAGTATGTTGTCACAATAAGGAAGAGAAGAAGACCTTCATCTTTGTTCAAACCACAGTGGTTTAAGTTACTATTCTTAGATCCCCTAAGTCATAGAATTGCAAACTCTCTCCCAAAGGACAGATTGAAGCCCGCTTTCTTTATCCCAAGAAACATTGAGAATATTTTCACAAATAGTAAATATCTTTTGCCCCCAGACTCAAACTCTGGTGTTTATAAGTTGACTTGTGGGTATTGCAAGACAATATATATTGGGCAAACAAATAGGACTTTTAAAATTATGGATAAGGAGCATGCTTCTTCTTTTCACAATAATAACAGCAACTCACATTTTGCACATTTGATTGAAAAGAGCCTTTTTTATGATTTTAAATTCTTTCCTCTACATGTTCGAGGCCAAAAACTGGATGCTTTAGAGACAATGGAAATACTCCAGCATCTACAATGTGGCTACACTTTAGCCAACAACCATTTGTACCCTTGCCACTCCCCACTGACTTCCACTGTAAAACTCCTATCACCCCTTCCCTCTCCTTCTCCTCCCTCCACCTTGGTTTAAATCTTCTTCCTTTCCCTTCCCCCTATTGTTCTGGGGGTTTATAAGTGTGATTTGTGAAGACTTTCTGTGACTTGAAAATGACACTTATGTGTTGAAACTAGTTGTCAGTTTGAATAAAACTTTTCCTGTGGAAACCGGAGTATTTCGTTCCACTTTTTCACCATGAATAATATTAGAAAGTTCCACGAAGTAAAAGCTGAAGTAATCCATTACAGATGTTCAATTCAATAACAGAAGTGTACAAATACTGGATAATCACATTTAAAGCTAATCATTTATAACTCTGTTCCTCTGCCTCCTTCCTCTCTAACATCAACTTTACTCTTAGAGCAATGAATTAGCATCTGCTTCTTTCTTCCAGAATATTCCTTAACAAATCAAGAATTTCAAAAATACCTATTCAATAATTACCATTCCTTTCAATTTTCTTTATGAGAGTACTAAGACTGACATAACTGTCTGACTGAATATGGTACATTTCACTGAAACCCTCCAAAAAAAACCTTAAAATCCAGGGAGAAACTGCGATAAAAAATTTAATTGCTGGATAGTATTAATTATTCCTTCAATGCAAGGAAATAATGTAAATCTTTCGGTTGTCACAAGTGGCCAGTGTCAGGCCTAATTATGCTCTAGAATATAAAAATCTAAAACTTTATTCAAGATATCGCACTGAAAAAAGGGTCAATGAAAATCTACAAATTTCTCTTAAATACCTTTTCCATACGTTACTCATTATGCTAAACGCAAACATTTTTACAAGACCAATTAATAGTACTGCAAAACTCTAAGGTAACAATGTTTTGATAGCTTTTGACACTGAATATAATTGGTGTATAACTTGGAAATGATAATATGATAAAGAGCAAGAGATTTTCATATTTTAAGATACAAAAAACTGGACATTTTAAAGATTTTGGAAATCCCCCAGGACACTTCACAGAGTATGAAGAACAAGGACATATCCAGGAAAATGAGAATGGTTGGCAGCCCTATCCCAATTGATTTTACTTTTCTGAATTTGCCACTTATCCATGCACCTGTTTAATGTAATTTTCATTATTACCTAATTCCTCTTTCAGAAACTTATCAAGGCCATAATCCCACATTTTGTGCCCCTCCCCACTGTGATTATTACAATGAGACCTAAAAAAATTCTATAATTCTTCATTTAACCATTAGATTAAAACTCAATTAGTTTTACCTATTAACTTTAATTTTTACATATGTACCCCCTATGGTGAGGTACCCAAATAATATGCTAACCTCATCAGCAACCTCTCTGATAGTGATTTGGCAATCGTCTATAGTTACTTTTTTTATTCTTATTGAGGTTATCATCAGTTGTCGATGTATTGGGACGTCCAGGATGCTCATCATCTTCAGTGTCTTCACGACCCCCTTGAAACTTGTAAACACTCGTTTTATTCATTGAACATTCACCAAAAGCAACATTTAAAATTTCCAATGTGGTGCAGCACATTATTCTTTTTCTAATGCAGAATTTAATGAAAATTCTTTGTTCCATTTTTGCCGTAAGTAAAACATCACAGATCACAGTTAAACATGTCTAATGCCTTTTTGACTGCCAACAATAGACAGATTTCGAAATGGCTGCTCTTAACAATGTACATGTGTACCAATACACAGAAAAAAAATTCTGACAATTGGAATTATACAGCCCTGGAAATTTAAAATTCCACTTTTTTTATCACACCACGTATGCCACCTTTAATGCTACTATTTGGCTACATGTTGAAAAAAATAACATTAATTTAATATTACTGATTCAAGGCTGTGTTAATACTTTTTGAATTCCCTTCTCACTGTTTAGAAATTTTAAGACAACATTTCTATGTTTGCATATCTTTCTTCCTTTTCTATTTCAGGGTAAGCAAGCTATTATTCACTTCCATCTCTACTTGCTTGCATTTAATTTTATAAGTTTCCAGAGCAAAAGAAAATGTTAGCATCTTTTCATACATACCGTATATTTTTCCAACTGCATGAATCTCTTGCCTTCAGTATTTTATTCACCATATCAAATTAGCTTTTACTTCTTGATCTCCTTCTCACTTTTGTATCAGCTATTCATCACATCCTGTCTTCTTATTCCTGCTGTCATCAATTCTCTCCCAGTTGTGTCAATGTTAAGTAAATTAAAATAACATTTATATATATGAGCAAATGAAATAATGATAGTCTATACAAGAGATACACCAATTTTCATGACCATTGACCTCTTAAATAATTTCTCTACTTTTCATTGAGCTCCTATACTTTACTTCTAAGAGATTGTAACAGGAAAGAATTAAGGACAATTGTCTGATCTTTGCAAATATCAAGTTTAATGCTATAGCTTATTATATCAGATCAATCTTACATCATTGCATATTGTATTATTATAACTCAACTTAGTGGGTTTTGCCTGTTTGAGTTAAATAAATAATTATTCCAATCTGGTACCATTTTCAGTGCAAGAGAAATATGATACTTTTTGTAATAAATCAGTATAACTTTAATTCAATATTTCAATAATTTTTCCAGTTTACCCTTAGTCAACTTCCAAGCAGTAACCAACCCTTAACAATGCTGTATCAACCTTTGGGGTTCTACATCAACCACATTATTATATTACAATAGAGCAAACAAAAGAAAGGAAATGAAAAAAATTAGATTCAGAATAGAGTTAGATTATTTTCTTGCTCAGGCAAAACAACTGTAATCAGTTGTTTTAGTTTTTCTTTTGGAATATTTCCATCCCCTCTTAGTAAAAATTTGGAAACTATTTGTGAGTATAAGTAATTAGAAAAATTAAATAGAACATTCTTCCACCAGCGCAACTACTTATTTTCTGTAGATGACACAACCTGGCAAAACACAGATTGTTCAATGAAATTTAAGTTGCATTAAATGAGTCCGTTCATTCATCACAAAGACACACCATAAAGGATGCTGAGTTACAAGTTTTATTAGCAGTAGGTATAGTTTGTACTTGTAAAGTTGGACCCATAAAGGTTCTCTTCAAGTTTTTATTTGTAATGCTACATTAATAACAGTTATTTACAACATATATGCAATCAATTTCAAGTTAAATGTAATCCTTAATTATTTCCATAACTTCAATGAATCTACAGTTAAAATCTATGATAAATGAAATTTAGTAGCATGAAAATATAAGAAAATCTTTTATTTAACCTCCCACTGAATACATGTTGAGTAAACATTATTTGTAGTCAAATTCTGTAATTGAAAGTTCATCTATACATGGCATACAGTGAATGTATTTCACATATCACCCTTATACATCAGTAAAGAGCCAAGATTAATCTTTGCAAAATCAAAATTTTTATTTACCAAAGTGAAAATTGACAAACTCACAATCATCAGCTTAAGAAGGATTGAAAATGTAACTCGTGAATGATGAAACCAATCCAGAATAACCATCAAAGGAAACAAGAACAAAAGTATGCAAGTGAGGGATTACGCAGTCCATTTCAAGCATCTGGTGTCAAGATGAGTACCCAAACACCTCACACTGCAATAGCGAGAGCCACATGGAATGCACGTATAATTACTTGGGAAACCACACACAGAGCAAAAATGTCTTTCGGGGAACTGAGATGGTGGAGCTTGTGCACTTATATAATTATGTTCTTGGATATAGGTCTTCTCTTCTTCGATGAGTTGAGCAAAGCTTTTCTTGAACCTGGTTCAGAGACATCTAAATAAATAATATGCACAATACATCCAAACTAGCAACTTAATGCGAAGAACTCAAAACTTCATTACAGATGAAGCCAAAGAGTAAAGAATTCAAGAAGGGCTAATCTAAGATTGTAAGAGTCATACAAGTTGCCAAAACTAGAGAGTAGGTAGAGGTTTGTAAATAAAGTTAGTAAAAGCATGTTTACAGAAGATGTAACATATAATATAACCTCCCAGCTACTTCAGTTAATTTGAAAATGAAATCAGAATGAGACAAGTAGAATTACTTTCAAATATCGCCTTTTTTACAGACAACACTGAGAATGGGAAAAAATGAAATGTTTATTCCTGAATGTACATACTTACAGTTAAACAATAATAGCCAGGTTGCAATGTATCACATTACATGCAGTTGATAAACTTTGAAAAGATATTTAATCCCAATTTCCATTCTTAATTAGATAAAATCAGCCTCAATTATATGGGCACAGAAACTAACAACCGAAATAGGAATTATGTAAGCATGTAAATAACATACTATTACGAATTAAGTGCTGTTCAATTAATGAATTAAGCAAAATATTTACATCTGTTGCGCTATTTTCACTGGATGCTCTTTAATTATCTGCTAACTGGATATACTATGCTAAAACAGGTTCAAAAGATTTGACTAAATGAAAACCAGCCTTGAATTTGACAAAAAATTGTGAAATAATTACTGAAAGAAAGTACCAAAAGATAAAATCGACTCTATCCGGCCGTACTTCGTCGAAAGAACAGCAGCGAACAGCCATCATCAGGTGATTACCTGATGATGGCTGTTCGCCGAAACCGGTAGTGTTTTTAAATATATCTTGTGGAAATCACCAGTCTATTCTTTTACTTCAATATGTCTTTCCACGAAGTACGGCCAGATAGAGTCGA